>ULGT01000008.1:702032-1224187 GCA_900519025.1 Yarrowia porcina | reverse complement strand
TTTTTTTTTTTTTTTTTTTTTTTTTTTCTCTTTCCTGTTTGTAAGTCAGGGCACTGACTGTGTGTATGTATCATGCGAAAATCTAGATTTCGGTCTAGACTTGGGTAGTTGAGAGGGTCGTTGTGAGGGCCATATTACCACATCAAAAACAGCAGAAAAGCCGTTAATCAATAAAGCTCGGTCTCGGCTCCATTTTGATATACGACAATGCCATCTTACACCTCTCAATCGCCCAGAAAACGACTCCCATCTGCATCACCGTTTGGACGACGAAAAAACTTATTTGTCAGTCTACTGCGATTTGTCACTCAACCTCCGACAGTCAGCCCAGGCAGGGTATAACCAAGACAATTTGTAACCAAGCAGCGAAGCAGTTCTGGACCAAAAATATGGCAAACATGGTGAGTAATCCAACAGCACGAAAAGTAGTGCATACACAGCATACACACGGATAACTGGTGCCGCAACCGCTCAATCAATGTATCCCGTACAAAAGTCCTTCTTGTCAAAAACCGTCTTCAAGCCGCACAACGGATTGAGTCCAGTGTGGTTCCCCTCAACAGCTGACTTTTGGACCAACGCCCCCACCTGATAAAGTTTCCGTCACACAAGCAAAAGGAAGGGCTTTTGGTTTTGTTCTTTTCCTTAGTGCAACACATTGCATTGCATCTATGAGCCGTCCTTGCTCGGCCCTTCTTTATTGCCGCATATATAACGCGTTCCATAGATGAAGACAAGATATAAGACCTGAACCGATTCCAACATTGTAGCCATTCAGCCTTGCCCTTCACATCTGAACGACAACAACTAGTCTCACACATCGCACACACTTGTTTCTTCCATCGATAAGACTACTTTCCCTACTTTTCTACTACACCAGCCGCACTGATCTAACAACATGATCATCACCCCCAAAACCCATAACAAAAATGCTCTCAAGCTGAAACTGGCCGACCCCGAACGACATTACCGACAGGGCGATATTGTGGCCGGTACCGTGGTCATTCACCCCAGCAAACATGAGCTTTCGTTCGACGCCATTTCTCTGCAGCTCAAGGGTTACATCCAGACCCGATCGGAAGATGGAACCCATTGCCACCAGGCCTGTTTTCTGTCCATTGACAAGAACCTAGACGCCAACCTCACCAATCTGCCTACCCAGGGCAAATCCAAGGCCTTCCATGCCAACCAGGTGTACCGATATCCGTTTGAATTCGAGCTTCCTACCGATGTGCCCAAGGAGGGTATCACTGCTCGATGCGACGCTCAGTACCTCAAGCTGCCTCCTTCTTTTGAAATTGCCACCTCCAATGTCGTGGGAACTTATGCTTCCATTCATTACGTTGTCGAGGCTGCTATTCTGTCTGTCAACGATAAAGAACAGACCTCTTACTTCCAGGGCACTTCAGGAGCCTCGTATGGTATTGCTGGAGGTCTGAGATCCAACCCTGGTTCTCTGCCTGGCTCTGCCAACAACTCTGCTCCTAGCTCGCCCGGAACTCCTTCCACTAATATGATGCACACTTCTCCCATTCGAAAGGTCTCGGTTCCTATCCTGGTTGTCCCCAACTACCATCCTCATACTCAGGCCAATCTGTTCAAGCCTGGTCTTCTGCAACAGGCCGAAGCTGCCGGAGATTCTGCCAAGGCCCATGCCAAATTCAAGGCCGGAAACGTCCAGCTTATGGGCATTACTTCCATGAACAAGATTCCTATCATCAAGACCTACAAGACCAGCTCTTCTTCGACAATCACTGTTCCTCTGAACATCAGATTCACCCCCGAAGATCCCTCTGGAACTACCCCCGAGATTGTCTCCATCTCTGCTAAACTCCAGGCTTTCACTGTCATCTCTCATGAGATCCCTCAGTACCTGTGGTCTTCTCAGCACTACGATCCTGCCTCTGGAAAGCCTGTTCCTCGACAGTCTGTTGCTGAGTCCTCTAGAAACCTGCTCCATGTGTCCCAGAAGATTAGACCTGCCTTTGCTCTCACCGATAAGGCCGACAAGTACACTGTCAACTTTGCCCTGTGCATTCCCGACAAGATGAAGAAGTCTCTGGTCCCGTCTTTCAACTTTGCATCCATTTCTCATGGCTACCGACTCAAGTTCTACGTCACCTTTGCCAACCGAGTCACCGCCACTGTCGCCTACCCCGTCATTGTGTCTGGTTACGCTGCCGAGGCCATTTCTGCCTTCCCCTCTTCCGCTTCTCTCATGTCTCTCAACAACAATGGAGGAACCAACGATGTTGTGTCTATTCCTGTGGATGTCAATGCTCAGTCTACCAAGTTTGTCATTGGATCTGGTCTGCCCGAGTACGAGCATGAGGACCCCGATAGTGCTCCCATGTCCAGAAACACCTCTGGAACCAACCTCGCATCTCTGGCTACCCAGAACTCTGCTGCCCAGAGCGGACATCAGAACAGCGCCCATCACATTCTCAATCTCAACCACGAGAACAGCCGAAGCACGAGCTCGCTGGTGGGCACTCTCAAACGAGCAATGTCCGCCACCTCTCTTCACAAGAAGAAGGATTAATCTTCCCCCCTCGGGCTTCTGTAAGAAGCTAAGAAAAGCTAACACTAATGGTCCATGTACAGTTGTAATATTTATGATGATGAAACTAACCAGCGTAGGGTGATGTAAACACAGTGGAGAAATGTATGTACAGTTGTAAGGGATAGCAGTTGCCCTCCAGACTCACAAAGGATCAAGAAGCGAGAAGATCAACTCAATGGACTGTAAAAATTAAAACCAACCAATTCAAATTCCTGTTAATGGAACTCACCAATTCAGAAACTAGTTACTTCAATACTTGTAACTCTCATTAGCCTCAGACTCCTTATACTGTAGTGATCCTTTGCATTGTACCTATACTTCCATAACTACAGTAGAGACTTCTTAGATACAACTTGAAGTGTCCCTTTACATCATGCCCATAAGCACCTTAACAGTGATATACAACTCATCTTAAAGACACCATCAAGACCTGAAAATAGATGGTTTATCATCTAGACGATATATTGTACAAGTTTCAGTTATAAGTACTTGTGCTTGTACTTGCTACTTAGTCAAAGGTGATCTGATCACTGATAGAACACGGACTTCCTCTTCTGACCAATTTCCACGAAGATATTTATAGCCACTCACTCACTCCTGGATGATGTAAATACACATGTATCAAGTGTCGCGCATCCTTCATTTCACCTTTTTCAAAGCCTATTCAAATCGAGACATTCATGCCTTTTCCGTGCAGAAGAAGGAAGATCATGGAATGCTATTTGGAGCAAATTAAGAGAAACAAGAGGTGTAGAAGAGGTATGGGAGGCACAACAGTTAGTAATCGCATACCCCACCTACCCCTGAAACATCCCTAGCCCTTCTCTAGACTGTCACATGTCATCTACATACCACTCTAGCTCTCTCTTAGACGGAGGATCAAGCTCTCGGTCTACAGAGAAGCTACGCGTGGCTCTTTTATGTTTGCATAGCCACGAGAGGAGGGAGAAGTGAGGGAAGTGGTTGACAATGAGAGAACTACAGCTTCTATAGCTCTTAATGAAGTACTGCTGCTACTTTCGACTCTCAGTTGCGCTCCGTTATCTCTACTCCGTTATGTGTCTCAGAAGATCATCGTCTCATTGTCTTCTTGTCTTCTTGTCTTCTTCTTCTCCGTCATTGTCTGTAGTCGGAGAGACAAGAAACTTGGTGGCGACGGACAAGCTACAAGTTCCGACTAACGCGCCAGTAGATCGTCTTCGGACCTGGATACAGCACGCTAATCATTTATCGGAAATACAAGGGTAATGAAAGTAGATTTTGGCAGTTAAAAGAGGACCATCAGTAGAAGAAAATCTTTGGTGGTGTTATCTCAAGATAACATCATGTCCTATCATTTTCATTGAACTCATCTCAGCCGTTATCCATCTCTTGGCCGCAGTAGCAATGATAACTTTAAGCTGCATACCAGGCACGAAACAGGAAAAGACCGTGTCCTAACCCTTACAAGCTGATTGTTCTTGTCCGACTGGTTCGACAAACCTGCATGGACAATGCAGCAATGTCCCGCCTAGCCGTTCTTGTCTGACAGATCTATTGAGGGAATAACAGTAGAATGAGTAGCCAGAAAGAACATACAATAATCAAGATAGCAGCGTCTTCAAAACTAATACGGAGTACTATCTCCTTCATCCATTAATCTTTGGCATGTGCCGAAGAAAGGCAAAGCTAACTTTTGCCAAACTCGTTTTCTTCAGATAGCTTGTTTTGTCCATCGGTATACAGCCAGACCACGGCCAAGTTTATCTCTTCTTCACTCACACACCCACAATGAGCAACCAGGACTACTACGGAGTGAGTACCAGCATGGAGGAGCGGAACAGCACCAGTTCAGCGTGCTAGACACTGGGGAAAGCACCTACACCCCCACACTTACTAACCAAGGAGAAGGGACCTCAGCAGCCCCCCCAGTCATACCAGCAGGGCCCTCCCCAGCAAGGCGGAGGATACCCCCAGCAGCAGCAGCAGCCCTACTACGTCCAGCAGGGTCACCAGGGCGGCGGAGGAGGAGGCGCCTGTGCCGGCTGTCCTTCTGCCGGAGGCTTCTTCGGTAACTGGTGAGTATAGAGGAGGGAAACGGGAAAACGGGAAAACGAGTTCTGACAATCGAGAGATCTGAAGGGACAAGTGGTCAAGATACGTCACTCGAAGGTCGGCTTTTGTTTCGTATACCACAGCCTACAATGTGCCAACTTTCACTTCTCCTACCTGTCACTCGTATTCCAACGTCTACTTGTCTTGGCAAAAGTCGACTTTTCTACATCTACTAACCCCAGTATGTCCATGGTCTGTGCCATGGTTTGCGCCAACGAGATTATGGGCGCCATCGGCCAGTGTTAATCGCCCGAAAACAGCTCTTGTTTACTCAATAATATTTCCCTCTGTACTTTTACCGGGTTGGCGTGTAGTTGCTGATACAGTACATACAGTAGTCTGGCTGTCTCACACATGCTAGAACCGATACACAGACGTGTAAGTAAGGTGATGTAGGTGCCACAAGGCGACAAACATCAGTCATCGTACTTGTACTCGTACGTACTTCAATCACTTATCCCGTTAATTAATATCCCTCGTCTTCCTTCGAATTAACCGGCTGCAGGGAACTTCTTGGCGTTGACCGACGCTGATAATATACAGTTACAGTTGCGGCTACTTTCTCAAGACGGAACTCCAGGTGGACGGGGGAGATTGAGGGGAGTCAGGGGGGAGTTGTAAGGGCAAAAAGTGGTTATTTGGCATAAATTAGGTGTTTTCAGTTCATATTACTGATATTGGTTCGTTGTAGACTTGAATAATACCACTTTCCAGTGATGTACCCCCACTCACTATGTCTCAGTGACGTCATTGTTTGAGGTAAGAAAGATGACATTGTTCTGAGAAGTATAGATGATCACGTGTGAATGTAATACTCGAGAACAAGACAAAAACTTGAATTCTTGAATTCCCCATGTCAGATAATATTTGATAAGATAGTTTTGACACATATTATTTCCCGTTTTCCTCTGTCCTATTCTGACTGGTATTATGTAAGCGCGTACCGTAACTGAAGTTCCAATACTGTAGTTTCTCCACACATGTTCCCCAGCTTCAGTTCGTTCAAGCCGACACATGAAAAGGAGGAGGAAGAGGAGAATCACAGACGAAAGAGATCACGTCGAGAGAGGGAGGATCAGCCTAGGAAAAGACGTGAACGAGACACCGACAGTGGAAGACATAGGAGAGAAGAAGGAAGGAGGCATAAGCATAAGGAGAGAGATAGAGAAGGCAGGTCAAGGAGATCAGATAAAGAGAAGCATGAAGAGAAGGAAAGACCCGAATCTAAGGGCTCCTCAGTGACAGAACGAATAGGGCACGCTAGTCATTTATTCTTTCTGGACGACAAAGGAGACGATGCATTGAAGAAGTTCTGTCAACCTTACAGAAGAGAGC
The DNA here is from genome assembly GCA_900519025.1 of Yarrowia porcina. Lineage (NCBI taxonomy): Eukaryota > Fungi > Ascomycota > Dipodascomycetes > Dipodascales > Yarrowia > Yarrowia porcina. The sequence continues at coordinate 1,218,195 of ULGT01000008.1, read as the reverse complement.
TTCCTAGTTATAGGAGGTCTTCTAACCTGGTTATAGGAGATAATCTGAGGATTGTTCCTAGTAAAGACGACTTTGAGAAGTTTCTGGTCACTTTACAACGAGTGAAATCTTTCAAAGTGGCCAAAGTTGAGTGGAAATCAGTAGATACTGATGCTGCTTATTACCTAAAGTATCACCAGTGTCCTAAGAAGGCCTTACCGTATTATACGGTGGTTGAGAGGGAGTCTCGGGATGAAGCTGAACACAGTTTCATTTCCATTGACGGTCTGCCATCCACTTCTGATGATATTCTTACCATCCTGATGCAACAGAGAATGCAAATCCAACGAGATTTGGATATCCATCCTACAGTCAAACAATGGGACCAAATGGCAACTATTCAGGAAGTGATTGCGATTTTGGGATCGTCCAAATTAAAACTCAGTGAAGATCAAAAGTTGCAATCGAATCTGGCAGTCTATTCTGTTGCTTTAAAGACTCTTTCTGAAGAACCAGACATTGTCCTAAAGTACATGGATGCCTTTGAGGGGTTGTTATCGGTGAATTTGGGGTCAGATGTGAACTCGAAATGGAAATCGTTCACTTCAAAGTCTGAGAATCCTCCAATGTCGTTGGTTAAGGATGTAAGGATATGGCAACGAAGAGTGGATGCTTTACTACTGGATAGGGAGAGCGACTTTACCACAATCTGCTTGAAGTTAGGGAACATCTTCAATGATATCAAAGAGTGGAGAGAAGATGAATCCGTTGATATGGATCCTGTTTACCATGCTAGTCTACAACGGCTGTTCTACATCTGGGACTCAATGGGGTATACTGAATGGACTGTGGGTCTTATAAGAGCTCTACTTGAACAAGCATTCTTCTTTGAGTATGACGAGTCTCTAGAAGAGTTTTGGAAGTCTCGACAACCGAGATTAGGTGAACCAAAGTCCAAAGGATGGAAGTACTCTTCTCATGACTTTGTCCCATGTTCTGAAAGTGAAATGAAGCGAACACCTTTTGATGAAGTTCTTTTTGACGATATTGAGCCTTTTATTCAGACATCCAAGGATAACCAGCAGCTATTATGGGCCTGTTTACTCCATTTGGGACTCATTATACCTGGAAATACTCTTCCTGAATCTCTCAGGTTTGAAATCTCAGAAGATCAACTTGTTAACGACCCTCAAGTTACTTCTCAGAGTATCCATTTATGTGAACTAATCTTCAGAGAAGTTGAAGATGACCCTGAATACAAAGACTTCACCACCTGGTGGGGAGATTCAGATTACACTGCTGGGTCTTCTCATCCTCTTTTTGAAGTCGGGAAGAAGATCAGAGAGATGGCTAAAAGAGGTCTTTCTTTTGATCCCAGAATCTTCAGAATGCTGGAACAGTTTCTCGATACTGAACCTGGGTGGCAACTATTCCTTACCTACGGTCAGATAGCCGGTTTAGACTGCTCTTATATTCTCAGAGAAGCTGTTTCTCGTATCCCCATGTCTTTCTCCTGGTGGAAAGCGTACATTGAATCAGTTGGAGAAGAAGAGAGACAAGAATTGGTGCATTTGGCGCTCCACAAGTTGCCATGGAGCAGGGATTTGCATGTCTGGTTGAACCAGTGTAACTGGGTGTCTTCAGACCTGAAGGAGGTGATCAAGAGTTCGATGATGCGACGTCAGATGAATGTATCATTGGACTTGCTTGAGGGATAGCATCTAATTTATTACAAAATGGTACTAATAGAGCTTCTAGTAATCATAAGACAATAAGTGACTTCCTTCTATGTTTCTCACGCTTGAAGTCATATCAGTCCATAAAGATATCCACAGCACATAGTTGTATTGGAGCACTAACTCTCTCTCGATATTACCAAAAGTGGAATATCACGTATAACTTCTAGATAGGTATCTTCAGAGTCTTATGTTACTTCATATCTACTGTTCATTGAGTTCTCTGAGGGAATGAATTTTTGGTCTCAACTACTGGTATCGGTAGCTGAAAGACACAAGATATCATATCTTAACTATCAGTATGACAACGAGAAATGATCAATTCAACAACCACAATATATTGATAGCCACCCTAGATGTTAGACCTCTTGAATCGCTTCATTTCGGCTTCTATTCATCTACTTACAATGCTATCTCTTGAACATTCATGTTCATAGAACAGGACAACTACAGTGTGCAAATAATGCAGTGATAAAGGGCTGGAACACATAGTAGTTGTAAGCTGCCAAATACTTTTGAATCACTACTTCATACAAGCAGCTACTCTCCACACTAATAACATGCTTCATCAATTGATGGTCATCTATAATCGTTAATTTTGAGTCAAGGACGTATGTACTGAGTCAAGGGGTACTGTCAACGGGTGCACCGTCAACCGCCCCACGCCTATTCACTGCCAACCTTTGCGAGATCGTTTCGAGAGACAATCTGTCGGAGATCGGTTCGCTGGCTCTGGATGAGAATGGTTCGGGGTCCGTGGATCTGCAGCAGCTGGTTGCCGGTGCCAAACCACTTGGCCCATGTCTTTCGAATCGACTTGTTGGTGTTCTGGACAGCCCGATGGAAGTCAGAGTCCAGGTAGCTCTTGAGCAGGGAGTTGTTGGCCAACAGACGTTCCACAAAGGGCAGCTTGGGCAGCTGCAGCAGAGGAGCAGAGTGGTTGAGCTTGACAAACTGGCCGTGAGGGTTGGCACTTCCCTGAGCAGTAGTATAAGCCAGCAGATTTGCCGGATGGACCAGAATGTCCTCGTCCTCGGTCAGATCAATCTTGAAGATCTGGCCTCGGCCTACAAGAGCCACGTCTCCTCGTCCAGTGAGATAGGTGTTTCCCCATCGGGTGGTTCCGCCTCGAGCAGAGCCAAACAGAGAGGTGTTGGGCTGAACATGGAGAGCAGCTCCTGCCCAGGCAAACAGAGCGTCTCGCTGAGCAACGGTCCAGTCGGTTCGGCCGTCCAGAGACACAATGGCCAGAGAGCTCTGGTAGGAGGTGTTTGTGGAGACCAGCAGAGTAGCAGGAGCAGTGGCCGAGATTCGGTTGTAGAGGAAAGGCATGCCCTGAACCGTTCGAGCAAAAGCCGACAGAGAAGACAGACGCGAAGTGATTGTATCAAGTTGACCATTGATACTGACAATGGAGCCTCGTCGGGCAAAAAGAGTGGAGGAAGCAGGCAGAGACACGGACACCAGAGAAGGAGGGGTGCCAATGGGCTGGAACTGGGGCAGCAGAGGGAAGGGCCCTCCTCCCGAGACGGAGGGCAGGTCCTTGAGCTGCTGCGAGACGTTGTTTGCGCGTTTCAGCGAGGTCGAGAAGCTGCGCAATTGGAGACGCATTTTTTGTGACCAGAAGAGATGTGTGTGCTGCTGTGGTGAACCAACTAAACTCTCACCAAAACCCAAGGTGAAGAAGAGCTCATGTCATTAGTCCATGTTGCTCACTCAAACTCAAATTTTTTCTACAACATGGAGACGAGATAGTGAGTGAGATATTGAGAGAATGGGAGGGGTAGAGGGTGAGAAGAGACGTGATAATGAGTATATCGGATGCGAGGAGTTGATTTATCTATTTGGCTTGTTCATACCTCTTTTGGTTACCCTGATAACATGACTCTGCCTTACCTACCCTACTAAGATGAGTATTCCCCTAATACTAACAAAGTAAAGAACTGTTGGAGTTTTTGGAGAATACTCCAGAGACCATGGTGACACCTATGCCCAATGGAGGCACCGAGTTCTGGGTCGAAGCCAAGCCGGGAAAAAAGGTGTTCCTGGACAGAGGCAAAGGAGAAGAAGAGCTGTCTGTTGAAGAGGCCAAAGTGTGGCTTAAAGAGCAGCTGAAGAAGTGAACGGATGTGGGCTATTATAGGTATATTTATTGTTTCTCATGTTGGTGTTGAAGTGAGTGATCTTATGCTGGGGTACAGTCCTTTATACAAGTAGGTACAACCTGATGCCATGCTTTAGGGGCCTGATGTGAAAGTATTGGTATCAGAGAGTCTGGGGAAGTGATATGTAAGTCGTTAATCTAATGCATGTGTTCTTAAAAGTCTCTACTTCTTTCAATAGGTGTATCTTTAGTTCTACAGTACCTTTAGAAGTGTATGATCATGTTCTCAACAGACCTACTTAAGTATGTAGTCCTCTGAGAAGTATATCTGGTATAGAAAGATACTTGGCTATGGGAGGGCAGTTCAAGGGAGCGAGAAGTAACTCTTTGTTCATTTATGATTCCCCACCTTTCAACAGGCATATCTCTAATACTACCGGTACTTCACTCTACATCTATAGAAGTGTATGATCATGTTGGACTTTATAGGGGTGGATGATCCTCTGATATCTGGTGGATAGAGGAGTATAGTTTTGGAAACGCTCTCTAGATACTTGTAATTGTCATCAACGTCCTTTATGTGTTGTTTGCTATTTAAAACCTCATCTTTGTTCGACAGGTGTGTTTTAGTGTTGTTAGGAGTTGTACTTCTACAAATGTATGATCCTGCTACAATTACCGATACTACTTCATGTAACTACTCGTTGTACTCTTGTTAATTCGATTGAAGTGTTAATAGAAGCTTGGCTCAAAGCCTTGCTCACTCAAGACCCGCTTGATGACACCCCCACCTAAGCCTTCTGAACAACCTCGTTGACAATGGCGGCAAACTCAGGGCTGATGAAGACATCGTTGTGCTTGAGACCTCGAATCACCTCAAACTCAAAGGGGACACCTTCCTCCTTCCACTTCTTGGCAAGCAGCTGGGGCTGGCCGTCAAAGGGAACCAGCTCATCAACATCAGAGTGGACAATGGTGTAGGAGATCTTAGGGCAAGCCTTATGGTGAATCAGAGGGCTCTCCTCGTCCCACTTGGACTTGTCAACTCCCCAAGCAGGGTCAGTGAAGTAGGAGTAAGTAGGATGAGCGTCCACAAGAGTTCGCAGATCGTAAATACCCTCGGAAAGAATAATGTTAGTAGGAGAAGAGAAGCCTCCCTTGGCCTTGACATCAGAATCAAGTTTAAGAGAATGGAAAGCTCCAGCAGAGTGACCAATCATGGTCCAGGGAGCAGCAGGGTACTTGTCAAAGATGGACTTGATAGCACTGTAGACGTCCTCAGCAAAGGTCTTTCCAGACACTTCAGGAGCAAGACGGTACTCAATGGAAGCTCCCCAGGTGTTGCCCTTGACAACGGCCTCCAGGAGCTCATCGCCGTCCTTCTCGGTCTGCTTGTAGTCGACCCAGGCACCTCCGTGCATGAAGATGACCCAGTGAGAAGGAGCCTGAGATCCCTTGGGGACCCAGACGTTGGAGTACTGACGAGGGTCAGATCCATAGGTGAGTTTGGTGATAGTAGACATTGTTGTTGTGGTGGTGGTAGTTGTAGGAAGCTAGAGTGCTGTGCTGGTTCTCAGAGGAATGGTCGCCCTCTTATACTATCAGATCAGTCGAGACAAGACTAAAATAGTGCGATGCTAAGCGGAGAAGCTACTGAGGAGATTGTAGCTCTGAGAGGAGTGGTGAGGTCAAGGAACGGGGCTAGCGATCAGGTGAGCCACTGGTTAGTTTCCCGTTGAGTCCTTGGCGGTGCATGAAGTGGACAGAAACAATCATCTATGTTCACTGCTTGATCCCAAGAGTATATCGTGCATACCGGTACCTGGTACTGTACTGTTTTCCATGTTTATCATCCTCGACAGCTCAACTATCAACCTTAACTGCCCCAACTAAAATGCTCTTCTCCTCTTTTCCCCCACACAACATGATATGGATGAGACCATTGGATCTAAATAACAAACTAGACCTGAAACTAACCCCAGAATGCAAGTCCGGTAAAAAGTGGCGATGGGGATTGCCGCTGAGGGGGCCTAGTAGACTGGCATATGATCAGGTGCGAACTGTTAAACATCTTATCACAGAACTATAACTGCCTTGGAGATGGGGTAACGCCCTATAGTGAGAGGGGAAAGATTGCCCCTCAGGTTAATGAAGTCGTACTATCAATTGTTGTTGGGTAGATTGAACGATCTTTTTGCATTGTACGAGTTCACTATCTGGTTTTTTATCTCTTCATTATCATATCAAAGTCTTCTCTATATGTCTATGGGCTCTCCTCCAGTTCATGTTCCTATTCCTTCATTCTTAGAACAAAGCTCCAGAGTATTACTTGTAAGTCCAGAACAGATCAACCACTAAAGCACTTGTTCTTGGTATCCCCAAAGCAACTATCTCCTAGTCTTCAACTACTTCAACCCCTCTTGATTGTGGTTTTCTAGACTCTACGCTTTACTACGAGTAGATGATCTCATGTGAACAGTCTTAACATCACTATTGGAACATATTGTATCATACTTGAGCTCAGCAAATCTCATCCAAGCTCCCTAACACCTCTGTACTGATACAATGTCCACATCTGTTATCCTGCCTTCTAACATTCACTCTTCCAGTGTCCAGGCTCTACTCTCCTCTCTAAGGTCTACACTCCTCCCTCTTTCATTCACCATGCAAACTGTATTAACAGAACTATTTTCCCAACCGCCTCTTTTTTCGGCGGACCCCCTTTTTGTGGCGGGCTCTATCCACCCTAGTTTCTCTTCTTGGAGTAGTCGACCTTCATAATCAGGTTGTCGAAACCATGACCATCCATGGCCTCCAGAGCAGCCTGGGCGTGCGACTTGAGTGTGTAGGTAACAAAGGCAAAGCCTCGGGGTCGGCCGGTGTCTCGGTCCTTGGCAACGTAGACTCGGTTGATCATACCGTACTTGCCAAACATTCGTCGCAGATCGTCGTCGGTAGCCTCCTCCGACAAGTTGGTGACTCGGAGAGTGAGCTCGTCGTCGTCGTCGCTTCGGCCTCCAGCAGCGCCGCCAGGACCTCCAGGACCGCCAGGGCCACCAGGACCCTTGTTTCGCAGATGAGGAGGAACGTAGCCTCCAGTCTTTGCAGCAGGCTCGTCTCCTCCTCGGCCCATACCTCCAGCAGCTGTGGATCCTCCAAGAGTCTCCTTGTAGGGACACTTGGCGGTGAAATGGGGGCCCTGACACAGTCGGCACTTGACTCCCTTCTCGTCTCCAACTCGAGGAGCCGCCGCAGCAGCCTCCTCTTCCTCAGCCTCCTCTTCGGGCTGATCAGACTTGAGACCCAGCACAAAGACGATATCTTCGCCAATGGTGGTGGTCATTCGGTTGGGTCCGGGAGGAGCTCCGAGCTCCTTGCCGTATTTGGTCCATTTGGACCGCTCAGCAACACAGTTGAGCACCTTTTCTGTCACGCTCTGGTTCTTGATGGTGACGGACCGCTTGTACTTTTTGCCATCGTCCATTCGATGGGTGACGATGGTCTTGGTGCCATCGGCGTTCTGTGTGATCTGGGGAGTAGAAAACTCGTCGTCGTCGGCCCACTTTTCGTCCATTGTGTTGTGTCGATAGTCTGCTGAACGAGGTATCAATGATAGAATCTCTGCATATTTTTCACACACTAAGTTACCCTGGCTTTAGAGTTGGAAAAGATATATAGAGAGCATAGACTAAAGAGTATGTAGAATGACTAGAGGGGCTACGGAAGCGCTTTATGACGCTTTTCAACGCGACAACAACAGTGATTCCTCTCCCCTACCGTTAATCTCATTGTTTTCACCGTTGGGGCTACCAAGATCTTCACTTTCTTCACGTGATTTGAACTTCTCCCAGCCTGCAATGTACGGGTTTTGGCGCAAACGTTGTGTGTTCGATTCGCCCCCTTCCACGTCATCTTCATTTTATCAACTTGATTTTGTATAATTTCAGCTCATGCATATCATGCAGATGAGTATTTCATGGGTGGTTCAACTCATTGAAGACCACTGCCAGGTGTTGGTTTCATAGTATAGTTTCCTTCAATTGGATCTATACATCCGAAGGATCCATTCCTCAGTCTTTCCTGTGATACCCTAACCCAGAACATCTCCATCTGATCATAACTCGTCACCAAAGAAGACAGAAGACTGTTAACGTGTTTTGACCGAGTTTGACGATTGATACCATCTCTTTGAACTATCTGGTCACCTTGAAACTACCATTAATCTGCTAGAATGATTTCAATTACACGTTACTGTAGATGGATCACCCATAACCGTGTTGAAGACTTATCAGTACATACCAGTACCGGTAGCTCTGATGTTGAAAGAGACTTCGCATTTACCCATCTACTTGTAGCACTCTGATTGGGAATCAAGGCCGTTCATGGTTGGATACCCATATTGCTCCATCAGAAGCTCTACGGTCATAAGCGTGGTAACATCTAGATGAAGTATGAAACCTGTACTGATCCTGTCATGGCGACATATTCAAAGGCGGCTTCTACGGTTCAATGAGACCTCTCATAGGGCTATGAATCTGCAAGGAGCCGGGCCACCTTCTCGACATGTCTAAATTGGATTCTGGATTCGTTTCAGCTTTGGAGAAGACTGAGAGTAGCAAGGCTGTAAACTTGTTCTGGTGGAGGAGAAGTAGTGCTTGAGCAGACGTGTCTAGAATCAAAGAAAGACACTGGAGAGAGCACTTAAGAGGTGAGTATCTTCCTAGAACCTGTTGCAGCCCCAAGCATTGAGACAAGCCTATCACGACATATCATACATACCCGAAGAATCTACCAGGTAGAAATATGACGTAGCTATAGATCAACAAGTCTCATACTGGTACGGACTTGATCTGAGTCCACTCGTACATTGTAACTGTCTTGGGCGAGTATTAGACAGTAAGAGCAAGAAACACTACATCTTTTGACCCAAGTATGTCTTTCTTAGGCTGCTCCATAGCTGGTGGCCACCTATAAATAATTGCACCTATAAAGCGGTACCAGCATGTGCCCATATGTATGTACACTCGTATTCCTTTAATATTGATTACCCCACATGCAATCTCTTGACCCCTATTCCTCTGAAACACCATGTGGGCATCTCCAGATGATCCAGATGATACTTCTGTCTTGAAAGAAGTAAGATCCAAACTTCATCGAAAGCTGTTCTAGAACTTGCTGCCTGATAGAAATTGGATTTGACCAGTTGCACTCAAAATCGAGGCAGGTACTGGATTACCCCATCTTCATAAAATGTCTTGGGCAACGTTTACGAAGCCTACTGCCGTGTACAAGTCACTTGACCCTTCGATCTTGCCTACTTTCCAGCACATGAACCTCACTCAAGCCACCCATCTAACTTTTCCACGAAATACGAGCAGCAAGGTTGGCAATCGATTGTGTGAGTCCTCCAGATAAGAATTCAAAAGTCTGTTAAGCGAAGCAAGGATAGAGGAGGAGGAGGGAACAGAAACACAGCATGTAGAGGTGTATTTGGTAGGTAAGAGTTTGGTAAAGTAGGTACCGTTGCCATATTGAAGCTCAGACAGCAGGGTCCTTGTTTCAGCAACATTAAACCGGTCATAAGGGCAAGTATATGCTGCTAGCAGGTACAGGTACACTCCTTCACTGAGCGCCATGCATGGCCAACTAGAACCTCCACTTCTACCAAGTTTTTGTTCCCCACTGAGCCGAAATAATATCTGGTAGAAATAATATCGCACTCGGCTTCTCCTCACGCGCTTTTAATTGCTAATACGGGTCCTCAAGGCTGCATCTTTGCCTCTTGCAAGTGGAACGGCCTTTTTACTTAACACCCTCCGCACTAAAAGGGAAGCCTAAGTTTCGGACAGCGTAGGGAGGGAGGAGAAAGGACCATTGGAACATCCACTTCAACTGCACCGAAAACAAAATAAAACAGAAAAGAAAAACATAAATCGATAGCTAGACTACAGGTATCCATGTCACATGATTCATTTCTCCTAGGCACCCCCAACTCACGGCTATCTGTCTCACTTGTAAGTCCTGAACGCGCCGCATCTAAACTTAGCGTCTTTTAACTCATGAGCTGAGCTAGTCGGGTATAAACTGTCTAGCTGCGCCCCCGCTGGAACCACTATACAAGGTGAGAGAGACCCCATAGGTCTGGACAATGGCAGCTATACGAGAATATGTGGGGTCGCTTTTGAACAACGCCACCGGCGGCAGCGCCAACAACAACAACAACAGCAACAACAATAGCAACAACAGCAACAATAACATCTCGTCAAATTCCCCCATTCAAAGCGCGCCTGATAGCGCAGGCACTTCTCCGAAAAAACACTCGTTGGCTTTACCCCATACTCCGCCCACGGGCAATTCACGAGCAGCCTCCCACTCGTCGGCCTTCAATTCCGCCTCCGACGAGGCAGACGACAACGTGCAGTTTCGCGATATTCATCCGGCCGCTTTGGTGCGGACCGAAACTGAAGAAGTGGACCGCCAGCTCAACCATTTTCATTTTGAAGACCGAGGAGCTAGCAGTGAGCCTGAGCAGATTCCACTGAGAGGACGGCAGGGTAGAAAGGATGATCCGTATGGATCGACCTTCTTTTCGGCAAAGGAAACGTTTATGGAAGGAAGAGATCGAGATATCAAGCTGGTGATTCCGGAAACTAGAGATAGTAGGGAACTGAGCCGTCCTAGACGGTCGCCAGTGAGTGCGACAGCCAGTAGTCACAGTGGAGGAGGGTTCTTTTCGAGGATTTTGCAGAAACGAAAGAACTCCGGACGTCAAAGTATCGAAGCTGAAGAACAGGAAGATGACGAACAAGATCAAGATGGAGAAGATAAACGAGCAGAGGGATGGTGTGCGGACGTTATGGGATACGCTCCGAACTATTCCATGTTTTCTGATCTCAAATACGTCAAGGTACGAGCTCATCATCGTCCTAGTCATCAGAAGAAACGAAACTTTGATCGACTGTTTTTGGCCCAGGAATTGCGAACCCATGATCCCGCAGACCCTTTGACGACTGATAACACGCGTCTGGCTAGCCAAAAGGCCCAAAAGGTCATTTCTAGTAGTCCTATTGGTGCCATTTGGGCCATGAAGTTCTCTCTAGATGGAAGATACTTGGCTGCTGCAGGTCAAGATCGTGTTCTACGGGTCTGGAAGGTGTGTACTCGGCCTCAAAACTCGCCTTATGAGGATTATTTTGGATTTAAGGGTACAAAAATGTACGCCCCAGTGTTTGAAGAGAGCCCTGAGAGGGAGTTCCGAGGTCATGAGGGAGATATTCTGGACTTATCATGGTCTAAAAACAACTTTTTGATTTCTTCGTCAATGGACAAAACAGTGAGATTGTGGCACCCTGATCGACAGGAAGAGATTGCCAGTTTCCCTCATAATGATTTCGTCACTTGTGTGGAATTCCATCCTAAAGATGATCGATTCTTTGTTTCTGGATCCATGGATCGACAACTTCGATTATGGTCTATTTTGGACAAACAGGTTGCCTTTGCACGACAGGTTCCTGATATCGTGACTGCTGTTGCTTTCACTCCTAACGGCAACACGGTCATTGCAGGATGTCTAAGAGGTCAACTATACTTTTACCAGACCCATCAGCTTGTTCTACAGACCCAGCTCCAAGTACGAATCTCCACCAAGGTCAAGCATGCTTACAAGAGCAAAATCACCGGCATCCAGGTTGTGACGGAACCCAAAAAGTCGCGTACCCACAACAATATTTATAACCCCATGCATGCTGCAGTGGCAGCTGAGGACGATTACAAGATGCTCATCACCACCAATGACTCGCGCATCCGGCTGTACAACTACCGAACCAAGGCATTGATTGCAAAGTACCGGGGTCTGGACAATGATCATTCGCAGATCAAGGCCTCGTTTTCAGACGACTACAGATTCATCATTTCTGGATCTGAGGGAGAAAGAACCTACGTCTGGGACACTATTCGATCCGATAGTGGTACGGGACTGAATCACGTGTCTTCCAAAACAATCAAAGCATATGAGTACTTCCACTCACATCAGAGCACAGTCACCGTGGCACTGTTTGCTCCTCTGCAGACCCGTCAGCTGCTGGATCTGGCACATGATCCCATCTACTCCATTGTAAACCCACCCAAGGTTGTTCTTGGACAGAATGATATGACTCCAGAGAAGGCATTGTACCCTCATCATGATGGTCATATCATTGTGGCTGCTGATTACTCCGGTAAGATCAAGGTGTTCAGACAAGATTCTGCTTATGCTAAGCGAAAGCTAGCCGAGGACTCTGCGTCTTTCATCCAGTCAAGACGGTCTCTCAACAGTATTGGAGGAGCCTCTGGAAGGTCTTCTCCTCGAGGCAGATCATCCAGATCGTCTTCTGCATCTGCTTGGAATAGGTTCTCTCGAGGAGTACGATCTCCAGCTGTCTCTCCAGGCACTTCGATTCACAGAAAGAGCTTTGGTGCGTCTACAAGTACCTCTGGACCAGCTCCCTTTGGAGTGATAGCCAATGGACTTTCCAGTGCCAACCATACAATCATGGACCCCTCCACATTCCCCAGACCACGCAAGTCTTCCACTTCCGGTGTCTCTCAAGTCTCCAGACGAACGTCAGACTCGCTCTTTTCTCCTGAAAAGTCTGTGCCTGAGATTCACGTGAATGACGAGGACGGTCACGAGATTGAGCCTGTCACCAGCGCCAGATCCAACTCGGTGCTCATGTCGGACTCCGAAGGGGAGGTTGACGACGATACTGACCAGGAAGAGGAGGAGGATGAGGAGCTCACCGAGCAGGCGTCTCTGGTGTGTGAAAAGTGCGGCTCTCAAAACTTCAAGGTGCGGGTGATTGAGGGAATGGTCATTCTCTGTTGCTCGGCCTGCCGAACCCCCATCAACGAAGCAGCATCTACATAGGACTTTGAAATGGACTTTGAAAATGAACAAATTGGGAAACAGAAGCGCTTCTGTCTGTACTAATTGTAGCGTGATTGGGTGCGTGAAGGAAGCATAGAAGTTGAAGTTATTGGATTGTACTTGTAGGTCTATATTTAGATGGTGGCAAAAGGGTTAAACGATGATGTACATTGTACCCTGACAAGCATTCTTTGACTGTGAGATATAAGCACCTTGACACATTACTGTTCTTGGAAAGCTTGGCACAGATCAGATCCGCATCACAATCTGCTTGTCTACATCTCCTTGTTACCCCTGTTGGGTGGGTATCAACCTGAGTAGGGAGTAGACAGATGTGTTGTAGTTGCAATAGTAAGCTAACTAATGGAATGCACCTTTAATGTTGTATATGGGAACTTTTCTCGTATATCTTCCTCTTCTTATCCCTCCTCCTCTCCCCTATTAAGCCATAGATTCAATCATATCAATCCCATCAACGTTGCATTGTCTGACGAACAAAGCCTTCTTACTGTATTTGCAGTCCTCCTATCCCAAGACTTGATTTTTAATACTGGGAGTTTCCTGGCTCAACGTTGTGCACGTTTAGGATACTTTTATGTCATTGGAAGGACCCTACAAGGACCCTCCAATAGCCCATACATGCGCCTTTGGACCGAGTCGCGAGGGTGCGCATATACTATACATGACGGTGGACCTTTCTGGTTATTCAGTTCTGGTCTGGACCATTGGAGGAGTGTAGCTGTGCTCACGAAGTACACTGAACAAGATCAGATGGAAATAAGAAAGACACGAAAAACGTTTGTATGTGGATATGCACAAGTGGCGTCATTTATCCGAACTTGAACCTTTCTTTCTTTTACCGACTGGAGATGCCGTTTGACCATTTTGGACACGGCCATATCTTTGGCTCGATATTTTATTTTTCGTCTCTCTTTAGGTTGGGACCAGTGTCATTCAGGACCATCAAGCAACTGTTGGACTTGCCTTGTAAAAGAGATGGAGCAATGAGTAATGAACGGAGAAGAAGTGAGGAGGTGTGTTAACAGAGTGACATATGTCTATATCCACTCATATAGACCCTTCAAGCACCTTTATTGGTGCAGTGCCTCTATTGTCCACACCAAATGTCGCAACCAAATCTCGAAAAAAGTTATAAATTACCAATGTGGAGGCCCACCCAATTCTTTGGAACTGAGTTTGCAACGTGCAGCTGGCGTGCACTAGTTGGAGCAACGGGCCATGTAAGTCTGGGAGTTATATAGATCGCTTTGGCTTGCTCCTGACTCTTTTTCGAACTAATCTTCGTCCGTCGAACCGTTGACTCTAGTCTTTGCAACAGGTTCTTGCCAACTGTTTGAAAAATACGAAACTAGTCTTCACTAGGCTTCTACCCTCCATCAACAGCACACATCAGAACTCCAACATGGTCTTCAAATACATTGGAGACACTCTGGGTCTCACCCCGGTTCTCAAATCCTCATGGGACGTCCATGCTCTGATTATTATGCGGTTTTTCCGTCTTATGGCTTTTGGACAGATTTCTGTCATTCTGGCCCAGTTCTTTGACGCTCATGGCTTCTCTCAAGATAAAACTGGTCTGTTCATGTCTCTTACTCTGGCTGGAGACGTTGGACTGTCTCTGTTCCTCACTACCTACGGTGACCGACTTGGCCGAAAGAATGTTCTTCTTATCGGAGCTGGTCTCATGACTTTGTCTGGTCTTGTCTTCTTCCATGAGTCCAACTACTACCTACTTCTTCTGGCTGCCATTTGTGGAGTCATTTCTCCCTCTGGAGCCGAAGTAGGACCTTTCCGAGCAATTGAGGAGTCCACTCTTGCTCAGCTTACTACTCTGGACGCCCGAGCTGACGTTTTTGCTTGGTACACTCTTCTGGGTTCTCTTGGAGCTGCTCTGGGTGCTCTTATTGGAGGTTGGACCGTCCAGATTGCCCAGGAAAAGTACCAGTTCACTAAACTGGAGGCCTACAAGACCGTCTTCCTGACCTATGCTGCCATTGGATTTGTCAAATTCCTGGCTTCTTGTTTCTTGTCTCGAAAGGTCGAGGCTCCTGTTGAAGAGACTGAACCTCTACTTGCCAATGATCGAGAGAACGCTGTTGAAGAACAAGCTGAGCTTCGAAACAATATCAAGAAACGAGGCGGACTGCGAAAACTGCTGCCCAATATCTCTCCCGAGTCTCAGAAGATCATCACCACTCTCTGTCTTCTGTTTGCCATCGACTCCATGGGCTCTTCTCTGGCCAACTTCTCCTGGATCTCGTACTACATTCAGCGAAAGTTTGAGATTTCCACTGGATACCTTGGATCCGTCTTCTTCGTTACCGGTATCGTTGCTGCTCTAGCTACTCTTGTTGGATCGGGTATCTCTCGACGTCTTGGTCCTCTTCTGACCATGGTCGTTACCCACCTGCCCTCTTCTGCTCTGATCATTCTCATTCCTGTTCCTTCAAGTGTTCGAGGAGTCATCACTATTCTCGCTATTCGAGCTTGTACTGCCCAGATGGATGTTGCTCCTCGACAAGCCTTCCTTTCCGCTGTTGTTCTCAAGAACGAGCGAACTCTGGTTATGGGATGGGTTGGAACTATCAAGACTTTGGCCCAGCTTCCTGGTCCTTACATTACCGGATACCTTGCTCGACACGACAAGCAGTGGATTGCCTTTGTTGCTGCTGGATCTCTCAAGGTCATCTACGATCTGTCTATTCTCTCCTACTTTACTCGAGTGAAGCTTGACCGAGATCAGAACTAACCTCGAAAGAGGGTAGCCCAAAAGACAGTGTACAACACAAGTCAGAATAAATTATATAACCGAATGACAATATTGTATTATATTATTAGTTTGGTAGATTTGCATGTACTGTACAAGTGCTTCCTGGATACCTGGTACAAGTATTATTGTACATACTCGTATATTAATTATGTGGTTCTAGATGTTCTAAGTTACACTCCTGCAGCTTGAGATGCACCATGCTCCATCACCACACCATGAACATCATTTCAAACGCCCTATTTTCCACCAGAAACAGATGTGGATACTGCAAAGATAAAGAGGGCGCTGAGCCGCAGGGAACGCTGTTTTCGTTCAACTCGGTACAGATGACAGCAGCCCAGTACCAGGCTCTCATTGACAGAGGCTTCAGACGATCTGGAACATACATTTACAAGCCCGACCTGGCCAATTCATGCTGTTCTCAGTATACGATACGTTTGAATGTGGAGGATTTCAAGGCCAGCAAAAGTCAACGGGGTGTGCTTAACAGATGGACCAATCATGTTACTGATAAGGACAAGGCAGGGAAGAAGAACTCGGGAAAGAACAACCAGTTTGATCTGGTAGCAAAGATCCAGGAGGGAGAGACAGATATATTCAAAACGAGATTGGAACCAAACAAGTTCACCAAGGAAAAATACGACTTGTATGCAAAGTACCAGGAACATGTCCATAATGAAGGTCCTGAAGAGATTAGTGAATCGGGTTTCAGGCGATTTCTATGTTCTGATAGTTTCACAGACTCTACATCTGATGTCTGTGAAGGTCTGGATGTTCCAGATCGATTATCAGGAGGATACCATCAATTGTACTATCACAATGGCAAACTTGTGGCTATGGCTGTTTTGGACATTCTTCCTCTGTGTGTATCTTCAGTTTACTTTCTTTGGGATCCAGACTATGCTCAATGGGGTCTTGGTAAAGTGGCTGCCATGAGAGAAATTGCCCTTGCTAAAGCTCTAGGAGTTCCTTACTATTACATGGGATACTACATTCCTGACTGTGTCAAAATGAAGTACAAGGGGGAGTACCATCCTAGTTTTGTTCTTGATCCTGAATCTACAACTATCACTGAACGTGAAATAGACGATTACCCTTTTCCCGAAGGAATTAACGTCGAGTCGCGTGCACTAGCAGGAGTAGGAGTTTGGGTGCCTCTTGAAGAGATGAGTAAGATGATTTGTGAGATGGACGATTCG
Source organism: Yarrowia porcina (assembly GCA_900519025.1). Lineage (NCBI taxonomy): Eukaryota > Fungi > Ascomycota > Dipodascomycetes > Dipodascales > Yarrowia > Yarrowia porcina. Next base: position 1,201,481 of record ULGT01000008.1, on the reverse strand, counting down.
GCACGATACTTTTCTTACATTCGTCGCAATGCAAAGACTGTCGAACAACCAAAAGCTGTGGCTGCAAGAGTACGGTATGAGGATCTTAGTGGAGCAGGATACTTGAAGTTGAAAGATACGCTGAAAGAGTTGCCCAAGTTGGCGAAAAAGAATCAGTTCGTTGCTCCCCAGAATATCCTCGACGTTATTCCCTTCAAGGGCCAGAAGATTGAGTATCTCAAGTACAATGATGACATGTACAGTGATGACGAGGAAGAAGATGATGATGAAGATGAGGAGGAGGAGGAGGAAAAGGAGGAGGAGAAAGAAGTAGCTGAGGGAGTTCTACTCACTCTAGGGGCGTTGGTTGATAACACGAATTCGGCTTTTGCTAATGAGATGGCCATGTCTCTACTGGCTCTTAGAGCTACAACAGGGTCAGGACTAGGGGATAAGACGGCTATATTGTTGGGTTAAAAAGAGATAAATCGTTCTATCGGACTAACAGGGGCATATAGATGTGGATTGTAGCTAAGGAGCAGGAATAAAAGAGCTCAGACCTCTGGGTTTGATATTCAGAGTTGTATTCGGTAAAGTATGAACACACTTTAAGCAGGTAAAGGACAATAGTCGAGTTGAAGAGAAGAGATTGTATGAGTAATTGAAATATAGCCCCCTTCTACCTATCGCCAAACAGAGGACATTGATATAAAGCAATCAGAATATAATTGTTAACTCATCATTATTTCATATTCCCGCCTCGACCCATCCCTCATGCATTCCATGACGCCCCTTACAACTCTATCTCTTTCGGGAGAGCTGGGACCACCAGGCATTAGTCGCTCATTTTCGTCCTGTGAACGTCATTGAAACAATCGGCAGGAACCACAGACACAAACAATAGAGATCTGCCACTTTTTCTGGAGACCTTCTTTGTCATTACCCTTACCTTACCCCTTGGAACTGCTAACATACCGCCACCGCGAATGTAATGGCAGCTTTGGATATTTTGGTGCTGGTGTTCAGTATCTGGTACACAGGCTGCTGTATGTACCAGCTCAATGTGCTTCAGCGACAGTACATTTCCTTCACAATGTATCACGATAGACCGCCATTGTTTCTTTCATTCCCCTTTTGGCTGGTCATTGCTCTACCCAAGTATACCCTTGATACTGTGGAGAGAGTCCAACGAACGTGGTTCAACCACTTTCTGGCGTCCGTAGTGGGGATTCAGTATCTCATGGGACTGCTAGCTTCGGCTCTATGGGTCAAACGGATCCGAGAGTTGAGATACATGATTGATAACGGGACTTACTATGACCATTTCCCTGATCCAGGAGAACGAGCTGATTATGAGAATGAAGACGATTTCGAGCTGGATGTTCTAGACGAAACTGTTCCTGCTATGAACGGGGCAGTTCTGGTCCTTGCTTTTCATATCATGCTTGGAATAGTCATGGTAGGAATATTGATGTCACAGTTTATTGCCAATCTGGGGACTATCAAGGTGACTTAGCCATACGAGTGTGGCGAATAGCTGGTGTGTCGGCGGCTAAATGGTGTCTAGTGGCGGCTATAACGACTGACGGCTAACCGCTGACTGTCGGCTTTGGCGGCAATGCATTCTGAGACATCTCTTCATGGCTTTGCATCATGTCTGGCACTCCATGTGCAGGCTCCGCTATGCATAGGAAGTTCTTGGCTGTTACAGGAGGGAATGGAGAAGGGAGCATGGCTTATGAGTCAGGTGGATACAATAGCATGTGGATACAACAGTTCTGGATACAACAGTTCTGGATACAACAGAATGTGTTGGATACAAGAGCATGACTAAGAGCATCTGTCATTCTTGGGTACAAGTGTTCTCTTGAATACATCTGTTATCTGGACTCTAATAGAAGGAATAATATTAAATAATGATGAAATATACTAGTTTACAATACGATATCGCACGTTTTTGCTTAGAGAAGAGCGGCCATGACAGCAGCACCGACAACAACGGCACCGACAGTGTTGAGAGCACCCATGTTGGCCTTCTCGGCGGTAGCAGAGCCGGCGGTAGTGGGGACAGCGGAGGCGGAAGCAGCGGTGGCAGAGGCCTCGGAAGCAGTGGTTCGAACAGAGGTGCTGTTGCTGGCAGCTCGAGTAGAAGAAGAGATGGCGGCAGAAGAGGTAACAGGGGCAACGGTGGAGTTGACCAGAGCGGTGGTGTTGGCAGCAATGGGGGTGGTGGCAACAGTGGAGTTGGCAGCTCCAGTGGCAGTGGCGTTACCGTAGCCAGTGTGGTTCTGGCCCAGCAGACCAAAAGTGGGCTGAGCAATCAGAGAGCACTCACCAGTGCAAGAGGTGACGGTCTCGTAGACAGTTCGCTTGGGCTTGGTGGACTGAGCAGCAGCCAGGGTGAAGAGGGCAACGGAGGCGATGGAGAACTGCATCTTTAGTCTTGTTGGTTAGCGAGAGTGGGTTGAACGAGTGTGATGATGAACAAGAGGAGGTTGGAAAGAGAAAAGGGACTACGGGAGTATATATTAGGGTCTATCGCGGGCTACGCGCACGCAAGGAACAAAGACGCTAGTGGCTTACTAGCTGTTTTCACCTGGCTTGAGTAAAGTTGAGACAAAGGACCGTCATGCAAGCCGCCACAAGGAGTTACCGGGCGAATTTTGTTTTACGTTGGGTGGAGATTATTCTTAAGGTGACAAGCTTGGGAGAGCCCCTACATGGCTAAAAACACTCTCATTTTATGGTCCAAAAGGGCTTCCTATATGGTCCAATGGCCCTGCTAAACTACTCTACACCAAATCTCACGCCTAGACCAACTTCTCGCTACCGGACTTGGCGAGCATAGAGTTACAAATGCAGCAGGGCTGAAAGGCACAATGGGGGAGGGTACAGGAGGAATGTATGGCAACCTTGGAGGAGTTGATGGTGACAGAAAGGGGTGAAAAGATCGCCCAAAGAAGACGCGACTCGCGCGTGTATTATGAAAACATGAAAGAATTGGAATGCTGAGCTTGGATATCCACGAAAACTCTTCCATAGTTGAAGGACCCTGATACTTCTACTAGACCTGTCATCTTGGCCTCATGTCTTGTATTTGTTTGGCTTCTGGCCAGAAAGCAAATGCGCCGCTAGTATGGACGGTAAAAATGCGAAGAGAGTCATAGGTTGGTCCTCGGCAACCTTGGAGTTCGGAGAGAGGCTGTTACGGTTTCTTTTTATTTTGAGTGCCACACAATGGAGTTTTTACGAGTCTTACTGTTGGGTGTAGAGACTCCGAATTGAAGATCGGGCTCACTTCTGTTTTTGTATGTGGCCAAGAATGTGCCAAGCATGCGTCTGTTCTGATAGCCATACACCAAGAGAACGAGACCTTCAAGTCCAGAATTGAGATGGCAGTATAAAAGAAAATATAAAACGTCTTTCAACCATGTCAGCCGTGTTTGATTACATTACTGGCAATCATTGCTACATACTTGCGCCAGCCCTTCTGTCATTCTTCCCCTGTTGCATACAATGTGGCTCGGTTGTCTCACTCCTGAATATGGAGAGAAAGGAAGCTTCAAACAGACAATGCATTATAGCCAACGGACATGGGTGGAGTCGCAATTATACAAATGAACGAGCCATACAAATACAAGACATTTGCCATTGTCTGGGCATTGGACGGAATGTATTCATATATTTATGCGCCGGTCTTGCTCCGTTGCTGACCTACCAGTAGCTCAACGCTAGCGAAAATAAACATGGAAGGAGGAAAGGGGAAGCTGTTCTCCTAGAAAGCTCGTTTGTCCAATATTGTTGGACTAACCTGTGATAGATGACTGACTCAAGAAACGAATGAGAAAGAACGATTGATTCTCTTCAATGGATATAGATTGAGCGGAACTCACTACCATTGGCTGCTTTTTATAGGCTGTTTTTGCAACAGATTCTAGCGGTGGAAAAGCGCCTAAACGCGTTCTATGATGAATACGGCTGTGAACCAGACGTAGACCCAAGCGCTGAGTCAGTTGGAATATATTGATACACTCTGTAAGAGGAATCGGCAGGAGAAATCGATAGGAATCAAAAGACTGTTATCCATTACTCAGGCTAAAATCCAGCCGTCATTTCTACAGATTTTATGGACATAATCGGGCTTCCATTTTCCTTTTGAGGTAAAAGTCAGACGTATTAACTAAAGACTAAGTAATTTGTCAACTGAGACCGAAGACTCTACTTGCACAAGGTAAGGCACCTGGGAATGAGCTATATGCGCTCTATAGAACCGGATTTCGTTATAAAGTGTTCTGAATAACCCCATATAGCCCCTACATCTACCAATCACCTCAAACCGCCCCAGATCAACCCACACTTCCCTCTTCGCTACTCTTCCCATCATCCAAATTGTATCTTATTATGCCAAAGAGGCTCTATCACCTATTCATCCGTCACTTGTTCACCTACACCACCTATTGTCAATCGCATCCGTCCTACTCCACCTTCTTGGTCTTAGAACAGAGAGACTTGGCCAGATCTAATGCGATGCCTCCGAGAGTTCCGACAAAGTAGCCCAGGTAGGCACCGGCCAGAATGGTGATGGGCCACTGCTGCCAGGGCCGGTCCCAGTCGTAGGGAATGGGAATAGCGCCCAGCCACGCGCCAATGAGCGTGCACACGGATGCCGCATACACATGGTCCAGAGGACGGCGCATGGCAATGATGTCTGCCCACACCTTGGAATCCAGGTGGTATGTGAAGAAAAGAGGCAGCACCGCCAGAATGGACATGTGCATGGCACAAACAAACGTGTTGTGGACCAGGGAGACGGCCGGAGCTCCAAACAACACGAGAAGGCCGAAGATGATGACCGAGAAGAAGACGGACAGAACTGCGGCAATTAGAGCAGTCGACACGTCAGTACCAATCTTCCGACCGGGCTTGTTGCCAAGGACAACAACACAGTAGCCCATATGTAACAGTAGAAGGCCTGGAAGAGCCTGTGTCATGACCTTGGCTGGGTCCTGTGTAATGCCAGCAGAAAAGATGAACCGAAGGTACACCAGCAGAAGCGCTCCGTAGACTACTGCAAGGACCTGGGAGGGGCCTGCAGACACGGGAGCCGGGCCATTGGCCTTGGTCTTGGCTGCTTTCCGAGTAGCCATGTCGAGGATGGGTTTCTGGATGAGAAGTTTTGATTTGGTGACGAAGGTTATGCAGGGTGGTTCACTGTAATCTTGAAGTATATGCAGTGTGGTGATGTCACAGCGGAACAGATGAGGATCATGAACGAAAAAGAAAACTATTGTTTGATATTGTTTGAACAAAATTGTCATTGTTTCCAACTTCTTGTTACTGGCTATACTCTCATATAATTCTTCTACATCCTGTGAGTGACATGATTGACTACATACTAACAGTTCTATAGGGGACATCTTCTACTGTGTACATCCTACATCATCTACTGTCTACAAGTACACTCATTTCTTCATAAAATACATTACGGACTCAAATACATTTCTTGAACAGGTCCGAAATCAGTTCAAGATCCTTCCAGATCAGCTGCTGGTACCGCTGACCCAGACGGTTGGCATACACATTCTGCTTGTTTCGGGGCAGGTTGGCGAACCGAATCAGAGTGTGGCCATCAAGGATAGGTCGGTGAGGACTGTTTCCTACACCGGGAAGAATGGGATCGTATCTGTATGCTCGGGGATGCAATCCACAAACATGTGCCTCCTTGTCAGTGATCTGGGTCTGAATGGCATAAAGACGTCTGTAGGCGTCTTCGGGGCAAGGAACCACATCAGTGACAGATCCATCACTGCACACTCCAATCACCATGAACCTGTCGGCGCTAATAGGAACCATGGCGGATGAATCAATGACCTTTCCAGAATAAAACACTGAACGTCTCAAGAGTCGAGCTCCAGAGTACGACTGAGGATCGTCAGGATCGTATTCCAGAATGTGAAGTCGTTTCTGGAGATCGGCAACGACAAAAGTCAGGTTTTCACCTTCAATGGCAAAGTCACAGGTGGTAACCAGTACTCTCTGTAAGTCACGTGCAAAGGGGATCATCTGGTAAGGGTCCATTGAGAAACCGACAAACTGAACAGACCGAGTAGCATCTCCAAGTAGAAGCATGGAGTTGAGACTCTTAGCAACAGCGACGTATGTCTGCATATCCAAAAAGGCCACAGGAACAAGAGTCAGATCATCCTGAAGAGCTTGAACAAGCAACTTTTGTCCTTGAACGGCTAACAAACGTCCAGATACCTCACAAACAGCAGTAAATGCACCTCTAACACGGTCCTGAACCAACTTTTTGAGACGTCGGTTAGTCTCAGGACGTTCCTTTTCAGGAACAATCTCAATGACATCAAAGAGATACAGAGCTCCTCGAGCAGCCAGATCTTCTCCTCTCAGAATGGTGGTTCCAACAGCAACAACCTCTCGCTTCTGCGACTTTCTATCAGAGATTGACAGCTTGACTGACTCACAACATAGGGCAGCCTCAGCAGGCATCTCAAACTCGTAGGAATCGATAACAGTCCACGAGTAAGGGTTGACGATTCGAATAGCTCCCTGGTAAGTAGTGGCAGGCATAACATCAGGAGTGAGACTCTCAATGACCTCATCATCTTCATCTCGAACAACATGAGGAACAGTCTTGTGAGTAGCAATGACATAAACGTCCATAGTTTCATGGTAAGTGACCTTTGAAATGGTCTCTCCACAAAGCTGGACATGTTTAACGGGCCAATTAGTCTCAATAGAGAACGTAGGATCGAATCTACACTCGGCCACCTCTCCTTCCTGTGTCAGGTATGCAAACTTGCCGTCCCAAGAAGTGAAGGCAACAGCTCCCTTGGTCTCACCAAACTCAATCAGTCGAGGAGAAGTATGCAAAGTCTTGACCAAGATGTATGCGGTTTCACCAGTCACTCCAAGTGTATGTTTTCCGTTAATGAGAGGAACTTGAGCAAGTCTTCTCGTAGCGTTGATTGTAGGGGTTCGTTCAAGGAAGATCTTTCGGAACCGCAGCTCGTCATTGTAGTGGTAGGGTTCATAAACAACAAGCTGATGAGGAGTAAGAAGAACAAGGTAGTCTCTGACAATGCTATCGTCTCCAAGTGGACTCAATGCAATATCCACCAGCTCTAGGGGAACGTCATACAACTGACCGTCCTTCTCCTTGATGTATCCAGACAAATCAGAAACGTCCAGAATGAGACGTTCATCAGAGTTGACTCCCTGAAGCAAAAGAGATCCATCAGCGTAGCAGACAATGACAACAGGTCTAGAATCTTGTGCGGGGGATCCTTCTCGTGTTCTCTTCTTGCTAGGTGAACCAAAGGCAAGAGAAGAGTTGGTAGCATAGATACCAATAGCCTTGGACTCACTTGCAGGTTCAATAGTGACTTGAGCAGCCTTCAAGAATGGTCTTTTGTTGATACTAACGGCCTCAAGCACCTTCACTTGACCGTCAGATAGAAGAACAAACACATAACTTCCTAGAACACGAGCTTCCACAGCTGAAGTACCTTGAGGAAGAGAGTACTTGTGAGGTTGTCCAATCTTTGCATCGTAGATATTGACTGTTTCAAGACAAACCTGGAGAAGAGCAGACTCGAGCATTGGAGAAGAAAAGATTGTAGGCACATCAGAAACGAAATGCTTCTTGGTCTTCTTCTTCTTGGTACTCAGAGATACATCTTCAATAACTCCAGCAGCATCCACATAGTAAAGGTACGAGTTTTCTCCATCAGATGAAACAACATATGTTCTAGATTTGGCAACCTCTCCTTCCTCCTCAAACCGAACAGGTACCGACCAGAACTGTCCTCCAGGCATATCCTTATACAATGACTTTCGTTTGTAAGGCATCAATGCACTTGTGAGAATAGCTAGAGCAGAGTTGGCACCGACACCTGTAGTTGTAACAAACTCAACACCCTCGCTGTTTCTGTTCTTACCCAATGCCAAAGATTGCATAGGTCCCATACCCAGCATTCTGTCTGCCAGACGCAGTTTCAATGGACGATTAGTGGTGTCCTCTGTCTGGGTTGTGTCTCCTCCATAAAGATCGTCATCTGACTCGTTTCCATCGTCCATAGCCTCTTCAGGCTGGTTCTCAGCTTCTCCATGGTACCATTTGACCAAGAGAGAGTCTCCTGCTCTAGATCCCAGGAAGATGGTTCCATCAGGACCAGGAGCAACTGCCGAAGGTTGAGACAAGATGAAGTTATCGGGCTCAATAGCTTTCAGTTCAAGATTAGCTACACGTCTACCGTCCTTGTTGAAGAGTAGACTGAAGAACTGGCCGTCTTCTGTAACTAAAAGAGCAGTGTTACCCAATTCCTGAATGAAACAGACCTCGGCTCCTTCCAAACGAAGATCCAAATTCGACTGGTCCCTCGAAACAATGAGATCCGAGTTTTGACGATGTGTATTGTTGACCATGACTCCCGTGTAACTGGCAGAAGAGTCAATATAGAGAATGGTGTTGGCACAGATGATGAGAGATCCACCTAGAGGAGCAGGTAGAGGAATGACCTTTTGAGCGTCTACTGGCAGACCATTGAGAGTACCGATAACGGTAGAGTTCTTTTGGTGAACATCAACACTGACAATAGCGTAACTGACGGTATCCTTTAGAATGTTCTTCATTCCCACCCATGCTCTCTTTGGCTGAAACAGAATACCCATTGTAGTTTCTCGGTATTCGTGCAAAAAACAGATATCCATCACGTTTTCGATCCGTTTATCCAGTTTCGATGCCTTTACGATAAAAGACGGATCAAAAACATGCCCACCTTCAGGCATTTCATCGTCATCCAGACCCTTTTCAATGATAGGCAAAAACGCCATTCGATCGTTCTGAAACAGCAGACAAGTGTAGAACGAGTTGGCCTCATCGGAGACGGCCACAGAAGAACATTCGGGCTCGAAAAAGTTGCTTTCAACAAGCCCCTTTTCGTAGTAATGCAGCGATTTGGTGTCGATAGTGAAACTGCTGGGATTCCAGGCTACAATCACAGCCTTGGCATGTTTGACGGCAATGTAGAGCGAGTCCACTTCGTAGTTATCGACCGTCTTGATTCGAGTCACTCCAGTAACAGTTCCATCCAAATAGTACTCGGTGACTAGTTCCAGTCGAGGAGCTCCATCCTTGGTAGCGATATCATCCTTGTATCGGAAGACCTGGAGCAGCTGTGCGCCCTTGACGACCACGAGGTTGCGCTCGCCTGTGAAGTTGCACGACAGACAGTGTGTGACCGCCGTGGGCTCCGTCAGATTCTTGAAAATGTGCATGGCAGTGCAACGGTAGGAACGGGGCTTCCTGTAGTTTGGATCGTGATGATTTCTAGACTTTCAGAACCTTATGTTTGGGAGGTTGATAATTTGGAAAGAAGTGAGAAAGAAAGAGGTTGGAGATAGAGTGAAGTGAAGTAAATGAAGGGTTTTGAAGGAAGCAATCGGAGTGAATTGAGATGATAATGGATATCAGACTTGAATAGTTCTACGTAATACCTCTTTGATGTCTCTTGACAGACTCAGCCTCAAACTAATGAGGCATTCATTTCCGTTAATAAGCAATCAAAGATCCTGGTTTTGTCTATTCTCATAAGAGCCTCAAGAGTAATCTAACGAACATTATCTTTTTCAATAATATCGCCCACCCACAGCACATTGTAATTATGTAATTATATAATATAACAGCGCTCCATTTCACTGCATACTCCACCATGCATAACGAGTTAATAAGTGCAACATCAAACCCTCAACATGCAACTGCCTCCGGAAATTATCTCATTGGTGGCGAATTATCTCGACTTCAAGGACCTGTCGCGACTATCATGTGCCAATAAACAGCTTTATCAACTTTTATCGGCTCATGTCTGGAAGGATGTCCATTACTATGCTGGTTATGTTCCTCCTCTACGAACATGTGCACCTCTAATCCAACATGTTCATCTTGATTCGGCCATTACAACCATGTTCTTTGATAGAAAGACTTTTCCGTCAATCAAACGGTTTACAGTGTCGTATTATGAAGATATGACTCCTTGGACTGGTTTACCTGTGGGTACAGTGTTTCGAAATTGGAGACGAGACTTGTACCAGCAGTTTTACCCTCAGTTGGCTGAGTACCTAAGAACCTATGATGCTACACTTGCTAGTCTATTGCTCTACGACCAATCGTTCCTTTACTACTTTATTGAAGCTGAAAGTTGTCATAAGATTGAAAAGCTACGATTCGATACCAATTTCACCGACTCTGTTCTTTACCATGACAAAGTGTATCCTCCGATACTAAGACTAGCAATTGTGGAAAAGTTCATTCGAGCAGTTGAAGCTGAAGGTCATAAACCTCCTTTCAACCGAGAACAAGGCAGTTTGTCGTTTTGGAACCAGATTGAGGACATTGAACACGGTCCAGAAGGTCCCCTGATTCCTCCTCTTCCAGTCGAGTTTATTGATTTGAACAGAGAGAGAATTGGCTAACTACGTTCTGTCGAACCGTACGGTTCTTTTATCACAGCTATGCCTTTGTCATATCATTGCATTATCATTACATATGTGAGAAGTTCTGGTTTCAGGTGTTCTCCTCTACTCCTCCTTGACAACCTTGGGGAGGGGCTTTCGAAGCACGTTTCCGAGCTCGTTGAGCACATAACTGGCGAGGAACAAAAGGGGGATGTGCAGGGGGTTGCCTGAGGCCCAGGTGAACTTGGTACCGGCAACATTGACCTGCTTATAGACAAATGCCAGGAAGGCCACTCGCAGAACAGTCCAGGGAAGACGTCCAATGTAAGACGAGTTGGCAGGAGACCCGGGGGTGAACTGACATTGGTACTGGTTGCCAATTGAGATGACCAGAGAAGCGACAGTGGCAGCAAGCCAGGCTTTGTTGGAGGTAGGCACTCGAGTGCACATGAGCCAGGAGGCATAGGCAGAGGCCGCGGTTCCTAGACCGCCCAAAACGGAGAACTGGACTCCCTCATCGCCCTGGACGTTCAGAGTGGTCTCGTTGAGGTGGTTGAGAATAAAAGACATTGTGAAATTGTCGATTTGAAGGAGAGATGAGCTCAGTCTCAGATGGTAATGTTAGATAGAAGTGCCCTGTTAGAGTTATATCGTAGTCCAGGTTTCTGCATGTGAATATGCACCCCACAGGCACGTTGGAGTGTATCGATCGAGTCTTTGGGTGGGTAGTGTGGTTAGTAGATGTGCTAGTGTGGTTCTAGAGTGGTTCGTTTATCGTATTTTTGATTTTGACGTTTTTTCATTGAATATTTTGTTCAGTATGATAAGCACTGTTGCTACCCCACTTGATAGTGAGATGGCCAGCATAGGTCTCGAGATTTGGAGGCAAGTATAGGCAATATTTCAGCCGCTTTGAGTGTTGAGAATTGTGTATGTGGAATATATCGAATTGACAGCTTTTGTTCGCAATTGTCTCGTTCAATGAATCAGAATGACCATCAGCCAATACCTGTATTTATACTTATGAATAGTTGGGTCGTTATTATCCAACTTCTTCCACTCATAACCTCTAAACCGTTGTCAAGCTAAACCCCACTAACTCTCCCAACGGCTATGAGGTTCGGGACACCACACTCATATATTCCATCTCTCCCAATACAACAACGAGAATCGAACGCAGTCCTGAACGACCCTACATCCAGGGTTTCGGACCAAATAGAGTTTGCCATTTCTCGGTGTTTTTTTCGGTTACTGGACTCGATATCTCGCGTCAAGTGTGGGGAACCGCGGGCATTTTAGCCGCCAGCAAGACGACTGCCATACAGATGATAGGTGTTGAGTACAGTATGAGGTATTTGTAGTGAGTCAGAGAGGAAGAGAAAAGACAAGAGAATTAGTCACTTATTTGGCCCTCCCTATCTTATTATTGAGGGGTAATAACGCGTTTGGAGTTAACAGAAAGCCTCACTGTTGCAGCTCTCTGAGGCTACATACGAACAACGGTCTTCCGGCTATACAAGGGAGAAGGAACAATGAACCCCTACACTTGTAATTTTTACAGACGAAAAAAATATGGAGGAGTAAGGGAAAGGCACGGAATGAAAAAATATGGCCCTTGGCAAAACGGGAAATAATACCCACACGCTGCTAGTTCAAAATGCCGATATCGCTGTACTATTACCAGCGTAATCGGCCTACTAACTCGTCCATACGCTATCTCCGGTTGCCGACATCGCCCTTCATTAACGCTGCAACCATAGTTAGAGCCTAAGAGTCACCCCCAGACAAAGTAAAGCTTGAGTAGTGAAAAATGCAAGCGGGCACGGACCTAAAATATCGACACCCGAACGTTTCTTCTCTTCATCCACCAACTTTTCAACCCGTCATCTAGGAACCAAGTCTACAAGTGCAACCGTTGTTACTCGTAGTTCCCTATACCCTCCAACGACTACTCTCACCGACTCTACCCTCACACCCATTAACTCCGGTTCTTCAGATCAAGTCCGAAGTAATATCGTCGACCTAACACACACCATGGCCGTCATTCTCGACAAACAAAAGAAGGAGCAGCCAAAGCAAATCTCCACCATGGGAGGATTTGTGGCGGGCGCTATCGCTGCTTGTGGAGCAGTCACCGTGACTAACCCCATCGAGCTGGTCAAGACCCGAATGCAGTTGCAAGGAGAACTGGCTGCCAGAGGAGAGGCCAAGAAGGTCTACACAAGCCCTCTGCAGGCTATTGTCAAGATTTACAAGTCCGAGGGAATCAAGGGTCTGCAATCTGGACTCTTTAGTGCATACGTCTACCAGATTGGTCTTAACGGATGTCGACTGGGTCTGTATGAACCTACCAGAAAGGTCATTGCCAATATTTGTCATATTGATTTGGATAAGGAGAACCCTGTTGGTCTCAATGTTGCCTCTGGTGCCATTTCCGGTATCATGGGAGCTATTGCTGGCTCTCCCTTTTATCTGATCAAAACTAGACAGCAGTCTTACTCTCCTGCATTCAAGGTCGGAGCCCAGACCTACTACAGAACTATTGGAGACGGATTCCGACAGATTTATGGAGCCGAGGGTTTCAAGGGTCTGTACCGAGGAGTTGATGCTGCTATCTTGCGAACTGGTGCTGGATCGTCCGTTCAGCTTCCTATCTACAACTGGGCCAAGGAACTGCTGCTCAAGCACCATATCACCGATCCTGGAGCTTCTACCCATTTGGTTGCATCTGCCATGTCTGGTCTTGGAGTAGCTGTTGTCATGAACCCTTGGGATGTGCTCATGACCCGAATGTACAACCAGAAGGGCAACATGTACAAGAACCCCTTTGACTGTCTGATGAAGACTGTTTCGATCGAGGGTCCCTTTGCTCTGTACAAGGGATTTGGAGCCCATCTTCTGCGAATTGCTCCCCATACCATTCTGACTCTCATGTTCATGGAACAGACCATGAAGTGGGTCAAGTGGTTCGAGGGCGTTCCCTTTTAAAATAGACTACGTAGTAGAATAGACATTAGACTAAGGGGGTGGAAGGAGAACACGTCTTCTAAACCAGCTTTTGTATCAGCTCTTGTACGTAGCCGATCTACCAGTAGCCGAATCATGCGCACTCATGCACTGATAACAAACATGCATATAGATAATCAATCATTAGTAGTATATACACTGAACCTATCTCGTTAGGTCACTTCTTCCAACCATATGTAGCACTCAGTCTTGATTGAAGATGCTCTTCGGCAGTGATAACCTTGCCTTCGTTGGCTCCTCGTCCAGTGACAGAAGCTACCTTTGCTGAAGGAACAGGTTCAAGCTTAACCTCTTCTTCAGGATGACAGAAAAAGACACACGAGTACCGGTCAGTTCCCTCAGCCTGAAGTTTTGCTGGGAACTTGACTCTATGAACTGTGCTCTTGAGAATACCGGCTGTCCAGTAACTGAGAAGATCTCCAATATTGACAACCACAGGAGGTGCCATTCCAGGCTCTTTAGGTCCAACATAAGGAACAGGTTCCCACTTTTTAGACACAGGAGACAGAATCTCCAGACCTTCCTCTCCTTCTCTCTGGAAAAGGAGAGTCAGAGATCCGTAATCAGTATGTGCTCCAGCTCGAATCTCGTCTTCAGGATCAGCCTTCTTCTGACCAGGGTAATACAGCAGTCTGAAGATTGATCCAGAGGGGTAATCTCGTCTATGTCTGTCGGCAAACCAGTTGGATCCTCCTGCTTTCTCATCAATCTTAAGACCCATAGCTAGCAGTTTGAGAATACGCTGTGACAGATCATAGAGCTTGGCCTGCATGTTGGAAATGACAGCAGCGTTCTCAGGCTTCTCAAAGAACTCAGGCATGGGCTGAATGGGCTTTTCGTTAATGTACTTGCCAAAGTTGAATCCTTCCTTTGGATCTCCCTTCTTCTGGGTAGCAGGATCAAGAGTTTCAACATTGATGGCATTGTATCCTCGGTTTTCAGCTCCAATGGGAAACTTGTTCTTTTCCTCCAGAGGCAAGGCAAAGTAGCCCTTGGACATGTTGAACATATCGTCCACTTCTTTCTGGGTGAATCCTGATCCCTCGACAAACAGGAACCCGTCTCTAGAAGCGCATTCCAGCAGCTCGTCAGCTGTAGCTTGGTTGATAGTAGAGATATCGACTGTTTTTACTGACATTGAAACTCGTAGTCTGAATGGTGGAGTTGTAAAGATGAATATTTAGTTCCATATCTTTTTCATGAGCCTGATCCTTATCAGACCAATCGAATAGACTTCAACTAATACTGAAACTCTTGAGCTATGCATCAGCTCGCAGTTGAGCGGTGCTGGATGTGTGATGTTACTCGGGTCGGGGTTGTGGTGGAGTGGATAGCGGGTAGCGGGTATCGGAGGTTACAGGCGGATTGTTGGAGGTGTCTTCTTTTGATAGGACATGATTTTTTGGTAGATTCTCATTATTTCCACCTCCTAATTATCCCCATCGGTCAATCCGACGGCCTGGTATCGCTTCTTATTATCGATATCTGAACTTTGTTCATTGGCTGGTTTTCATACTGTAGCTGAGTCCGTGGAGTTGGTCTGAGTATATATGTATGAATGAGCATGAGTCAGCTTACCGAGGGGGTGGTGGTGGTGGTGTTGATCTTTCGTTTGTCTCAGAGCGATTATTTTTTATCTTTTGGACTATTTACCGGTATTGTAATCTCCATCTTTCTAGGGAAGACTGTCTCATTGAAAACTGACATCCTTTATGAGCTTTCTGAAGTACAAGTAAACCGCTTATCCTCCTTACAGTGCGCTGATTTTTTTTTAATTCTTAAGATGCACCTCCCATTTCGTTTCAGATCTGCTGAGTAAGGCACCAGTGAGCCGCAATACCGACTACCGCCTTTGGACCACGATATGTCTCAAATCAAACGCGCTTGTAATCCTTGTAGAGATTCACTTTCAGGCCCAAGCCAAAACGGCAGTATACTCTCCTCTCTGCCATACGGCCGACAGGGTAACTCCGGCACGGGACAAGAGCCGGAAACGTGTTTGGCTGGTATTTGACGCGACTTGGGACGGAAGCGGAATGGGTGGGAATCAAGACGAGCAAGTACAATTAGACCTACTCGTATTCCTCGACTATGGTTACCTGAATTCGTATTTGGTAGCTTTAGATCCAAGGCCAAACAAGACTATATACCCTTGACCCAATCTTAGAAACCAAATACAGAAGATGTGGTCGAAAAGGTTCTGAAAGTCTACGGGTACAGTTCCGAGAATGGTGGGAATATATTTTCAAACACGAGTAATCTGATACAGCGAGTAGTCTGCGGGCCATACAAGGGCTCACATGTGGAAGTTGCCATGCACCCACAACGCGCTCCGACAGCCCTCAATCCCGCACACACGTGACCTACCCTAGCCGCTGAAATCTTAACACGCACCTACATCACCACAGCATAGACTAAGCCCCTAAGACGTACAGCTTGTCACAACACTCTTTGCCATGCCGATCAAATCGCTGGACGCCTTTGCGACGGAGCGACGGCTGTTCAAGCCCCAGGCCCTCTCCGGTCTCAATGGCTCTATTCTCGGCATTGACGCAGACCACTATCTGTCAGTCATTTCCGCTCTGGCGGCCACCTACCCCCAGGTGGTCACTGGCGGGTCTTCCTTGCCCCCCAAGGTGCGAGACGTTCTTGTGCGAGACTTGGCCACCCTCAAGTCCCACAAAATCACGCCCTACTTTGTTTTCCGGGGTCTTCCGGCAGCTTCAGCCAACCCCCATCTCTTCAAGCAGTATGACCTTCAGCATGCTGAGATGCGAAGCCAGCGACGACAGGCTGCGTGGAACCAGTACGAGGCTGCGTCCACCGAGGCCGAGCATGCCACCCTGGCTGCTTTCCACGACTCGGGACTCAACCCTGTGACCACCAGTGCAGCAGTGTTCAGAACCATTACCGGTCTCTTGGCTGAGAATGGCGTGGAGTACTCCGTCGCCCCTTACTATGCATGGGCCCAGCTGGCGTACCTGCTCAGCACCGAACGCATTGACGCTGTTCTGGGCCCCTCGGAGCTGCTTCTGGCTCCCCACGTGGACAAGATTCTCGTCACCATGGACGACAAGAACGCCAGCGTGCTCCACAAGAAGGCGCTGCTGCAGGAACTCGGCGGACTGACCAATGAACTCTTTGTTGAGGTTGCTTTGGCGGCTGGCTGTGATCTCACGGGAAACTATACCTTCCCTCCCTTTGAGCACCCCATCAACGTCATGGGCCAGCCTACTACCCCGATTAGAACTGCTGCAGACTCGCTCGCCCAGTACCCTTCCATCTACACCGCTGTGGCCACCTATGGTGCTGACCAGGGCATTTTTGCCGCTAGATTCAGACGAGCGTTTGCAGCCTTCAAGTTCTGCCCTGTGCTCCATACTGATGGCCACGTTGGTCCTCTGCCCAACACTGGAGACGTGCCTAACGACTCCCATGACTTCCTTGGTCAACGGCTTCCTGACGAGCTTATCTACTACCAGAATGCTGGTCTGATTGGACCTGATCTTCTGAGCGTGATTGTCTCTGGATACGCTGCCGAGGAGGCTGGTCTTGATGGAGATGCTGATGTCGAGTACCGAACCCTGGTCAAAAAGCTGCCCGAGACCTACTCCAAGTGTCTCAACCTCATCACCCAGTCTCTGCACCGATACTACCACTACAAAAAGTACAATATTGTGTATTTCTGGCAGCCGGAGACTGAGAACCCCCTCAACTCGCAGTTCCAGCCGGCTCTTTACGTGGGTCTCAACTGGAAGACTGAAAAGCTCGAGGGTCTCACCACCAAGCCTGTGAGCGCTGTTAACGTGGCCTCCGTGCTTGATCTCATCGCCAACGGCTCTGCTGACTGGAAGAAGTCTACCCTTACTCCAAACCACACAGTGCTGCTTTCCACAAACACACAGATTCTAGCAAACACCATTTTGCGGCTTCTACAGCTTGAGGGCTACATTGACCCCAAGACTCACACGCTGACCAAGTGGGGAGAGGTGCTCCAGGTGTTTGGAAACGAGCCCGCGGCTCTTCCTATTCTGGCTCTGCTGAGAAACAAGATGCTTGACAACAAGCCTCTGACTCCTCAGTCCGTCAACGCCTTTGCTCCTTCTCTTTCTCCTCTTCTTCTAAAGGTGGCTGCATTCGTCAACAGCACTAACGGCACTTACAGAGGCCGGTTCAGCCGACAGGCTCTTGCCATGTCGAGCATTGCCGCCACTCAGACCCGGGCTACCCGATGGCTTCTGGAAGCTACTCTCTTTTCTCTGCTTTCCTTTGCCGCTGACAAGGGACGAGAAGCCTCTGTCTACGAGCTTGGTCGGGCTCTTCCTTTCAACACCCTTCCTTCCTCCATCACCGGCAACGTGATCGACCAGCTGCTCCGAGGAGCGGCTCTGGGGGATGTTGCAAAGGTGTGTTACCACGGTGACTCTGCCACCAAGATTGTTACTGAGCAGCTTGATCAGTTCAAGACCGTGTGGAAATCTCTTTTCGCCGCCGTCGAAAAGGCCCATAAGCTCGACTTGGTCTCGGCTGATGTGCACAAACAGTTTGTTGATGCCAACGACGTGTGCAAAAATAAGTTATAAAGTCTGTGACTCTGCAATAAATGTACTTGTAGATTGGATTCAGTGATTGTACTTGTGGTTGTACTTGTGGTTGTACTTGTAATCATGATCATGTAATTCATTATCTTATTTCAGTTCTATTTGGGGTATCGTCTATCTATCTTCAAAGGGTATCTCCATATCTAAAGGTATCAAAGACTTCAATTCAGAAGATCAGTTGTCTCAAACATGTCCGCTGACTTGGTTGAGATTTGTTGCTACTATTACGTCTGTGTTAGTGTGTTCGCCGAATCCTTTCAGTGGCAATTAAGACAGATCCCTTACTGCCTGGCACATGGACTACTTTTGGTATAGTATCCATTGCCTCTACCACTAGCCTTTGCTCTCTAGGAGCCAGCTTCCATAGCTACTGTTGTTCGCTAGGTGTAACGTAATATACATTGAATAAATAATGAATGCACGTCCATAAATAGATAAATAAGGGATGCGTAGGGAGCGACGGTCCGGAGGCAGTTCTGCCCTTGGGTCGCATCACCCACACTAGTGATTCAGATGAACATGTCATCGCGTACTTCTGAACATGCTCTGGCGCGAGTGGCTGAGAGTGGACTGAGAGCCCCCAGCAACGGTGGCCGTGGATGCAGAAGATGCAGAGGCGGCACTGTTGGGAGAGTTGGGGTATCCTTCGGTGCCGGAGGCTACAGTGCCGCCAGATGCCATAGTGTTGACGGTGGCAACGGTGCTGGCGGTGGCCGCCGTGCTGGCTGTAGAGACCGAAGACACGCTTGCTGCAGAAGACGTGACTACGGAAGACCCAGATCGTGACGACGCCACGTTGGGAGGGTTGGTGGAACACCAGTGCTTATGGTAGTTCCAGGCCTTGAGCTGGCAGTCGCGGCTGCAGTACTTGGTTCGCTTGCACCGTCGACACTTTGCAAACTGTCGAGGGAATTCCTCCCACTTGCCACAGTCAAAGTGTGCACACTGTCGAATGCCGCCACGAGCCTCGTTCTTTCGACACGAGTTTCGCATAATGACTCCAGCCCAGTACTGGATCTCGTTGGAGTACTCCCGTACAGTGAACTTTTCCACAATGGGGAACACGTTGATTGTCTCTCCGAGGAACTCTGCACAGATATCCTCCTCGGACTCAAAGTCGTAGGTATCGTAAGCCTTTTCCCAATCCGTCTTCTTTCGATTCGACTTTCGAGTCACTCGCTTGTGGAAAGCTGTAATCTCCCGCTGCTTCTGGGTTCGATGGTCGTCCAAAAACTGGTCGTCAACAACACCATCGACCTCTGCAGTCTCATCCACACAGATGGACTTGCCCTTGTAGTCGTCTTCTTCATCCCCGTCCACAATCTTGACTACAGGGTCTCCTTCGTGAGAACCAAACTTGGATCTCATAAGAGGCTGGGGAGCAGCAGCTCTTCGAAGAGGAGGCAGGTTCTTATCTCGGAGAGAAAGGTCTGGCACAAAGTGGCATGTCTGGATGCAATCCTTTGTACTGCTGTACTTGGAAACATAGGCCAGAATCTCGAGAGCCCAGAGCACATCATCGTCTCGAGGCATGAGAATGCCGTTCTCAAAGATTCGAGGCATGGAGGCAATAGAGCTCTGGATGGAACTGATGGCGCCCTGAGCAGTCACAGGAGCGACACCAGGACCGGGTCGAGGAGTAGCAGTCTGACCAGCTGGAGTAGCCTGGCCAGGCTGAGCAGGTTGTTGCTGCTGCTGTTGCTGAGGTTGCTGCTGCTGCTGAGGCTGGGCAGTTTGCAGTCGTCGAGGCTGGAAGTCGTCGGTTCCCATTTCCACATCTCCGTCGGCGTCTCGCTCAGCAAACAAAGCAAGACCGGTATCGGTATCCACCATCTGAGTATCGTCATTCTGGGACTGGGACGAGTTTTGGGTGGCGGTTTCGAAACTCTCGACAGATGCACCTGACCGGAGAATTGCACTCTCGCTGAGCAGTTGTCGCAGACTGGGGGTAGTGATGGTTGTACTGCTGTTCATGATGGTCGTGGTGGTGCTGAGGTTGCTCGATGTCGACGAAGCAGAGTCAATCATGGACGAAGAGAAGGACGAATGCAACGACGAATCTCGCGAAGAGCCAGCCTGAGGTTCTTCAGGTACCGGAGTCTGAGTTCGACACAGTCGCGAAACAGAAGATACTGCCGACGAAATCGCGCTGTGAAGTCGACAATCTCGTCGACCATTGTTTTGGCCCTGACCTTGGGCCTGTCCTTGGGCCTGACCCTGGCCCTGAGCCTTTTCTCGCTCCTTGGCCGCTGATGCCTCTCGGGTCGACCCGCAGAGCGAAATTCCAAAGGGGTTTGATGCAGTCATGGCCTCTGCGGCTCGTTCCTTGTCGTCATTCTGGCGACGCTGCATCTCCTGTTCTGCCTCTGCTCGTCGACGCTGGAGCTCCTGCTCCGCCTTTGCGTCTTCCATCATGAGCAGATAGTTGTCGAGCACGGTGGCGAGTACTGGCAGAAGACCAGCCTCGACGATTCGTTTTCGAATGGCCTCGGTTCCGCGAGTTCCAACAAAGACCAGGCACTGGAATGCCAGGGCCCATTTCCATGCCACCAGCAGGTTTTTGTCGCTGTGCTTGTCGTCATGCTTGCTCTCCTGGCATGTTTTCATGATTGCCACTAGTCGCTCGAGACCGCCATCGGTGCATAGTGTTTCTCGTACCCGTGCGGACGACGATGTGAGATAGGTGAGGTGGTTGAGCGAGTTGATAAGGGGCTTGTCCGAGGTACAGTCGAGCGCTCGTCGGTCGTAGAGAGTCGTCGTGATGGTGACGGACGCCCTGTTGGAGGGGACGGACCGAAAGTTGGATTCTCGCATGCTATAAGAGGCGTGTAGGTAGATATAAGATACCTTGTTGCCGTGGGGGAGGTATTACCTTGTTTCCGTGGTGGGGGGGTATAGCCTTGGTAGGAAGTAGTTGCCTTTTAAGAGTCTTGCGAGAATGTGTGGCGACGTGGCAAAGTGGGTCGTGGTGTACTTGCCAGTGTAGTTATGCTGGGAATGCGGTCGTCGTGTCTTTTATCGTGAGTCTTTTGTCGTGGGTAATGTGACGTGATGAGAGAGGGCACTTGACTATCTGGTGTTGTGGTAGGTCTCCTCTTGTAATGTCTTGTCTTGTCTCTTTTCTTTGGTGGTGGCTTGCGAGGTATCCTAACCAGAGTGTTGTGTGTGCTGTCAAGTTCCTGTTTACCAACCGAGTGGCAACGATAAGACTATCTCCTCAGTCTCTATGCGAGTCCGTAAGACACTCCAAAATCGCACGCTGTTAATGCGTCGTCACTCTCTTAAGTGTATGCGAGGTGGCGAGTTCGAAAACTTTTTTCCCAGCTTCTGACCTTGGCTCTCGTGCGCCAAGGATAGCCAGATAAAGTGTTTGGAAGGAGCCGGTTCGGGATTAAAGTAACAAACGGAGTAGCTCTCAGAAGAGAATGGTCACTGAGTAAGACTAAGGTTGGCTCGGGAAGGCTGGAAAGCGAACGGGAGAAGATTGGGGGATGGCCAAAGGGTCTTTTTGCCACTCTGCTAGGTCTCAATCGCGTCGATTAATAGTCTACCAGGCTTTGGCGCAAGTCAAGGTCGTTTGGCCACCCTACAATTAGCTCCCTCGCCAGGTGCATAGAGTTTGCGTTTTGAAAACTCAGTCCAGCCACAAAGAAGTGAGTGGCAAATGGAGAATCTAAAAGCAAGGGTTGATGCGGCACATTTGGCTCGCCAGCTGAAACTGCATTTTTGGCCGTGTCATTGGTTGAAAGACAATAGTCACGAGAGGGGAGAGGCGTGGAAAGAGGGTCGAAGAGGGTGGAAGAAGAGGTTCTGTGGAGACTATCATGTGAAATGAACATGTCTATGTAATCTTGCAGTTTGTACGTGCTCAATCGAGCCTTTTTCGTGTCTTGTGTCTTTCCCAGTCTTGGTTGATCACTGATAAACAATCTAACTAACGGTGGTGGATTATTTTTGCTCCTTAAGCAGCCCATTCCCACTCAACGGAACAAGTCGGAGCGAAAGGTGAATGCGGAGAGCAGTTGAAGGGTACCGGTAGGGCAAATATACAACGGTACTGTACTACAATTACCAGATGCCCAATTGATTCCACTGTTTATATTGTCAATTACCAAAATCATATCTGCTGTTCATTTTCCATTTCTCCAATTCACTCCTTACTCCTCTCCCCTCCTCTCCTCGTTCACTGTGCGGCTAACATCATGGTAAACACGCACTCTTCTTTAACAAGAAATGGGTCAACTAAAAGAGGAGGCTGCATTACTTCTTTTGTCACGATATTACACCCGACGCAGCTGGGGATCGATTCAGGCAACGGACAGTCACCTAATCGAAGCGAAGGCCCTGTGGCGGAACCTTCGGGGCTTCTTCTTCCCCAACATATTAGTATAAGACAGTGGAAGAAAGAGGTGCACTATCGGGGACCGACCAATAGGTTTCACTTTTTGGACTATTGGGAAAAACGAGGAATTGCAACAATCGAACTATAAGTGCGACAAATGGCTTTTTAAAGTCCTGTCATTGGCCTTCAAGTCCAACGTCAAAATGAAGATCGAAAAGCATTGAAGAAAGAACGCCTCATATCAAAACGTATGGAAACCCCAGCACGTATAGAACCCAACTCGTACCGAACCCGACGTATAGAACCATTGTCCAGCTGCGCATGTATCGCCTGATTGACCGTGCGTTTTTCCCGTGGGTTGTGCCTTGCCTCTCCCATGCTGACTGGTGCCGTTCGCCACCCTATCATCCCTTTATTGTCAGCTTAGAGTTTTTTGGCGGGAAATTGAGCGGCGAAAATGGAGAAAAAGATGACGTAAATATCGCCGTGTGAGGTGACGTTATGACCAAGCGGTGGAGAGCATTTGTAGCAGTTTTTTTTGCCGCTTTTATACATTTATTCAACCAATTGAATCACTTGTAAACCCCCTATACGTATCCCTAAACGCTTTTCAAGGACCATTTTTGGGTGGCAAAAGTGCAAAATTAGAACCGACCAAAAATATCTTGAATGACCTCAATGTTGCTACATTACGAGTACGGGGAATCTGATGAGGCCCACAGGGGTAATTCAGAACCACAAAAATGTCACATTTCCATCTTTAAAAACACACGGCACTCACCATACCAATCCTCAGTGACATTCGCAGTGGTTCCACATCTATCAATCACGTGATTTGCCACCCAGACTCCGCTTTTCGTTTTCACCTTCTGAGTTAAGAATCAGAGTTCCGATAACCTCGAGCTCCAAGAACTCCTCTGTCATATCGCATATCTCATGCATGGACCAAGCCCAGCTCATCGGGCAATGCTCCACGCGACCACCTGGAAGTTGTGGCAAAAGAACATGTATGAGGTGGCGATGAGGTACGTACAGTAAAAGAGGTCACGTGCTTTATGACGTCATTGCTCAGCCCCGGTTTAAAATTGCACTTTTCAGGCTGCTTTCGGGGCTATACACTCTCAATTCAGACGGTCTAAAATAAGATCTCGATCATCGATAAGCCATGCGATGAGCCAAATGTTTCATCGGATAACCCGATATGGAAAAGAAAGACGAAGTGATGTCAGAGGGGAACATTCGGGTCGTGCCAATACGAATACGACATGAAGATTCATATATTTCGACTTATGGAAGGAAAAAGAACTTCTACTTGTAGAACCTCCTTCAGGGTCCGTCATACTGTTGAGATCACCACCACGTTGAAGTCTGATTTGGATGGATTCAAATGATATCGACATGATCTATATACTTGTATAGCTAGATTTTGATTCAATGCTGATATTACAAGTACCAGAATTTGGCCCTTCTTGCAACAGTTTGTCAGTCTCTTACAGTATCAGGATGACCATATACAAGTCCAATCTGTAATGGAATGTGGATTATCAACGACACTGTCTACAATTAGATCTTGACCCAATTGATAAGAAGCAATATCAAGTTCCTACAGTTAAAATTGGCTGATTATACTACAATTATCGAATTGCTCCCTGTACACACACCATAGAATCCTCATATCTCAAATAATGTATGGAAAACTGACCCTTTTATGGCTCATGATAGCATCTACAGCAGTCCTCTCAACACATCAAATGACGACAAAAACCCAACAAAAAGCATCCACTGTTGTATCACGTGACCATATATCCCTTGCGTTCTTTTCTAACCCAGATTTTCGCCAAGGACGCCCATTTGCCTGCACTTACCACCGTCAACGCCAAAGTCGTTGCTGCTACCCCCGGAAAGTGGTCCAGATGATTAATAACGAGAGTGTGGTTCCTGACATCTTGCCCTCTACGATTTCATTCCACAAAGTGTGTCCATATACTCCATATGCTCAATGCTTATGTCTACGGGGTGGCTTACTAGACAATACAAATATCGGTAGCACCATACAGATGTATCGTAGCCCTGTTGAGACCGTATCTTCCGTTGTATGGTTATATGATACACTCATCCCTCAGAGGTGATGTTATCATAGTTGTGTATTCAGACAGTGTAGGGAGTTACCTATTGACTGGATATCCTTCTAATTAATAGCTCATCACACATCTTTCGACCCTACCAAGGAACCAGTGGTCCCTCGATATAATAGGGTGGTCGATGTAGGTAACTATACTTACAACAATACTATCTTGTGAGTCTATACAACCCCAGATGCTTAACAATAGACTGAGTGAGCCAACACGACAACACGATCTACTACAAGTACAGTTTTTTCAGCAATAAATAATTCCTATTTGAGATAGATAACACAAGACTTCTTCTAAGCCCTTCCAAACACAAACAACAGCTCTGCTCGAGACAGACTGCTGACCTTCTTCATGAGCTCTCCATCGCCGTTGAGAACAGAGCCAGCCAGCTTTCGTTTCTTGTCTTGAAGCTCCATGATCTTCTTCTCCACGGAATCAACCACACTGAACTCGTAGACGTCCACATCGACTGTCTGGCCAATTCGATGGACTCGATCAATAGCCTGTTCAGAGACCATAGGGTTCCACCAGGGATCCAGAAGAACAACTCGGTTGGCACAGGTCAAGTTGAGACCCAGAGCTCCACATTTGAGCGAACAGAGAAGAACAGTAGTATCGGGGTCAGTTCGTAGAGTAGCAAGAGCAGCTTCTCGTTTCTTGATGGGCATACTTCCATCGTACTTGACGTACCGGATGTTTTCTCGAATGAGGAAGGGTTCAAGCACATCAAAGAACTTGGTGAACTGACTGAACACAATGGTCTTTCGAGGATCAGCCTTGAGAAGCTCCAACAGCTTGATCACCTTGGCACTAGCATGGACATCTTTACCGTTGATAGACACCTTGTTGTCTCCTCCAGAAGAAGAAGAACTACCACTTCCATCTCCATCCATACCCATATCAGCAAACATATCGGCAAGGTCATCAAGATCTTTGCCTTCATCAACTTCAGCAGAGTATCCCTCAAACTCGTCCAGATTCGCACCTGTAGCAGCCTCCTTGGAAACGAGGTATCGATGATCACAGATCTGTCGAAGTCGCAGGAGGAGAGTCAGAGCAGCCATCATTGATCCGTTGGAAATAGATTCAATCTGGCTTCCAATTCGATCGTTGACGGCCTCGTAGAAGGCTCTTTCATCAGGCTGGAAGACAATATTAACCTGGTGAACTCGTCGAGCCTTCATGTTCATCTTGGAGTCCTTGAGAACGGCCTTGGTTCGTCGTAGCATGAGTCCTGAGAGAACAAGATGAAGCTTGGCCATGGCAGTTCGAGCAGTTCCATCTAGAGCCAGAGGACGAGAGATATGGGTCTTCCAGATGTCAGGATCATCATAAGGAGGGACTCGAATGAACTGAAGAAGAGCCTGAAGCTCATCAATGTTGTTCTGAACAGGAGTACCAGTAAGACACCATCGTCGATCAGCAAAGACTCGACAAGTAGCCTGGTACATTTGAGATCGTTTGTTCTTGATGGTATGGGCTTCATCAAGAATGACTCGCCAGAACTTGACTCCCAAGAGGGGAGAACTGGAGCTATCCTTCTTGATCTCAGAAGCAAGAGTCTGGTAGGTGGTGACAATAACATCATAGTTTCTGAAGACGTTGGCATCAGAAGTTCGTCCAGGACCATGGTGTTTCAATACGCGCAAACCAGGAGACTTGTCCTTGACTTCCTGTTCCCATTGAGTAGCTAGAGAAAGAGGAGCAATGACAAGAGTAGCCTTACACTCTCTAGGCTCTCCTTCCTTGGGGGGAGTTTTGCCATGTAGACCTCGAGGGTTGGACAGAATCAAACTGATGGACTGAACGGTCTTTCCAAGACCCATATCGTCACATAACATTCCTCCCTTGTGTTTGTTGGTGGGCACTTCTCGTCCAAGAAGCCATCTGACTCCCTTTCGCTGATGTTGCATCAGAGTCACAGAGAGTCCAGGAACAATACCCTTGAACCGCATTTCCTTGAGGAACTCACTATCCCAATGCTTTCTAACTAGATGGCTTCGATCTCCCATTTCCTTCTCCTGAGCAGCCCGTTCCTCAGTCTTCTTAGAGGTAGCTTTCTTGGTCGAAGAACCCGTACCCGAAGAACTCTTGGGCTTTTCTTCAACCTCCTCCTCGTCGGAACTGCTCTCGTCGTCGTCATTGTTGCTGAGAATGTAAGGCAGAAGAGCTTCAACGTCTCCAGCAGTAGAGGCAGGAGTATAGTTGAACTCAGGGACAGGAGCAGTAGAACTACCATTGACACCAGATAGAGAAGCGTCTCGAACGGTTCCAGGACCTCGAACTCCATAATTGACCTTTGGAGTGGTATTGGGCTGACTGTATCGGTCGAATCCAGACTGCTGTTTGCCAGCACCAGACATGATAGCCAGTT
Source organism: Yarrowia porcina (assembly GCA_900519025.1). Taxonomy (NCBI): domain Eukaryota; kingdom Fungi; phylum Ascomycota; class Dipodascomycetes; order Dipodascales; genus Yarrowia; species Yarrowia porcina. Next base: position 1,174,550 of record ULGT01000008.1, on the reverse strand, counting down.
CATGCTCAGACAGTCCTCCTCCAGCAGCAGCAGGCTGTTCGAACCGCCGTTGATGCTCAATATTCTGCTTGATAGGAGAAGCAATTGAGAAGGAGGAGGCAGAGGGAACTCGAGGTTTCATGGACTGCTTGTACTCCTCATAAGCAGCTCTATTAGCAGACTCCATAGAACTGCTAGGGGTCTTGATAGGAGTAGACAGCGGTTTCGAAGGACGACGAAGTCCAGCAGCAGCCAGATCAGACTTGGGCTTGGAAGGAGTAGCTCCAGGGGTAGCATGCAAATTGGGGATCTTTTTTGACGCGAGAGGCTCATCGTCAAAGATGTTTTTGGTGCCTCCTCCAGTCACCTTCTTGGTAGCAGACAAGAGAGGATTGGCACTATCAAAGACCGAACTCTTGGGTGAAAACGAGAGTCTGTTTCTTCGAACGGGTGTAGCAACAGGTTTATCAGGTTGAGAGGTTCGTTTAACAGGCGAAGTGTGTCTCTGAAAGTCAGGAGCAATAGCTCTAGGACTATCACTCTTTTTAAGAATACCATTGAGTCCATCTTCAGGATCAGAGTCGTCAGAATCGTCAGAATCAGAATCTTCCTCGGATTCGTCTGAGGTGTCGTCGTCGTCGTTATCATCGTCCTTCAGATTAGCCTGGTAGGCTCTGGTTTCCCAGGGCTTGAGAGCTCGAGGAGTAGCTACACTGCTGGCATCGCTGTGATCACTATCTTCCAGACTTGAATCAGACTCGTCACTGTCAGACATGATTTGGCGTCTGGAACGGGTCGAGGGGGGATGGGCGTCCATCTTGACGGAGAGTCGGGCCATGGCGGTGGTCTTTAGAGGTTCAAATGTGCCGGGATGGGTATCTGGCAGTGTTGCGAAGATGTGGTTGAGTGTAGGTGTACTGTCCCTATTGATTCGTCAAGTATATTTTTCTTCTATGCACCGTCTGCAGTTGAATCCACAATTGTATGCATCTGCAGCGCGTCGAATTGGGCTGGTAGAGTGAATATTGCTCTAAAAGTTGGTGGAGGTGTGAGGGTCGCGTTGATACAATTGTACTAACGTGACCAGCACGTTGGATTTGCAATTTTGTCACTTTTTTCCTATTTTCACTACAATCTCTTCTTCACTGTTATCTCTACAGGTCAAAACGTTGGGTGGCACCTTAAGGTTCCATTGTTTACATTGTCACGTGGGGCGGTTGTCCGGGCAACGACTTAGTAAGCATAATACGACAACATTGAGAAACAGGGACTTTGAAAAGTGCGAATTTAGGAAACGCAAATCCGAGAAGATTTTGACAATGGAATAGTGGATACGCTCTTGTGAGTCATCTATAGTCGAAATTAAGCGCATCAGTAACTGATTTACTTGTATCGTAATTGTGGTAAATGAAGAGCTCCACTCTCTCGACCATGCAGGTAAGTGTCATTACTGTAGACTGACATTGTAGGGGTAATTGCTCCGTTTTTATGATAACTAAGCAGTCTCCAGCTATCTCGTATCAATACCACCATTGATACCCCCTTTAGTCGGGGTCTAGGGCATCATCTGCGGGGAAATATGAGGGGCAAGGGAGGTGTGAAACAAGTCTTGGATATCCTTTGATGCCGGATGTCAGGAGGCTCAATATAAGCAGGTTAGTTTCCTGACAAAGATCTCCGGTGTCACTTCCATGAAACAAGTAATTAGCAACTGAGAAGGATGTGTGATATTGGGGAGTTCTTCATTCATCGAATATTCACAATCAATTGATCTCCTGGACACTCCTTAAGACTCACGCTACTTCACCCCACCACACTGTTAGCTCCGTTTGGAAGCCTCCCCACCAAGGCTCAGACGAGCTATATAGACAGGGTGTGGAGCTTAGCGATGGCTTTAATGCGCTTCAAAGGCGCTAAAGCGGCCACACATGATGCTGCTCGTATATTTTTCAGCTCGGACCTTGCTCTTTTGCGCCAATATTTTCGAGCAGATATCCAAGGTCTGTTTCCAACATGCTCCCCAATTGGGAAGGGTTGCTGCCTCATTCCACCAGTTTCCGCTATAGGATTATAATCAGGGGAGAGGCTTTGAGCTACTTGTACATTGTGTACCGGTACAGTACTGTACACCTACAGCCATTTCACCTGGCAAGTGCTTTTATATGAATAATCTCCTTACTCAACTTGCTCATAGCTGACTGTAGAAATGTGCATTGAGGTTACAGTATGGGTAGACGACTGAACTGTACCAGTAGAGTCATATACGCGCTGTAACAGGGGCAATATACGCGCTGTACCTACCACCACATCAGCACTTCTCAATACAGCATGGATAATCCCTCTTAATATCTCGGAGAGTCGTTTATAAATGACGCCTCATAATATCTCTCACGCAGTGGAGATGGGCTCCTTCTCTTTAGAGTTGCCCGCACCGTTGAAGCTTCCACAAGTGAATCAACATTGAGGGTTGCCTATATTGGCTCCACCCCCAGCGTTAAAAGTGGAATGACTTTGGAGTTTGCAACAGTCTGAGCCCTCCACTGGAACAAGTATGTCCTCGCCCTTGTAGCACCTGGGTGGGTTCAAAGTGGAGACTTTTCCCGTAGAAACCGTGAGCTAAACATTACACACTCTGCGCCATAGACGTGCGACTCATCGGGGTTATTCACCACAAGCCGTGACGAGGGGAGTGGAGTGAAGAAGAGTCTTGTATTGTAGGGTGTCCACCTCGTGTCTCGTAAAAAACCGGGACAACTGGTCCATCAATCTCTTTTGAGTTTGCAAGGCTACTGTCTGAGTGGATACGGCATTGGGTCTGAATGGTCCTTTGATGTATAATTATTCCACGGGTTTATCCCTTTCGACTGTCAGCTTTTTTTCTGTCCATGGCTGTTTTTCCTGTCAGAATTTTTGGCTGTCATTTTTCACCTACATACTGTACATTTTCATTTAGCTGCGATACATCAATATACAAGCGCAGTGGAGGGATCTAAAACGTGGACGAACCAATAGTAAACAATAAGAAAGGCAATATGGTGCCAAGACTGGTGAACTCAGACCAACCAGTGGACACAAGTGCAAGTACAACCACCTCATACCCTTTCTCCCTCTCTATGGCCTCTCCTCATGTTACATTGTGGAGCCTGTCAGCCAAGGCGAAAAGTCCCGTGGTGGGAAAGGCGCGAGGTTAATTTCATGCGGCTGTTGTGGAACCTGGTGTGCTTGTCTCTGGAGGGTCTGCTGGCCCAAAAGATGCTATTATCGCTATTGGTTGCAGACCAACTCTATCTTCCCCCCAGATCCCCCGAAACCCCTTGTTTCCAGCTGCACCAGAGGAGGTATTTTCGCAGCTTTCTTTTGGTTGTTCCTGGAGTGTAATTTTATGTAACCCACACATGGCATGGAAGCTTCGAAGTAAAAGTCACGTGGCTATGAATATTTGTTGGGATATCATTGAGATCGTCATGAGTGAGTTGGGTGGGGGAGGCAGTTAGAAAGCAAGAAGTGTAGATATGTTGTTTGATTCCGTAAAAAACTGCAGTGTTCTTGTCAGTGATGTCCCCTAATATATCATAATGTATCATCTCTTTTCTGTCACGGCTATATCCCGCGGATTTAAACTATCATGCAGATAACTCGGCTTTTCTCGTCTGCGTCAATGCACGGCACATGCACTTGTCACATGATACCCGATGGACAGAGTGATATAGGAGGTGATGGGCGTGTCTAGGTCACCTCCAGGTTCACCACCTTGAGTATGACCACCATCTCTCTCTACCACCCACACCCTGGCTGCTCAAACTGCCAAGTTGGGCACCCCAAGCTAGGGTTAGCTCTTTGTCAGACATTTATTAGTCTTGGCTAGCCCTGACCGACTCATTTTCAGTTAGGCTTCACACTTGGTCTATTTTGGATACTCCTACGGTCTCTGCTCCGATAAAGGCAATTTTCACACGGTGGATATAGGGAGAGTCTTGGTGAGTACAAGTGGTAAAAGTCGTGTAGACGGCGAAATAAATACGTAGAAATCCTCCTTGGTGCAAATGACGCGCACCACCGCCGTTTTCTCCCCGGCCCAAAGTCCCAGATGCACAGCCACATGCCGACGTTGTGTGCTTCATCCCTCCTCCTGAGCTTTTCTCTCGCTTTGCCCAAACAAACACTACACACCAACAGAGTAAGCGAAACTCAGTTCATTCTCACACCTATACCTCTTACCAACCACTGCCAACCAGTTGAGAAAACAACCTGGGTAAGTGTACATGCTGTACGGCACTCTGAACAGTCTGGAGCTCCACTCAACACACCAGCTGCAGTGTCGCATGCTCATACTTGTCACCATCATTCTAACCCAGCATGACTAGAAAAGACGGAGGAAGGGGGTCCCTCGACTTCACAACAGAAGGACTCAACGAAGCTCCTCCTCGAGTGTCACAAGATGTGTCTTCCAACCACAGTCTACAGCCACGAGAACGCCCACACATCACGTTCTCTCCCTCTACTAACGACGTGCCGCATTCACAACGGTCTCCATCACCACCATCACAACAAGCACACAGCCCACGACGGCCCCGGGGTAACTCGCTGAGAACACAGCTGTTTGAACGGCACCGGCAACAGCAGCAACAGCAACAGCAGCAACAGACAGTGCCCGAACCGACAAATGACACAAGCATGGATAGTCAAGGAGACTACAGCTGGGCCACGGACCCCTCGGAAGAAGACCTCAAGGAGGGACCGTACCAGCAGGAGGACAGATTCGACGAGGTGACGCCTCAGGACATTGATAAGAGCATTGATGGTGAGTATTACCGCAGTATGCAGCGGTGCCGCATCGGTCCATATACTCTATGCCTACTTGTACTAACTCAGACTCGGAGCCACTGGGACGAACCTCGTCCGTGGGAAGCAAACGGTTATCGCGAATGGCGACCCAGTTTTCAACCACGCCTGGCAACATTTCGGAACGCCTGCCAAACTACGCTCTAGAGAACAGCAAGCCCAACTCGTTCATGGAGAACATGCTGTCGTGGGGTCCCCAGAAACAGGCGGCCAAGGCTTTTGGAAAGGTGCACGACTTTGTCCTCAACATTCAGCATCTGCCTCCGTCCAGAGATGGCCGTCAGCTGCCTCTGGAGGTGCCAACGGGCAAGAGAGAGCTGCTGGACGAACGACGAAACAAAAAGTTCATCGACAACGAAATCAAGTCGTCTATTTATACACCGTGGTCGTTTCTGCCGCGACAGCTCTACGCCCAGTTCTCCAAGCTGGCTAATCTGTACTTTTTGGCCGTGTCCATCATGCAGATGATTCCCAGTTGGTCCACCACTGGTACTTATACCACAATCGCTCCTCTCATGTTCTTCATCTGCGTCTCCATGGCCCGTGAAGGTTACGATGACTGGAGACGACATAGACAGGACAAGGCCGAGAACTATCGGCTAGCAAAGGTTGCGATAAGGAGGGAAAAGGGAGGAACCGTGAGTGAAACCAGCAGCTCACGGAACATGGAGCTGGACTCGTTCTCCTCAGGCGACTCTATAAACGGCTCGTCGCCAATCGAGTTCAAGGAGGTCTACTGGAAGGATATTATGGCAGGAGACATTGTCAAGCTCAAGCAGGATGACTGGGTGCCTGCCGACATGATTGTCCTGTGGGCTGACGGAATGGGCGACCAGGCTTATATTGAGACCATGGCTCTGGATGGTGAAACCAACCTAAAACCCAGAGAAGCTCTGCCTCTGATTCAAACGCAATGCAGTACGGACGCGGGGCTCGCCAAGCTGAACGGCCATCTCAATACCGAAGATCCCAATATTGACCTGTACAATTTTGAGGGTCGTCTTCAGTTTGAGGGTGTCACCTACTCGCTGGGTCCCCAGAATGTGGTTTACCGAGGTTCCATTCTGCGAAACACTCCAAACATGCTGGGTGTGGTCATCTTCACTGGTGAGGAGACCAAGATTCGAATGAACGCCATCAAGAACCCTCGAACCAAGGCTCCCCGGCTACAGACCATGGTCAACAAGATTGTCATGGTCATGGTGGCCTTTGTGCTCATTCTTTCTGCATTCTGCACTGGTGCTTCTTCCATCTACTACCATTCCGATGGTCGACACATGTGGTACCTCAAGGGTCTGGAGGTCGGAGTTGTGCCCAACCTGATGGGTTTCATCATCATGTACAACACTCTGATTCCCCTGTCTCTGTATGTGGCTCTGGAGATTGTCAAGGTCTTCCAGATCTACTTCATTCAGTCAGACATTGACATGTACCACATTCCTTCCAACACTCCATGTGAGGCCCATACTGCTACAATCAACGAGGAGTTGGGTCAGGTCAGTTATATCTTCACCGACAAGACTGGTACTCTCACTGAAAACCTGATGGTGTTCAGAAAGATGAGTGTGGGAGGTCGAGCCTGGATCCACGAGCTGGATTGCATGCTTGAAGCTGCCAAGGCTGCCAACGCAGTCAAGGAGGCCCGAAACTCGGCGGAGATGAGTAAGCTGGCAGGAAAGGCTGGTGTTGGAGATATGTTGATCCACAAGCCTCGACGGTCACGAAAGTCTCTTCGAAAGAGTATGGGTAGCATGAAGCTCAAGAAGAAGTCCATCGACCCCTTTGATGCTTCTCAGGACAGACGGTTTGACCACAAGAACTCTGGAGGTATCAAGGCTTGGGATGGAAGGGACTCTGGTGACTCTGAGAGAGGAGGAAAGGGATGGGATGGAAGCGGTGCTTCAGGCTCCAAGTCTCGGCCTTCGAATGTTCGTTCAATTGGACGACCTTCTAACGCTGGAGGACGACCCTCTGTGGTTTTCGATCGAACTGCTGAAGTGGATCATGAGAGCCGACCTCGAAAGTCTCAGGGTATGCAGTCCATTCACTCTCCTCGACAGTCGACTGATGAGCTCTTCCGACAAGTCATGGCTCTTCCTCGAAAGAGTATGACCATTGAGCCTTCTCAGACCCAGAGCAGTGAAGCTGAGCCTCGACTGTCTCGAGCTCTTTCCACACGATCGCTGTGGAAGGCTTCTGCTGCTCCCATGAAGGACCAGGAGAACCCTACCACTCTGGATCTGCTCAATTACCTCCAGACCAACCCCCACTCGGAGTACTCGATTCGAGCCAAGTTCTTCCTGCTCAATATGGCTCTTTGTCACATGTGTCTTCCCGAGGGAAACCTCGAGGAGGGTATTGAGTACACCTCGGCTTCACCTGATGAGGTGGCTCTGGTGGCTGCTGCTCGAGATCTCGGATACATTATGAGCAACAGATACAACTCCACTGTCACTGTGCGAACTTTCCCTGATGGTCTTGACGATGATCCTGTTGACGAGACTTATGAGATTCTCGATGTCATTGAGTTCACCTCTGGTCGAAAGCGAATGAGTGTTGTTGTTCGAATGCCCAACGACGAGCTGTTCATCTTCTGCAAGGGAGCTGACAACGTTATTGTGGACCGACTTCGAAACTCTGCTATTGCTCATGAGAAGATTGACCGAATCTCCAACCAGGCCGCTGATCGAAAGCGTGCTGAGGCTGAGGTCGTTCTCGAGTCTCGAAAGAGTATGGGAGCAGCTACTTCTCCCCGAAAGAGTGGCGTTGAAGCTGATTCTCGAACTTCTTTCGGTATTCCTCGTCCTTCCATTAACCTGGGTCGATCTCGAGATCCCTTGGATTCGATTGACGACTGGCTCTACAAGAAGACTCGAGAGGAAGAGGATGTCCATGAGGTTGCCTCTACTGCTCGAAAGTCTGTCCAGCTGGCCAGAAAGAGAATGTATAATGAGCCTCAGCCACGACGGTCTATGGATGTTCGACAGACTGCTCCTCGAGTTTCCATGGGACGAGTTTCCACTGGACGAGTGTCTTTCACTTATGGTGAGGAGCGTCTTCCCCGAAACATGGACGACCTTCTCACTCGAACCAGTCCCAACAAGAATGGAGGTATTGAGGAGGATGGATCTGCTGGAGACTTGTCGATCGAGTTTGGTATCGACGACGAGCTGGTCAAGAATGACGCCTACATCATGGAGAAGACTCTGAACCACATTGAGGAGTTTTCTACCGAGGGTCTGCGAACCCTGATGTACGCTCACAAGAGGCTGGGCGAAGAGGAGTACAAGCAGTGGAAGAAGCTGTACGATGATGCTCGAACTTCTCTGGAGAACCGAGCCATCAAGTGTGAGAAGGTGGGTGAGATGATTGAGCGGGACTTTGAGCTCAGTGGAGCTACCGCCATCGAGGATAAGCTGCAGAAGGGAGTGCCTGAGACTATTGAGAAGCTGCGACGAGCCAACATTAAGCTGTGGATGCTTACCGGTGACAAGCGAGAGACCGCCATCAACATTGGTTACTCTTGTCGACTTATCAAGGACTACTCTACAGTGGTCATTCTTAAGCACGATGAGGACATTGTTGGAGCTCTTGCCCAGTCTCTTCTCAAGCTGGATACCGGCAATGTGGCACACTGTGTGGTGGTTGTTGACGGTCAAACATTGTCGGTGATTGAGGAGGATCTCACTCTGATGAGTTTGTTCATTGATCTGGGTATCAAGGCCGACTCTGTCATCTGTTGCCGAGCCAGTCCTTCACAGAAGGCTCTCATGGTGACCAATGTGCGATCCAAGGTCAAGTCCGCCATCACTCTTGCCATTGGTGATGGTGCCAACGACATTGCCATGATCCAGTCTGCCGACGTTGGTGTCGGTATTACTGGTAAGGAGGGTCTGCAAGCAGCTCGATCTGCAGATTTCGCCATTGCGCAGTTTTCTTACTTGCTCAAGCTGCTTCTGGTGCATGGCCACTGGAACTACGACCGAACTTGTAAGTACGTGTTGGCTACCTTTTACAAGGAAATGCTCTTCTACACCACGCAGGCAATCTTCCAGTACAACTCCATGTTCACTGGAACTTCCATGTACGAGCAGTGGTCTCTTGCCATGTTCAACACCCTGTTCACTTCACTTCCTGTGATTGTGCTTGGTATTTTTGAGCAGGACCTGTCTGCTGCCACCCTGATTGCAGTTCCCGAGCTGTATGCCAAGGGTCAAAAGAACGAGGCTTTCAACTACCTTGTCTACCTCGTGTGGATGACTATTGCTATCTCGCAATCGCTCATCATCTCGTTCATGGCCTTTTACATCTGGGGTTTCACGAGTCTTCCCGATATCGACAACACTCTTTACCCTCTTGGTATGATCACTTTCACTGCCGTGGTGTTGCTGATTACCCTCAAGCTGCAGATGATGGATATCCAGAGCCGAACTGTTATTGCTCTTGGTGTGACCATCATTTCTATCGGAGGTTGGTTTGCATGGAACTTGTTCTTGTCTGCCGTGTACCATAACGGTCGGGTGAAGATTTACTACATTCCCGATGGTATGGTGTCTCGATGGGGTAAGGACGTGTCCTGGTGGGCAGCTCTGCTGGTTGTGACCGTGGCAGCTGCCCTGGTGGATATTCTGTGGAAGGTGTTCCGAGTGTGGTTCTTCCCTACCGATACAGACTTGTTCCAGGAGCTTGAGCAGGATGACTCTATCAAGAAGCGTCTTGAAGAGGAGGCCTACGAGGAGTTGCAGCAGGGCTGGCGTCATGGTAACTGGGTGGCTGATCTGGAGGCTCAGGGAGCTGATGCTCCTGGTACTCCTCGAAGCAGCAGAACTCGAAGCACTCGATACTCCAACTCTGTGCGATCTCCTGCCAGCCCCAGATACTACGACGAGTACAACCCTTACCCGTCTTCTTCTGGCCGAGAGTCGTCTTCCAATGATCACCAGTCCAGAACAGACAAGCTGCGACAGAAGCTGCGGTTCCCTCGTAAGAAGACGTCTGGCGAGTACGAGCGAGAGGTGGAGGAGATTCTCAAGCGTCGAGCAGAGGATGAACGGTCTCAGGCTTTGAGAGATATAGAAATGAGGCGCATGGCCTAGTTAGACATTGCATTATTTATGAATTATCTAGGTGGTGCGTAGCTGTTGGTAGAGCTGTTAGTAGAGCTGGCCTTCGAGTCTGGGCCCGTATTGGTATGGAGAGCATTGTGGGACTCTGCGTGGTTTACCGATGGTACCGCAGATAGGTAGACCAGATTCGGTCTTTGGAAGATTGTATTCCGCCGGTCTGTAATTGGACATTCTCTCGTAGTTATCGTAGTGGCTGAAGTTGGGTTGTTGAGGTCCTCTCTGGCATGCCCTCAAAGCAGCTTCCAAACCACGTTCAAGTTTGAGAATGATTCGTTCCATTGGCAAGATGTGTTCTGCCACGCCTACATCGATCCCCTCATCCCAGTCACTGTCACTGTCTTCTTGGATGTAGTTTTTAGTGGGTACCAGGTTCATGTTGAGAGATGGGATTGAAGGTGTAGGTGGGTGGTTCAAGTGATTTATATAGACGGGAATTGTGACATGTCGGATGTTGTGGGTATATGAGAGGAGCATCTAAGGTGGCAGAAATAACTATTCATTACTTCATTGAGGTATATAGGTCTTTTGATGTCCAATATAACATCTCTGGAACAGTACCGTATGTTATTATAGTATCTCCATCTTCTCAGCATCATCTATTATGCTATTCTGTCATCTCGTATAAGTATGTCAGTTAACCGTTCCGAGGAGTTTAGCCTTTAGGAATGATAAGAGCGGAACAGGAAGACTGAGATCCGCTCTGAAAGATCCGCTTAGAATAATAATGTTGAAGAAGCGACAAGTGAACGGCTCTGAAGACGCGCTCCCGCACCCGCACTTGGCGCAATACAAAAGGTGCATGTCTGCGGCACGATAAGAAGACCTTTAGTTATTGGAGTGCTACAACCTTCATATTGTTCAGTTAAGAGGCTTAGGAGAGTGTTCTAAGGGGTTCAAAAGAGTTAGATGTAGTGGTCAACCGGGATATTATATCCTGAAGACATTCATTTCAGTCTTAATACCGTTTCCTAAGGATTGTACGTCTCTCAGAAGAACAACCAGGGTATCACTCCGTCCTAATTGGGAAGGTGCGTGCGCTCTTTTTTGCGGGACAAGTCCGCGATTGTGGAGAGGCGCATAGGCGAAATCTTATCCAAATCAGGAAATGCTATGCGGCAAGAAAGTGACATTTAACGGGAGAATTAGAAGAGATAAGAAGAAAATGATTTGATATTCAGAGACTAGAAATCAAGGCGGTCAGATTCCATGTGTTTTTGTCCATTTGAAGTCCTATTTACCCTCATAATGTTCTCTCACTCACATCTGTCAGATCAAGAGATGCATATCAAAATGAAACTTTCCGAGACCCATGAAATATAAAACCTCCTGCTCTCGCTACAGAGACAAACCCTTCTCATCCACCACCTCTTTCTCAAACTCACAATCAGCATGCGATCATCCATTCTTTACGCGGGATTGGCTCTTGCTAGCTTCATGGACTCCGAATACGGAGACCTGTCAATCGATCAAAAGCCCATCAAAGATCATGCACACCACCATCACGATCATAGCCATGGCCATGGAGGTGCACACATTGAGACCGAGTACCTCAATCTTCCAGGTAACAACTACTACGAAGATTTGGATGCTGAGCTCAATGGTCCTCTGTATGCTGGCATTCAGACCTTTGCTCATCTGGGACACGCTTCTTGCTTTGATCCCGCCAACTTTGCATCAGAGCAGTTTGATATTGCTATTGTTGGAGCTCCCTTCGATACAGCTGTGACCTACAGATCTGGTGCCCGATTCGGACCCGCTGGAATCAGAAAGGGATCTCGACGAATGTCTCCTGGACAGGTTAGTCCTTATAGAGACGGATTCATGCTCTACGATGACTGGGCCAAGTTTGTCGACTGTGGAGATGTAGCCATGCATCCTCTTGATAACAGATATGCTCTCAACCAGCTTTACCGAGGAATGAGAGCTATTCATAACCATACCACGTCCACCAACAACGCTTCTCATATCCCTAGAGCTATTCTTATGGGAGGAGATCACACTACTACCCTGTCTGCTCTTCAGGCAATCTACGAGAAGATGGGACCTGTTTCAGTCATCCACTTTGACTCTCATATCGATACTTGGGATCCCATGGTTCTAGGAGGAAACGTCTCTTCTTACATGCAAGTTAACCATGGTACTTTTTTGCATTACGCTGCTGAGAGAGGCTACCTCAACCATGGCCATAACTTGCACGTTGGATCTCGAGCTCCCTATGTGAGAAAACATGGAGATATCGAGCACGATAAACACTGTGGATTCGCTATTGTCAATGCTCGAGAAATCGACGAGATTGGAATCGCTGGTGTTATCAAGAAGATCAAGGACCGAGTTGGAAATACCAATGTCTACATTTCCGTTGACATTGACGTTCTCGACCCTGTATACGCTCCTGGAACTGGAACTGCCGAGCCTGGAGGATACACTACTCGAGAATTCATGCAGATTCTCGATGGTCTTGACGGCATTAACATTGTTGGAGCTGATGTGGTGGAGGTTGCTCCTGCTTACGATGGTCCTGGAGATGTCACTCTTTTGGCTGCTGCTCAGGTAGTAGACAGTCTGGCATCTCTCATGGTCATGAATGGACCTCTTTCTACCCGTCAGAGCACCAAAACGAAGTAATCTACGGGTACTCGTGCTTGTATGTATAACAAAATGTATTATAAGTCATTTCTCTAAACGTCATCAAATCGTGTGCACTATGGTTGTTGTCCTTTTACTCTCCAAGAGTCAGAGCCTTGTTCCAGAAGGTAACCTCCATCTTGGTGGCAGTGGCAAAGATCTCAATGAGCTCTTCTAGTCGCTCAGGAGACACCTTGGGAGCCTCAGCTTCAAGCAGAGCTCGTCCAGTCTCAGTGGCACAACCAAACTGAGGATCGACGTACTTGTCGATCCAAGAAGAGTATCGGTTGCCAGGCTTGTACTCGGGGTGGTTCTTTCCGTTTCGAGCAGCAACTCCGTATCCAAACAGACAAGGAGAAGTGGCAAACTGAAGAGCCAGCCAGTCCTCAGCAGCTCCAACATCAATGAGATATCGGGTGTAAGCGTAGCACTGAAGACCCTCCTCAGAAGCCTCAAGCTCCTCCAGAGACATACCGTTCTCCTTGCAGTGATCAATATGCAGACCAAGCTCGCTCTGAATAGTATCAATGATCACACCGGCAGCAGCAGTCTGAGCAATGTTCTTGGCCTTGTAACCAGACAGGGCAGCAGCTCGAGCATAGTGTCGCAAGTAGAGGTAATCCTGCTGAAGGAAGTAGTAGTAGCACTCGGGCTTAAGGTCGCCCTTGGCAAGCTGCATGACGAAGGGGTGCTCAACATACTGCTTCCAGGCAGGAGCAACCTTGGGATGAGCAAGCAGGTAGTCCAGGAAGTGGCCCTTCTGGAAGGGAAGAACTCGCATGTTGTAAGTGTGGTTAACGGGACCATGACCATTACCGATAGGATGGGCCTCGAAGATGGCATTCTGAATGTACTGGGTTCCCTCAAGAACAGCCTTGGGCACATCCTTACCCTTGGCCAGGTTGGATGCAATAGCAGAAGCAAGGGTGCAGCCGGTTCCGTGAGTGGACTTGGTGGTAATGTAAGGCATGACGAGCTCGGTGAAGTCCTTTCCGTCGTACAGAATGTCAATGACGACCTTATCGGCATCATCTTCCTTGGCAGGCTCCTTATCCTTGGTGAAAGACAGATGACCTCCCTTGATAAGCACCCATTTGGCACCAGTCTTGTGGATGGAAACGGCCAGATCCTTCATATCCTGAACGGTCTTGGGAGTCTCAATCTTCTTCTTCTCAAGAACAGAAGCAAGCTCAACAGCCTCGGGAATGTTAGGAGTGACAATGGTAGCCAGACCAAACAGTTCCAGGTAGACAGACACGTACTCTGTAGGGAACAGAGTAGAACCAGAGGTAGAGCACAGAACAGGGTCAATAACAGAAGCCTTGTTGGCATGGTGTTTCTTCAGGTAGTTGGTGACAGTGGTGATAGTTTCCTGAGAAGAGAGCATACCAGTCTTGACGACATCAACACCAACGTCAGAAAAGACAGCATCCAAACAAGAAAGAATGAAGCTCTGGTCCTCAATGGGGTGAATCTTTTCAACTCCAGTGGTGTTCTGAGCAGTAAGACCGGTAATAGTGGTCATACCATAACATCCATGGACAGTGATGGTCTTCAGATCGGCTTCGATTCCAGCTCCTCCAGAGGAGTCGGAACCAGCAATGGTAAGAACGGTAGGGGGTCGAGAATCAGTCATTGTGGAGATTGAGCAAGCGACAGAACAAATTCACAGAAAAGACGGACGGCCTGTGAAATATATACCTGTCTATCTTCCAGAGACGTGTGCATAACCATGACTCAAAAAGACTCAAGGTGACGGGTTAGGGGAGTCAAGAGACTCATAATTCGAGTCTAACAAAGCTTATAGGAAGTTCCCCAAAAAACGAGATCCACGAGTCAGGTGCGTTAGTCTACAAGTGGAGACACGAGGATATTGGATGTTGGTATATAAAAGGCCACAAAAGTCGTCCACCGCTTTATGAACCTCCAACAAGGGTATATCGTCCACTACCACCTCCCTCCTCCACTTGCTGTGAAACTCTGCTGACGCAGGAAGACGACAGGAAATTCAGTCAACCAGTCAAAATTATGCACGGCACAGAGCATCGTACGGAGTATCAACGGGAGGGAGACGAAGAGTATAAGATCAACTGAATTCTTCCCAATGAACTGGTCTTGTGGTTGTCTTTGTGTCACCTGCAAACAGGTACCTACCGGTACCCCACAAACACGTTCTCTGTCTTTACAAGACGGTCTATCGTCCCATCTCATTCATCTCTACCTCTCCACCCCACACTCGTATCACTGCACATTGTAAGATTGGGTGCAAGCGCTATAAGCTCGGAAGAGAGAGACAGGCCGAAACCAAAGCCAGAGGATGAACGTGCCAATAACCGGGGCACGAAAGGAGGCCCGTTATGGTTTGAGGGGTGATTCATTTGAGTCATTTGAGTCATTATCTGAGTCATGGGGATAATACTTATCCTTGTTTCCACCATGTCGACATCTGACTGACGGTTGTGCTATCTTCTTATGATGATGATAACTGGACGGGTTAGACTATAGTTGTAAGAACGTCCTGTTCCTGAAACTGTTAGACAGACTATAGAAGTCTTTGTAGAACACGAAACAAATGGATGGTTCACAATATTATTACAGAAAAGTCGACAGCAAGAATTCTGAACCCATTGCATGAGTTTTATCCTGGAAAATATCTTTGATGAGCCTTTCTGAAAAGTCCAATTGATCAGTCTCTTCTGCCCTTGTCTGCCTTGCCTTAATTAGTCTCCGCTTATCAAACTGTAAGTCAACAAGGACCAAAGAAGAAGGTGATTAGTAAGCAGGTGAAAAAAATTGAGGGTGATCTTTTTTCTTAATCTCTGCCTCTCCTATTTCTCAGGTTTGGATAGCTGCTTGTCTGCAGCCTTTGCTCTTCCTCCTCCACCCTTGTGCGCATCTACCTTCCGCTCGTAAAGCGGATCTATCCACACTTCCGTTTGGGAGAGCTTCTGATTCTGAAGCATCTCATGCATGAAGACATTTTCTGTACCTTAATTAAAGGCTCGGTTATCAGTAAGAAGGGGAGGGTGGAAGAAGTATACCAGTATGAAAGTGAACTAGGATTTGACACATGACATCAAAGCACGTTGTAGACCACAGTAAAGACACCTTACCCTCCCCATCAACGTGACTCACTCACTTAATGGAACTTTCTAGTTCCCCGCTTCCGAGCTTATCTGCAGCTAGATCAGAGTGAAAAGTTCGGGTGAATCCAAACACTCAACTCTACACATTAGTCATGACCAGATCCGCCTCAGCCATCGTCGGGCTCTTGACCTGCCAGAACGAGCCCTACCTCAAGGCTTTTACTACTCGAGTTACCAACTGCCAGGAGGTTCCCAAGACTAAGAAGACTCCTGCCAAGTATGAACTTGAGCTGGAGAACACCATTCTCTTCCCTGAAGGAGGAGGACAGCCTGCTGATCTGGGAACTCTGACTTATGAGGAGACTGCTGTTCCTGTTAATTATGTCAAGAGAGACGGTCTTATCGCCAAGCATGAGACTGATAGTCCTATCTCTGTTGGTACCACTGTCAATGTCGACCTGGAGTGGGCTCGACGGTTCGATCATATGCAGCAGCATACTGGCCAGCATCTGGTATCTGCCATTTTCGACACCAAGAACCTCGAGACTCTTGCCTGGAACCTGGGAGAGAAGTTCTGTTACGTTGAACTGCCCAAACGTGTCACTCGAGAGGAAATGGACGAGGTTCAGAATGAGGTGAACCGAGTCATCCAGCAGGATCTCAAGATCACCACTACCATCATCACTAACGAGGAGGAGAAGGCTGCTGCTGATCCTGCTGTTCTCGAGAAGATTCCTGATGATTACGATATCAACAACGGTGTTATTCGAGTTGTTCATATTGGAGATATCGATAACAACCCTTGTTGTGGAACTCATCTCAGATCCACTCGAGAAATCGGATCTGTTGCCCTGCTGCATACTCAGGCTATGCGAGGATCCAACTGTCGAGTCTTCTTTGTCTGTGGAGACCGAGTTCACAAGTACACCTCGGAAGCTCATCGAACTATCAAGATGGTCAACTCTCACCTCTCTTGTCTGACTGAAGACATTGAGAACAAGATCCAGACTCTCAACCAGAACTACAAGGATACTGCCAGCCGAGAGAAGATGTGGATGGCCGAGGTTGCCACTTTTACTGCTCATAAGGCCAAGCAGGACCTCGAGACCAAGAACGTTGTGTTCGTTCATAAGCCCGAGGCTTCTCTGGAGTTCCTCAACGTCATTGCCAAGGAGCTGGGCGATCTTCCTGAAGGAAAGACTGCCATCCTCGCATGTGGCCAGGGAGCTGCTGGAGGAGCTATCATGATCATTGGAGACAAGTTGGACGAGGTGTCTACCAAGGTGAAGGACATTGTCGTCCATGTCAAGGGTGGAGGAAAGGGCCGATGGCAAGGAAAGGTCACCAAGTGGGATATGGGAGCCCCCGAGGCTCTGGAGACCTATGCCATGAGCATTTAGACGGTGTGTTATCGGTATTATGTAACATTATAGACATGCTATGAAAGGAATTCTCTAGAGGAATGTCTTGATTACACGATGCGGATGTGATTAGAATAACAATAAATAAATTAGTAATGCGAGGGTGGGGCTGGGGGGTTAACGAGATCCAAAATATCCTTGGGAATGAGCCCTTTGGTTCTCCATCTCCATCTCAGCTTTTTGGACAGCGAGTCCCACCACATGGGGCGGGAGGGCGAGTTACCAGCACTCTGGGCCACTGGAGGACGGGAACGCAGTTCGTACGACGATTGAGCTTTTCGAACCGACCGGCCAAATCCAGTTGACCGGTTGGGCAACGACTTGTGGGCACATTTGGTGCATACAAACTCGGAGTATTTGCAGGCATCTCGTTTGTCCATGGAGTCCAGAAAGCTCGAAAACTCGTACAGAGGTGCAAAGCAGTTGGTACACTTTTTGATTGAAGCGTCGGGGTTCTTGCGGGACCTTTCGTAGTCGGATACAAAGTAGTCCTCTACAAAGACCAGGGGTTCGCTGTTGCCACAGTCGGAGGCTTGTGCATGCAAGGGGAAAAATGTCAGTTCTTTATGATCTATGAGATCAAGTTTCGACGGTCTGTGGCGCAGGAATCCCGATCTTTTTCGTCGGGGAAGAGTTGAGGGAGCTCGAGACTCAATGGGTCGTTTCTTTCGGGGGGTTTCGTTGAGTTCATCGTAGATTGAGGACAGGGTGATTGACACGGTTCTGGATATCGAGTCAATGCTTGCTTTTGATTTGGTAGGAGTTTCAGCACTCAGTTGTTCAACTCTCGGTTTTTCAGTCGATCTCTTGGGTGTAGTGATTTCTCCCGAAATGCTGAGGTTTTCAAACGCCTTTAGCGTTCCGTTTCCTACTGGAGTGGACGTCTTGACCTCCGAGTCCCGTCTGATGTGGAATGGAGGAGGAGAGGTCCCCATCAGGTAGTCTTGTCGTTGTCGCTTGGCCACGGAGATGGTAGGTAGAGGGCTTGGAGATGCAGACGCCGACAGAGGTTCGCATGATGCTGCTCGGGAATTCACACTTGGAGAGTAGTCTCTACTGTCGTTGTTTTCTTTTTCCTGCTCTGTTTGTGTTTGTGGCTGTTGTGTAGGAGTGCCCGTTTTTGTAGACCACTGAGACTTGGTGGGGGTGAGTCTCGGGGAGGCTCTCATGGCCGGTTTTGGGCTGGTTCGGGGCGATTTGGACAATCGGGCAATGAGCGAGACTCCAGAAGACGGTTTCGACGAAGAGGGTTGCTGCCCAAAGACCATTCTAGTTCTAGACTCCGCCATTGTGTCAGGGCTTAAGTGGGGTCTTAGTCCAGAATTATATTATTCTGGTCGAGGCTAAACGGCGAATGGTGGGGTGAAGTAAGGGCACACACTGTGGTATGGTGAGGTGTGAGTGAGAACTGGTAGGACAAGTGTAGGAGACACTATCCCTAGGGGGTTGTGGAAGACAAACGTCGTGCGGATCGGCTGTTGTCTTTTCGGTAGGAGGCTGCTAGTGACTGTTTGAGCATCTCAGGGGTTTCTTGATGCTGCTCGAGGCACATCACTCCTGCATTTGCTTTGTTGACCCACTGCTCGATTCGTCAAACCTTGAGGAGCACTGTGAAGTAGGAAAGTCACGCTGCTAAGACAGGGTGAATAATATCCCGAGGCGCCAAACAAGGGGGTCACATGTGAACAGGACAGGTCATTATTACGGGTCTAGGCCCTGTGCAGATTCCATGTCCACCGAGGCATTCTGTACATGTTCTTTTCCAGGCTTTTCAGCGGTATTTTTTTAGGTCCTCAGACCCTTCTATTCTTCCCAACTAAGCATACTCATAGCACACACACACACACACAATGGAAGCCTCACACAGTTTAATTTTAGAGCATGGAAAACAGAGAAGCTGCATAATCGAACAAAAAGATTGACACAAGTCCTGCTTGAGATATGCCCCTATTGTGACAGAAGTGTGTGCAGTGAAGGGGTGGTGTCATATGATAGTGGCTGTGAAAAAAATACAGGACAAATCTGTCTAGATCCACTCAGTTTTGTAGCCTCAGAAACAGTATGCCTACCCGTCATTCCATCATAAGGTATTTTTCACTACCGGTTCCAGGTTGAAGTCTCACTCACTCAACGGCACCCTATACAGCGGACCTCATGCCTGGTAATATCTTTTGAGGTTGCAAATCTTGTGTAGCGCTTCTTTGAATCAAGGCGGCATATATATTGGAACTTTGGTCCAGTATTATGGCCGAATCCGTCGTATTGAGAGTCTCTAGAGCCTCATATCTGGCACTCACCTCACTCTACAGATGGTGTTAGGGTTGGGGAAGGGGAGACGAAAGAGGGCAATCGAGGATGGGGTTAAAGAGCTACAATTAGCGAAAGGAAAATGACACATTTCCGAGATGAAACGGCACATTTAGTGATGCAACACATTTCTCTCGATGTATCCACTCACAATCTTCCACCTTCTTACTGATGTCTTTTAGCCTATTGTCCTGCTCTCATATCCTTCGTTGGCCTCATAGTGCTGAACCCAAACGCGTCCTTTCGCGACATGCATACAACATTAGGTGAGGGAGTCTACTCCAGGAAGAACAAGATCAAAACCAGACTGGACAGTCATATTGCCACCGACAAATACCACAGCATGAGTTCCAAGACCGTGCCACGTGAAATGCCGCCGGACGAAGTCAGTCTGTCCATGTTACAGGACGCCTGGGCAAAGTTGGACCCCACGAATCGAGGAACCATTTTCGCGACCCAGATGTTGGCTGCCGTGGACGCCATAGAGGCCTGTTTTGGCATGGTACCTGGCAAATTCATTTCACGCCGAGGACGAAAAGTCATTGCCGATTTCGCGGAAGAAAACCCCAAGAAACGAATCACTCTGGAAAAGATGGTCAAGCTGTTTGAAGCGTTTGACAAATCTGTTGGAGAGATTCAAGAGGAGGAGCATTCTGTATCAGAATGGATGTCTCAGGACTACTCGGAGAACTATGGAGACGCTCAACGAGTCTCTGAAATCCCGACTCCAGGTCCAGAAGATGACATAACAACGCCTCCACTCAGCCCCACAGCTCAATATCATCAGGAGAGTATTGAAGAGGAAGAAGAAGAAGGGGAAGAGGAGCAGAAAAGTTATCCTGATATTCTGGGAGAACTTTCGAGTGTCCTGCCTGAACTCGATCATCGAAGCCCTACAAGAACAGCTCCACCTACTCTTTATTATCAGGTCTCCTCTTCTACGCCTGCAAAGTATAATGGAGGAGGTGCTACTAATGGAGCAAGAGCTCCGAGTTATGCATCGAGTTATACTTCGAATAGCAGGTTTTCCATGAACTCGCCCATGACTAAAAGAGCTCCATCAATTTCTTCTCCTGGACGGGTTCCTCGACGTGGATCATTCAGTTCCAGTAGACCTCAAACAGCATACTCTTACCAAACTGCGGTTAACGAGTCTTATCGGGATGGATTTTCAATGAGCGATAGAAGTTACAGCAGAAATTCACCTCTCAGGACTTCTAGTGGTCGTCGATCCTGGGCAAAGTCTCCTGATGAAGCATTCTTTGAACGTATGAGGACTGATGATCATGACGAAGAGGAGGAAGACGAGGATTACTCAAATGATCTTCAAGATGGAGATACAGATTCACTCATGAGAATCAATCATAAGCATATGAACGAAATCCACCAACTACGAGATTACGCTGCTTTCTGCGAGAATCAAGTGGAAGAGACAGAACAACGTCATGTTGATCTTGAAGCTTCGATACTAGCCAAAACCAAGGAGTGTCGAGAACATGTTTCTAGAACCAAGGCTCATCAAGAAGGTCTCGAACAGGTGTCTCAGATGATCTCTGAGTTGACCGAGATTCTAGGCCGAAAAGGAAAGAGAAACTCTCGAACAGGCTCCATTTCAAGTGCACCCGACCCTGACGTGCTGGATGCGTACAAGAGTCGACTTGAAGTGCAACTGGAAGCATTAGGAAAGTCCGGAGAGTTACAGGAGGCGGAAATCAAGCGTCTGACAGCCGAAAAGACTGAACAGCAACAAAAGGTGGAGGCGCTGGAAGCCCAAATCAAGTCGCTGACAGATAGTCTGACCAAGGTGACCGATAACGTCTCTACAATGGCAAGTCGAGAGCGGGAGGATTTCCTCGACTTTGAAGCCAGGCTGAACAACCAGGATTCAGGTGATTTCAACTCCATTAATGAAATCCTCGAACAACAGAATCTCATCATCAATGATCTGAGAGAAAAGCTGGTTCAGAGGGAGCAGAGGGATGAACTGAGACAGACCAAGGAGGAAACGGCACCTGCCCAGCCATCGACTCTTTCTACGGGGTTCAAGAATGCCTGCACTATCTTATTCATGGTGGTCACCTTCCACTTCATCTCGGAGACCTTCTTCCCTTCAAACTTGCCTGAAGGTGTCCTATGGTGGATGAATGCCCCAGCTCCTATTCAGCGAGTGTTTGGTGCTCTTGACGCCTGGGTAGCTCGTCACGACGACTTCAGAATGCCCATGTAAAAGGAGGAGCCATATTGTACTAACAACAACCACAACCACAACAACCACACAACAACCACAACCACATCTTGCATACATATATAATATAATACAACGGAGCTTCCACTCCTGGTATTCATAAGTCATAAATCATTCAATAATTATTTTTCTCCCCATCGGTAAATGTTGCCAGCATTGTCTCCAGCATAGAGAGAGGTGCTGGGAGCATGAAGAAGCAAGGCGTTGATGCGACCCTGAGAAGCAGTGGTTCGGGTGGACAGCTTCTCCAGGTTCCACTTGTCATTGTGGGTTAGCTTGAATGTCTGTGTTAGTAACAAAATCGATTGGTTAGTAATGGGGTGGTATACTCACAATAATCTCTCCTCGATCATCGCCTACAACAATAAAGTAGTCTCCATGCCACTTGTATGAGGGATCCGAGATGAATGCAGCGCAATAGTTAGCTGGTCGTCCTGTCGAGTTCAACTGACGAGTAACAAGATGATCATCGTTGATAGTAGTGACAACAATGGAATCACTTGTAAGTAAAGCAATATCTCCAGTGACCTCGTTGACCTGAACGTTTCGAACACCTTCCGTGGTGAAAGTTCGAATGAACTTGAATGTAGACAAGTCCCATTGGATCACCTTGCCAACATCGTCGAGAGTGATAATGTAGTTGAAACACTCAGATACACGAATATGCGAGATACGAGCCTCATGACCTCGAAGAGTATCCAGATGCGAAAGCTCATACTGAAGAGACTTGCCATTCTTGGTGATGATGAGTCTGTGAACACTCACTAGACCAGCCCTGTCAGCAGTAAGAACAAGCATATTCTCCAGAGCAACAACCAGTTCAATAGGCGAAAGATGCAGACCTTCGAACACGGTAATAAGTCTGTTATCATTCCAGACCTGAAGACCATGGTTTCTGCCATCAGCTCGAAGAACAGTGGGAGGGAAGCCCTCAACAGTAACAACCGCTCGTTGTCTGTATGTCACCTTGAGTTGAGAGTTGTGAACAAACAAATCCTCAATCACCTCAGGCTCATTCGTGTTGACAGTAAAGTCAGGCTCTGTAGCTAGATCCCATGTCACCGGTTCAACCTCCATACACTTGGGATGCGGCTTGGTCAGAATCTGAGCAGGTGTCTGGCCAAAGTTGTGGATGATTCCAATAGTAGCCAGTCGCTCCATCTCGTTCTCAATCACCTCCAAGTTGATAGCTCCTCGGTAAGACAGATGGTGGAAGACGTTGAGAGACTCCACAGCCTCAGCTCCCTGCTGACGAACACCAAAGATGAGATCAATCCAGTGATGAAGATTGTCTCGAACATACTGAGACTCCAGAGCTTCTCTATTTCGCTGGACGAAGAGCTTGGGGTCTCCCTTGGCCCAAGTGGGAAGTTCGACATCATTTACCTTGGCATCATCGTTGACCTTGGAATCACCATCATTCTGACGCTGACCAAAGGAGAACTTGTTCGAGTTGACGAGGAACTCAGGCAGGAAGAAGAACTCGGGAATGAGCTCACGCACATCGGTGGTGTTGTCTCTAGAAGCAGACAGCCAAGCCTTCTTGATTGAATAGAACAGTCGATCAGCATGGTCGAATCTGCCACCTTGAAGAAGCAGATACGAGTGAACAAAGGGCTGCAATCGAATCAGATACGATGTGACAATCATGGCTGATGAGTAATGAGTACCATAGTGGAAAGGAGGACTCAGAGTATCGTCAAGCTCTAGTAGAGCTTCGTATCGGTTCTTGAACTCATTAGCACGATGAGTGGATTGGGCGCCCATAGGTTTGCTCAAATCCCGGAAAGTCTCGGGCTTACTAAAGTCCAACTCCTCACTATCATAGTCAGCCAATACCCAGGGAAAAATGGGGTACTGAGTGATGTCGTTGAAGGTTCTTCCAGCAAGCGTGTTGAGAATCATCAAGTACGAAAAGTTGGAGAGTTCACCAGCCATCCATTTCTTGGTGGGGATATGGGCAGCAGAAGAAGACTTGGAAAAGCCCAGTTTCTGAGAGAACGACTTTGAAGCTGAATCAAGATCACAAGCGTGTGAAATGGCATAGAGAATATCGTCATTCTTTAGTTTGGCACGCATGGCATCACCCATAGCTCTGGTAGAACGGTTGTTCAGAAGCTTGCTGGAAATTGCATCTCTCACACGAGAAGTAGCAGCAGTCAACAGCAAACTACATCCATTAGTGAAGAAGATCTCAATAGCAACGTCCCGAAGAAGGAACCGTCTCTTGGTGACTTGAAGAATGGACTCCAGGGGGAACTTGAG
This sequence comes from Yarrowia porcina, assembly GCA_900519025.1. NCBI lineage: Eukaryota > Fungi > Ascomycota > Dipodascomycetes > Dipodascales > Yarrowia > Yarrowia porcina. The sequence goes on along the minus strand of ULGT01000008.1, from coordinate 1,150,654 downwards.
AGCTAGAGAAGCAGTACCACTGGACTGGGAGACAGGTTCAGTATCACCACTCTTTTCACCTGAGATAATTCGCAAGAAGGGATCTCTCTCAGCAATAGGGGCTTCAGAGGCGTTGACAACTTCACCGTCAGATCGATGGAAGTACTTGTCGACAACGTACAAGTTGAAAGCACCTAGAATAAGCAGACCCTCAGTAGCCTCAACACCAACAATACGCCCAACGTTCCAGAAATCCACGATCGTATCTCCAGGCTCCAACATCCGAATGACCTTTCGATTCTTGTCCTCCACAGGCGAGTCATCAACATGGTTGAAGTCGTCAATGACCTCAAATGACTCCTCATCAAGCGATGAATTGAGACTAGCAGCTTCATCACCAATAGCTGAACCGACAGAACCAGTAGCAGCCATGGGGTTCCCAGCAGTGGCATCCTTAACACCCTCCTCCTCATCCTTATCTAACTCAGCGTCTCCACCATCAATAAGATGTCTGTCCATGTATCCTTGAATCCACTCAGACTCATCAGGAACCACCTTTTTATGCATACGGATACGACCCTCCGACAAATCCAACCGCCATGAAGATACAGTAGAAGACCCATTCAGTCTACCAGCTTCAGCATCCACTCTAGCATGCTGATCAAGCAACATTTGGTAATGCTCATGCTTGTCCTGGATGTTTCGATGGAACTTGACCTTTTCGGAGTCCAGAATAGACAATTGCCAGTTGACAATGTTGTTTCGGTAAGTCTGGTAAACCATAGACTCCATGGCATGATGAGTACCAAGAGCATCGAGTTTCAGCTCAGAAGTAGGCTCCTCGGAAGCCAGAAGCTCCTTTCCTCGCTCATAGACTGTAGGTAAGATGTAAGAATCAAAGTCAGCACGAACCTCAGCAACCCATCCAATAGCTTCATCGTTAGTCATCACTGCCAGCTCAGAAAGGAAGCTGCAGATTTCTCCTCCATGGTTTCGATTGAATTGGTGACAAGCGGCGGGAACATCGTCAGTTCTCACAACGAAAACAGCACGCAGGAAATCAAACAAGTATCGTTGATCAATATTAGGAATGGTCAACAATCGATACACTTGAGTGATAAGGTCTCCTAGGACACGACTGTCTCGCACATCAGCGAGAAGGAAGTTCTGGTACTTGATAATCTGACGAAGAATGCTGTTTCCAGCACGAGCAGTGGTTGCAGTCACAAGACATCGGAAAGTGAGAGCCACATAGATACGTACAAGACTAGACTTGGTCTGGTAAAGAGCTTTGGAGAGCTTGGAGAAGCCATGAACATTAGACAATCGTGCAAGAATAGATCCAATGGAAGTGAAGAGCAACTCCATCTTTTCAGTGGCAGCTCCAGTCTCAATATGGAACTTGCTGTATTGAGACAGAAACTGTCCAGCATTAGTGAAACTTCGAGGTTCAAACAAAACACTGGATTCACAGTCAACAATAGCAGCCAACATATCTTCACCACAGAGAGTGTTGATAACATGGTTACCCTCAGGTCCAACTGAATCCCAGAACTCTCCAAAGTCACGTCGGCTCCATAGAAGATCCAAAAGAATGTTTCGAAGATGAGTCTTCATGAGATCATGTAGTCGTCCAGACTTGTTAGTAAGCTTGTCATCCTCCTTGAACAAAGCGTATGTCATTCGGCAGCTACCCTCAAGGTAGACTCTGAAGGTGGTGAGTTTGCAAAAGTCACCGTTGGAGTGTCGAAGCTCGTCGTAGCTGCTCACAACATCATAAATGAACTTCTCGACGTTCTTAGCATCTTCAGAACCAGGTTCTAGCTGACAATAGGCCTCACAAGCGAACACAATCATCTCATTGAGAACCAGAATAGCCTCAGGAACATTGATGATGGCGTTGGAATGGTAAAGTTGTTGAAAGTACTCAGACAAAGTACATTTGAGGGTTTCAGGACTGAATGGCAAGCCAAACAAAAGCGACAGACCAAGAATCCAGACCTCAGAAACCTGCCACCATCTTCCTAGTTGAGCTGTCATGAGTGTAATACCTCTTGTGGCTCGAATGAACTTCTTCTTGAATGCTGGACCTCTACTGGAAAGAACCAGAGACAAGAGATGAAGACCGTTGACAACGACTTCAGGACTCTGATCGTCAAGAAGAGACAAGAACCACTTGATGGTGACTGTTCTGGACAGTTTTCGTGCAAACTGGGTCACATCAACTTGACAAGCTGCTCGAACAAATGCTTCCAGAACCAACATACCCTGCTCTCTTCGACTGTTGGTGATAGCCTTGTGTTCAGAAAGAGGCTGACCTAGACGGTCATAGGGAAGAGCCTGCTTTACGGAAATGGAGTCACTGAGAGCAAAGGTGATGAACAGTGTAATGGATCGCATCACTTCACTGGAGTAGTTGGCACAAATGATAGCTGTCAGAGTCTTGCAGAGGTCAGCATAAATCTCTTTGGGAAAAACATCAGCCTTTACAGCCTGCAAGAATGTCTTCATGACACCTGTGTTAGTAATAGTCGTAGTGGGTTCTGATCTTCATACTCACGCATTTTAACCAGTCGAGTGACGTTAAAGTCATGCTCACGGCTGGTACAGAAGACGACAAACTGCTGAAGAAGAAGCTTGAGAGTCTGTGCCGAACTGCCCTTCCAAATATCAAACTCCAGAATCAAAGCCAAGTATGCCATGGGATTGATAATGATGGAGTCATCAGGAGACTCAGAGACATATCCTACAAAGTCAAGCAGAATGATCAAGTGACGAACACCAATGATCTCACTCTTGGCCTTGAGGATCATAGCCAAAATGCTGTACCCTTCCTTATGCTCAGCTTCATCAGACATCTTCCAAGAAGACTGTAGAGTGGAGCAAAAGATGCGAAGTGCTGTCATCAGCTGTTCAGGTGTAGAAGCGTTCTCAACAAGCTGAAGCAAGACATGCAATCCACCATATGGGTAAATGGCCTTGTCAACAGGTGAAGTAGTAACAACATAGGTCTCTCCTTCCATGATACCCATGTATTCCTTTGACTTTGTTTGATCAGACTGTTTGTCGTCGATAGTGTTGACAATCAGAGTCTTCAACGAACAGTTGAGGTCAGTAGAATAATGAGGATTGCAAGTCAGAACAATGGAATGCTGGGGGATTGATAATGAAGGAGGACCAGGAAGGCTGTGCGATGTAACAGAGCTAGAAGCATCTGTATCGTTCCTCTCCAATTCCAACAAAGATGCTCCCTCATAAGTCAAGAACTTGCTCATGTTATCCTGATAAGATCCGTAATAACTAGGTCCCAAGTAATGCAGGAACGAGACAGTCTGATCTGTAATGGCAGTATCTGTAACAAGCAAAGAGCCAATACGTATACTGCCATTGGACTGTTCTTGTCGGTCACCTCCAAGTCTGACACTGACTGTATTCTTCTGAATGGACCGTGCAGCAACAGACACTGTATCTTGAATGACACTGTCAAAGTAACAGTAGATCTTACTCTTCTCGTAAACAAGTGTCACCAGTGTCCAACGACCAACAGGAATGTCTCCCTTAACATTGTGAGTGTAGTTGCCCCATTGGATATGCAAAGAGCTGTGTTTACCGTCAGCCTTGACACTGGCTTTGATGAGACTTTGTTGAAAGTCGTAGATGTCAATAATTGTAGACGATGAGTTCTTCTCAACCTTGACCCATACACTGATAGAGTACTCTCCAGAAGCAGGAGGGAACCTCTTGTGCAGCTTTCTGAACTCGAAATACGACTCAGGTCCAAAGTAGAAATGCGAGGGTTGAACCGCGAGTTCAGAAGTCCATTGAGACAGCTTTTCTGCGTGCTCAGGTTTGTCTGCCTTCTTCAAAAGAGCTGCAACAACAGTAGGGTCTACACCATATTGGTTGAAGTGTTGTGCTAGAGGCACCAGCAGTTTCTCCGATTCAGTCAGCTCCTCATCAAGTGCTTTAACAGTCAAATGATGAACGTGTCTAGCCAATCCAACATGATTGAACAACGCCACAGCATAGGGGAACTTTGACAGACTTTCATTTACAGCCTTGACAAGCTGCTGGAGCTGTGGTGGCGTTGTTTCCAAGAGATATAGTGTCAGAATCTCGGCACTGATAGTGTTGTCAATTCTTCCATCCTCCTCAATCAGACACTCGAGTAACGTGTCAATGAACCCTTCAGATGAACTATGGGTATCCAAGCATTGTTTCAACATATCAATGCCCGTACCTTGTCTGAAATAAGTGCAATTGGCATCGTTTGAACGCAGACCCAAGCACAGAATCTCAAGGTACTCCTTTAGTCCCTTTTCGGCAACAAACAGCTTCTCCATGATCAATTCAAACCCATACGAGCTGCAGAAGACAGCCTGGTTGGCTCCGCCCAACGCCAAACTAGAAGAGATTTTCTCGACTGATGAACCCTGGTCATCCAGCCGTAATTGCTGTAGCAAAGACGATATATCGTCGGACATTTTTTCGGGCGTGCAATCCGTCGTCAATGGAAAATTCGAGGGTAGTGTGAACGAGTAGCTTGGACCGTCGTACTCTCAACTGTACATGCGTCAACCTAGTTTATCGTGCAGGAAGCGAGGGGTGATAGCTCTGTAGAGAAGGACATGTGAAGTGGCCACCAAGCATAGATCATGTGTTAATTTCGGTACCAAATTCTTCAACGGCTTCTTTCCCTCTCTATAGACTTTTATTCATACTTTTCACCTCCAAGTACGCCACTCTAACACCTCTTGGTTCATGCAGTCATGTGACCTGCAGCCTGGTGTGGATACATGTTATCTCAAACAAAGGAGGTTGAAAATCGGTCCACCCCAGAAAAACTTGCTGTTGATAACTGGCAAGAACAAGAGAACTGTTTTGTCCACATTTCCACATAATTATGAACACTGTGGATCCACAAAATACCGCCTAGAATCACTCACGCGCCTAGAGCTTTAATAGGGGGATATTCTAAGACTCCAGTGAACCTTGACTGACAGCTTATTACCGTTGTGTGGTTACAAGTTTGATGACAAAGGATTACAAGGATTACTTGAAAAAATAAACATATGGGGAAATTCGGTGAAATTAATAAATAGATGAATAAATAATGCATCATGGTTCTAGCCACCGTAGTCATACCCGCCCTGACCGTAGCCGTAGGAGCTACTGTTATGGGCAGCGGTTCCCCCTGACTCTTTGGCTTCTCGGTCAGGAGGTCGGCTTTCCCACTCGTAGTAGCTGTCGGGGAATGTCTTGGTGGACTTGCCCATCATGTGAGCCTTGGAACTGTCTCCATGGTTCTTTTTGTGCAAGGTGGCTCTTCGCCACTCATCTTTTTCTCTCATCTCATACAACGAGATCAATGCATAAGGGGGCTCTTTGTAAACGTCCTCGTAGTCGCAAAACGGACAGATCCACGCCTCGTCTTCGTCCTCTTTATCTTTTTCCTCCTCGGGCTTCTTCTTGCCCTTCTTCTTGGCTGTTCCCTTGGCTGCCTTTCGTTTTTCCTGCATGTATTTTCTTCGGCTTCGGTTCACGAACCGAACCCTTCGTTTCGAATAACTCCACTGGGGAAGGTCTGGCTCCGAAAGGTTAACGGCCGGAGTCTGAGTCTCGGCATGTCTGTATTGTGGGTTCACAGGAGCTGGTTCCGGCCCGATACTTGCCTCCTGAGAATGGAAATCAAACGAGTAAAAACTCTGCCCATCAAAAAGATCAGTCACTCGGGACAACTGGCGGTCAGTGCCACTCAAACCCACCCGAGCTGACCTACTGGTAGGGGGGAGCTGGAATCCATCATGCTGGATCCCAACACTCACATAGTCCCTAGCCCTGTCCTTTGCCTTTGCAAAGGGTTTGGTCTTTTCGTCTGAACTGCGAATCTTGCGAGGGGTGTACTCGGACCAGGTACCGGCATGGTCATAGGAGAGTCGTATGTCTTCATCTTCTTCCATTGAGGGCGTCTGCAGCAGTAGCGGCACACTGAATATGGTCTTAGAGGGGGCTCCCTGGCCACGCCTCCTTGGACGAATAGGTAAAATCCGCCTCTCCACACTCATGAAGAGGAAGAACAGTGCACGTCAGAGACTCTCCACAACAAGTATGTACATTGTTTATAGGGTTTGGGCACGTGTGGGATAGGGGGGCCTTGGAGGGACATTCGGTTCGAACTTCGGTCCAGTCTTTTTTATATTATATAAAGCAATTAAAATGTTTGAAGGGAGGAGTTCTGATAAATATTATTATTATGTTGCCAACTTTTATTTCACAGTGCAATTTCTTAGCCAGGAGTTATGCAAGCATTTACAGTTGAAGTCCACAGAGATACCATCTATTATGCTAGTACTAATGCGAAGATCTAGACGAATGGTGTCTAGAAGAGGATGATGAAGAAGAAGACTCTGCACGAGTGGACGCGGCGACCAGCTTTCGTGCAGCGTCACTACCATGGGGAATGAATGACAGCCGGCTGGTAGAGGCAAAATTAGGCACAACCTTCTTGCGCTTGACCCGAACGCTTTCCTGATCATGGTCAGGGGCGTATATCCACTGGACACAGTCTCGAAGTATTTCTCGACTGATATCCATCTCTAGCTGGAACTCTGCTTCTCGCATTCGAGATTCAAAGATTTCACAGCCCTCAATCAGAGGCTCACGCTTGTGACGTTCCTGGTATCGCTTGAACTTGATGATGGACTTGAAGTCCGTAATCTGAGTACATCCTCGAAGTTCGAGGACAGCCAGGTTGGACGTGTACGGAAGAATGCGAGGAATAGAGTCATTGGTAAGAAGAGTGCAACCATTAAGAGAGAGACGGTCGAGAGAGTGACCACGGTACCATGCGAGCTCCCACATGGATTTATCACACACAAAGCATCCTGCCGCACCCAAAGTGTTAACCTGAGTCTTTCGAGCAATGGCAGAGATGCCCCGGTAAGAGATGAGATGGCCCATCTGGGTTCGACCAACATTCAGCAGTTTCAACTGAGGACAGCTGCCGGCGAGAGCAACCAGTCCTTCGTTAGACACCTTTTCACAAGCACGGAGATCAGCAATCTGAAGACGGGGACAATTCTCAGCCACCATCTTCAAGAATGCATCATCAACTTTGGTGCAACCAGGAAGCACAATCTTCTGGAGAGCACCACCAGCCAGGAGACCCAGAGGAGGAACAATAGCAGCACAGGTGTAAAACTCCAGCCACTCGAGAGCTCCACCAATCTTGTGTTGAAGCAGATCGATTTCACTCTGCTGAGCGTTGGAAATCTTATGCAAAACAAACAGCTTGGTGGGTGTATCAAAGTAATCGTTCTTGTCAGCTTTACCACTAGCAAGCAAATGCAGGTTGGGCTGACCAGTAGAACGAGACAGGGAACGATGGTGACCAGAACGAGACCAGGTGATGAGGTCTTCACTGGACTCGGTCGTATCACTACTCATGTGAACAAACTGCCGCCACTTTTGAGAGTCGCAAAAGTGCAGCTTGTTGTACAGCAGTTTCCGAGAGACTTCAAACCAAAACTTGTTGACCAACAGACATCCATGCAGAGCGCCGTCACCCTTGAACATTTGCTGGGTGGGGGTCTGCTCCTCCTTCAATGCACGTTCCCAGGCCTGGTGGGCCTTTTCTCTGTCTCCGTAAATTAGAAATGCATGTCTGAGAGACAGAGGCCGTCTTCTCTGTGGCGGAGGCTCATGGGGCACCTGGACATCAGCTTCAACATGGCTCAGAATGTTGTAGAGAATCTCTGGGATGCGCAGAGCCTTGTGGCATTGAGAAGAGGTCGATTCAGCAGAGGAAGAAAACTCAGAGAGAACATCGGTTTCAGACAGACAAAAGTCGTCATCACTGTTATCGAATTCCTCAAAGTCGAGCTCTTGAACCTCCTTGATTCTGTTCCGGTTCCGATCAATAAACGGATCCTCTCGAAGCGAAGAGGTGTATTTGAACGGCTGAGTCTGGTAGTAACTTGTGGCTCTTCCCTTGGGTCGGTGAATGGGCTGAATGGGCGAGCTTTCGGGAGTCTGCTCAGGAGTCAAAAGCCCATTGTTAGAAATGGCAGCTACGCCGTAACTGCTGGTATCGAGTCTCGGCGGAGGAGGAGGCTGCTGGGGTCGAGATCCTCCATTGTTACGTTCAACCATCCATCCCATAAGGCTTTCCTGAGGGTTGGCCAACGGCTGGGCTGGAGGATTGTATACTGGAGGTTCTCTGTCATCAATTCGACCAGAAATGGATCTCACTCGCTCAGCAGCTCCAAGAGTGAGACTGGCGAGTTTCCCCCTCAGTCCCCGACGGCTCGGAGTAGGAGAAGACGGACTTTTGGGAAGCCTGGCGTTTCTCTGGGGACTGGTGTTGGGAGTCGTTCTGGCCGAACTGGACGATGCAAAAGACGAAGACGAAGGAGGAGAGTCTTCGGGGCTGCCAAAGATCAAGGCAGACGGAGTAGAGTACGATCTCCGTTGCTGGGTGGCTGACCACTCGCCCTTGGTACGTTTGGGCGTCGAGGGTTGCATGGCGGAAGAGTTGGAGGTGTGTGCTAACTGGGTGTAGTGGTTGTGTGGTACCAGTAGTTAGTCGTGGTAGTAGCTGTAGTCGCGGTAGTGGCTGCGGTTAGCTTTTAAGGTCGGTGTGGGTCGGTGTGGAGATGCTATTGGGGCTGCGTGAACAATCTTGTGGTTGTATGAGGCGCGATGTTGGAACCTGTGTATCTTTGTCGAAAAAACTCCTCCAACTCGCCAGCGAGTTCTATCCTCAGTTGGTACAGAAGAGAGAGCAAGAGAATAAGGGGGTATCGTTAGTATAAGAGGATGCAGAGCAAATTGTAAAGTCGATAAGCGTTGCACGAATGGATCGGGGAGTCCAGCATAGGAGGATGCAAAAGAAACCACAGGGCTGGCTTCCGTCCTCATTGGAACAAGTCTTTAGTGTAGCTATAGAGGATTGGGTTTGGGGAAACCCCTGGCTTTGTCAAAGGCTACATGAGGCATGCAAGGAAATTATCGGTTAGAGTTGGGGTGGCTGGACATCCCGACTGAGTGAGAGAGTAGCAACAGGGCAAAGGGGGTACACAATACATGTGCTTGGGCATCCGCAACCGGGAGCGGAAGGTGTGAAAATCTGCTTTCAGCGGTTATTAAAATAGTTCCCCCCTTGTTTTAGGCACTTACTAATTGGACATACTGGACTGACATCATCATACAAAGCTTTAGTTCATTGTAAGTGGAGCTTGTGTGGAGCTTGCGTGGGTTTGGTGTGGGCCTTTTTTTGAGGCGTGTAGGTTTTGGCCAGGGTCACCAATGCAACTGGAATGTGGGCGATTTTTGTTTGGGAGGGTAGTCTGACGCTCGTTTTGCTCGTAGCGGCAGGCCTGGCCATGTGTGACAAAAAATCCGGGCCGTGACAGAGTGGTAATTTGCGCTTGCATCCCCAGCTGGGTTAACCAGCCACGAACCTTGGACACTTTGATTGGGACCTTATCTGGCTTGGGTTTAGGTCTTGATATGAGCCGCTAGATCCAATGAAAGAGGTAATATCGGGGCTTTTAGACGGGTTTAGCCAGAGACACATGTCATCTGATTTTTGATTAAAGGCCCTACGTGTGGCCAATATTATTTTCTGAATAATAATGCGCGAGATCCCAGTCCTAAAGGCCCTTTCTCTCTGCACTGACGCTGGGGTCTTTTCGTTTGGCTTTTTGAAATGCGGCTGGTTAAGCATTAGAGCTGGATTCAAGAGGTGAAAAACGGAGCTTGCTTTTTGCAATTTGTCGCGCGCCTTGACGGGCAAGAGACTCATTTAGCAAGTGAGACATACGCGGTAGAGCGAAAATAGACAAGAGATATGGTGGCATGGACACGTCTTCTTGGTCGTCCACCTTTCCCAAGTCGTATTATTTTATATTATACGACAAGTCAGGCGATACTAGCTGCGCGCCAAAGGAGACCTACAGATTCTACAGATTCCACATACTGTACCAGGTGCTCAACACTGTAGGTCGCGTTGGTATGACTACCATACTGAATACAAGAACCGGTACATACATGTTCAAAATGCCACACACGTATAGATGAATTTGGCCACAAATAATACCACTTGATCAAACAATGACAGTGATTTCTGCCACATTGGTAGTTTCATCCTCATTGAATCTAAAGTGTATCTTACCCACCCCGCAGTTTTTGTTCCCATCTCCTGTGTGAAACAAGCCTCAACCGATGCATGAAAAGGACCCAAGTGACTCCTATCAGAAGCACCAGGACGTAGGGGTTTGTTATGATACTGGCTTGGACATTCTAGGGGTAGACATACCGTACAATTACCGAGAAGACGTCGGCCCGGAAATATTTAATGCTCTTTGGACAAGCCGCAGTCTCGTGACAGGAGGGCAATAATATACTGGGTATTATGTCATTTATTTTCTTTGGCAGGGCTCTCTTCAAGGGTCTCTTCCAGCCACCTCCAACCATCTCTCTAACAAAATGAGTCTAAGTGAAACCTGGGCTTGCCACGCTTGTGAATTTCACCCTGGGACTGCTGGAGATGCACACGTCCACTAAAAATAGGATGACCACAACGTTTCATTTCCCCTGGGTTTAATTTCTCTACCTCCTTTTTCCGCAAGTGCAAGAAAAAATAGGAGTTCCATGGCTGTACACAACGTCTATGACCGAGGCACTACAGTGTATCTACCAGTGGTAGGGAGAACAATGGAACATAAGAATCATACTGGTACGAGTCGTATTTATAGAGTGTAGTGAAGCTTCATCTAAGATGGTCTTGAAAGATAGATACTGAAAGATAGGGTCTAATGGTCTATGAAGATCTACTGTACGGGTACATACTCATATGCTCTCGTTGGACAAGTAGACATAGGAACACCGGAAAACCGGAAGATACCGGATGACCCTCGGAAAACCGTTTCCTGTCTACACTGTAGTTATATACAGTCAAGGGCAGGTGTAGACTGAAACGGTTGGGAAAAGATGCATGTCTGCAACTATCAAAGAAATGGGTCACGTAAACATACCCGACGTGTTTACAGTTTATCAGTAATATCCACACACCCATGAACCGACGAAACGTACCTGTGAAGAGCGACCGAATCGAGGAACTCGGCGACGAGATCATCACGCGAGTCCAAACCAATGTGACTTACTCTGACTCGAAAAAACCTGCCAAAAAGACTGCATCTCCAGCCTCTACAGACAATGACTTCTCTCTGTTTGATGTCATCAGATCATTGGGCTTTCTGCTCTTTCTGGGAGTCACTCTCAGCTACTATATCACCGGAACCTGGAGCTGGGGCTTCGAGACTCAGCTGACCAACCCGGCTTATCTTCGACATTCCTTCAAACACAACATTTTGGGCGAGCCCTATCTGAATCTCACTGATGATGAATTGAGTGCTTTTGACGGAACTAAAGCTGGGCTACCTATTTATGTTGGTGTAGGAGGCAAGGTATATGATGTTTCAGCTAACCCTCTGACTTATGGACCTGGAGGACCTTATCATTTCTTTGCAGGTAGGGACGCTGCTCGAGCCTTTTCTACTGGCTGTTTTCAGACTGATCTGACGTGGGATGTTCGAGGTCTGGACCCTGAAACTGTGGCTAAAGATATCAAGGGTTGGCAGGGTTTCTTTGAGAAGAACGTCAAGTACTTTTACGTCGGCCAAGTGGTGCATCCTGAACCCACAGGCGAGCCTCCCAAGTTCTGCCAAGGTCAAAAGATGCCTGGAGGGCGGCATTGAGCAAATATAAAAACTATGCTGTTCGGTTCTTAGCCACGTTATCTTGGGCTAATTATCAGCTTCTGAGCGATAATGTCTTAGCGAATCTGTCTTTGCGATCTTCAGCCTGAGCAATAGACCTGCTTGTTCTGAGTACCGGTGCATACTGGTACACCCACCCGGCTATCGATCTCAAAGTCGACTCTTCATACGGCTCTGGCTGCTCTCGGACCCGAACATACATGCCGGCATTTTGTTTCAAGCACCCAAACTCTCGCATCGGAGTCCATGGCCAAAGCACAACTGGTCTGAGAAGGACTTTGCTGCCTTGTTATTTATTCCAGTGCACTAATTGCAAAGACATATTTCCATCTGGTAGCCGGACCGCTCATTCAAGGCGTGGGGTAGTCACAGTAGTCCATCCTTAGCTCATGTTGTAGTCTGGGCATCTGGACAGTGCCAGATCCATACATGCTTCCGAGACACGGAGTGGGGGCAACAAATACTGTTATGTGGATAAATATAGAAATGCAAAGAAATGAAATACAAGTCCTTGTATTTGTATGACAGTTTTGGTGAGGTTCTAAGATCCAAGCTTGTAGTTTGGCGTATTTTGACGTGTTTCACGTATCCTCCGTATTTTGTCCTTATTCTATCCCCATTCAGACCTGTCAAAAGTCATAAGCGAGAAGTCTACGTCGATAAACCTGTTCCGTAGACCTTCCATGTTAGTTAGGACTAGGATAACCCCTGGCATGTTTCTGAGCCGTCCAGGGGAACTTTTCGAGCCCTACTACTCCTTACAAGACACGAGGCTCATCGTAGGAGCTCTCCTCGACCGCCTATCCATTCCTTCTCGAGCTCCATGTCTCACACGATAAGCTCTCAGTCCTGCAAAGCCGTTTGGTTACCATTTATTTTGGGCCTGCAGTTGAGAGATGAGGTAGTTGGAGGAGGAGGTGTAAAAGAGGTATATACGATCGTACTATAGAAGAGAAAACGTGTAGACAGAAAGAATCAAATAACAGAAAATGAAACCGCCACCTACGACCCACCAGACCCATAAATTGTATTTGAATCTTCTGTTACATGGTGGAACTCCCATTGCCAAACTCTAGTTAGTGCCGTGCGTAAATTCATGCAGAGCGCTAGGCAGTTGGCCATTTGGGGGAGGAAGCAGTTCAACTATTAAAATCCAGAGTCGACTTTTCAACCCCAAGGGCACCCCGATCTCAGCCACTTGCTCACCACATGTCCTACAGAAAGATATTCGGCAAAAAGAAAGACAAGGAGCCGGAGGAGGGCGCTCCTAGACCTCGTCCGGAGGATGCCCAGAGCGTCAGTACCGCCGGAACCGCCGGTAGCAGTTATATGTCCTCGATTTTCTCGAAAAACACGAGAAACACTTCGGGGACCGCTTCTACGTCTGCTTCCGCAGGGTCTACTGCAAGTTCACGAAGTTACCATAAAGATGGAGCAGCAGCTGGACGGGTTAATGTTCTTGAAACCATTAGCGATGTGGCAGACACGGTAGGAGTGGATGTTCCTCAGCAGGTGAAACGAGGCCAGTTTGGAACCAGTGATAGAAACCACGGGATATCCGCCAGTCAGCCCAGTCTGTCTTCTCCTAACGCCTATCTTGGCGCTGGAAGTCCTACAAATCTTTTCTCTGGAGCTCCTTCCAGTGGAGGAGCTACTTCTCCGGTTTTCCCGTTTGCTGTGAACGAGTTGCACATGCGAGAAGTTCACGAGAGTCTTGCTCAGCTGAATGCCGAGTCGTCTGCTTTATTGCAACACATTTTCAGCGGTGTTTTTACCCCGGTTATGGCATCTACTGCCTTGCAAAGACTCATGAGAGACTTTATCAACTTTACAGAAATGACCTCAGAGGTGACTGTTCAACAACTAGCACCAACCATCAAGGTCGTGCTTCATCTCAGTGATAACCTGCTTGGTCCAGAAGATATTCAGTCGCGAAAACTGCTGCTACGAACCCTTCATGAGTTGGGCAGACGTATTGGAGTGCTGTCTAGACTCTCAGGCACCGTCAGTGAGCCTAGAAACTTTGCTATTGGTGAACGAGCCCCTGAACTCGAAGCCTTGCCTCAAGTTATGCGTATCATGGACCAAATCTCCACTGCTCAAAGTGAAGTTGCTGACCAAGACGGAGCTTTCATTGCACCTGTTCTGCGAGGTCTCACGCCAAACTTCGCTGTTCTCACACTCTCTTTTGGATTCCCTCAACCAGAGCAGTCTCACTTTGACATGGTGTCTCAGTTGAGCACTTCGTCGCCACCAAGTGTCCATCTGTACTGCCACAAGAACCAGATTGCCGCCTGTGCAAACTTCAAGCCTCCCTATAGAATCCCCACCGACCCCCAGTCGCCACCCATGTCTCTTTCCATTGCATCCAATGACGGTACGGCTTCTGGAACGCTCGGTGGCTTCATCTACCCTAAAATCAGCGCCAACGATCCTGCTCTGGCTGCCTACGCTCGTTCCACTTTTGCCATGACCTGTGGTCACGTGTGTTTGTCTGAAAAAACTGGCCAGAACCCTCCTGTTTCAGCACCTTCTCCAGTGCTTATTAACATGTACAGAGCTGCCTTGAAGAAGGAGCAGGTCAAGTACGCACCTAACACAGCAGCATACACTCAGTTTCAGAATGCCATTGATGAGACGAAGGGTCCCAATACTCTGGGTTCAGTAGTTTGGGGTGAACGAGCTGTTGTCAACGGTGCTATTTCTGATGTGGCTATCATCAAGTGTGATACAGGACTTACCTGTCGAAACACTCTTGGTGACGATGTCGTCTTTTCAGAGTACGATCCAGCTCTTGTTTTCGGTAACTTGGAGGTTCGTTCAGTAGCCCAGAAACTTGTGCCTGGAATGAACGTGTTCAAATACGGTTCTACTTCTCGATACACTCGAGGTATCTACAACGGACCCAAGATTGTCTACTGGGCGGAAGGACGAATTCAGAGCAGTGAGTTTGTTGTTACGACAGACTCCACACCCATGTTTGCTCTTGGAGGAGATAGTGGAGCCTGGTTGCTTCACAAGGTTGAGTCTGAGAACCCTTCTCTGAGTGTTATGGGTATGCTTCATTCTCACGATGGAGAAGTAAAACAGTTTGGACTCTTTTCTCCCATGAATGTCATTCTTGACAGACTGGAGCAGGTTACTCATGTGAAATGGGGAGTTGTAGGAACTACAGACGATGAGGGGGAGGATCTAGCTGGAGGGAGTGACAGCGATATCAGCGACCATAACCACAGTGACTAATCGGTGATGAGTACCGTGACTAGACCGCTACCAGAGTGATTACTACCACAGTGATCGGGCCACTACCTGCTACCTCAGATCACCACTACGGTACAGTTATTGGTGGTATCGTACTACTAAGCAATGAGGTAAGCGAATCAGGGATGCAGCTCTCACAGCCTGATTAGGTAAGCTACCACGCTGCCACGCTGTCAGGGGTCTCTCAATGAGGGGTTTCGGGTGGTTCGGTGGTTTTAATAGCCGCCGACGATGATGTTCCAAAGCCTATTGGCCCACTTTTGGGGGTCGGAACCTAATGACGTCACATAAGACCACCTTTGAGGTTTCCCCCCACGAAACACGAAACACGTGTGTTATTATGAGAGGAGATACAGACCACTTATAATACTGTGTTGTTGTGGATCAATTGGCCCTGTTTGATTGCTTGGGTGATCTGTGTTAATCTTACAGGCTACGTTATTATGACGCGTTTCATTAACAATACCGAACGGTACAGTCTCTCGGTTCAAATAAGTCGCACTGACTATATGTATGTATCAATTAATGCCTATTTATCGATTAGACAAAGAGCAGACCAGTAAAGAGGGCCAGAGTGACCTCGGGCACGCCAACAATGCTCTGCTTCTTGATGTGTCGCTGGGTCTGTCGTCGGTAAGACCAGACAGACAGACCGGTGAAGCAGATGGCACCAGTCAGGTAGATGTATCCCAGAGAAATCTTGGCCCAGCAGTTGAAGACGCAGTTGACCTCCTTATCGGTCATGTCTCCAACAAGTCCAGTGTATCGGGCCCACATGACAGCCAGGGGTCCGAGAGGCTCCACCACCCGCTTGAACAGAGGGAAGAGCAGAGTGATGGGAGAGTACCACTCATTGAGGGTGATGGTGGAGATGTCAAACTTCTTGGCAAGCTTGGTCTCGCATTCGCAGCTCTCCAGAGTCTTGTTTTTCAGGAGAGCCACGCCTCGAGCAGTGTGAATGGCGGCCACCACGGGGAAGGCGGCGGCGAAAAGGGAGTAGCCGGCGACGGTTCCGGTGAACTGGTAGAAAGAAGGCTCCTTGATGAGAGTCTTGACGGTGTCGCAGAATCGGGTCATTTTTGTGAAGGGGGTAGGGGTGTTTTTCAGTTGCCTAGAAAAGGTGTGAGAATAGTGTTGGGTCAACTTGTCACATGGCAGTCCTGGGTTGGACGGGGTTAGGGAAGCAACGTTCGCCGCCTTAGACGAGAAGGATAGGCTTTGCAATATGCAGGACCTGCATTATCTGTTGGGGGCGAGGGCTTTGAGAAGGAGCTATTGCGGGTCGTGTAATGTCTTGTCACTCGAGCAATTTACTTGATTTATCATTGTCCGCGTCTTTGTAGTGTTTTAACATCGATTCCCCAGTTACAATAGACCTAAAGGCTGGGTGTGGAGTTTACTTTGCCACTGTGGCAAAGCGACCAAGTGAAAGTGAGTTAAGGTGTGCAACATGGTTAGTAAGGAACCTTTTGATTGGCCGCAAAAGTGGTCTGGACAACTCAACAACAGCTCGTGTAGCCCTTCTAATGGGCTTATTACGCGGTTGGACAAACGAGCCGTGAATTTTTCAAACGTGATCTGAGACACTGGAAAAACCAATGACCGGTAAAGTTGTTCACCGTTGCAATTTAGAGATACAACAAGGAGTTTTGAAAGTCAAACAGAATACGATTGATCATGTAGACATCCTTCAGGCAACCATTGAAACGCGAAACCGGATTTTGAAATTGCTGGGCTAATTTCTCGAGAATTGGACACCCCTGTAATCATTCTGGTGAGTTGCTATCTATCGTCATCTCCCCAGCATGATTTATGCACTTCATGAGATTGCTCTACTCCTTACTGTACATAAACACTCCCTATCGTACTTCAACGATACTTCTTAGCTACCCGTATGGTACTGGTACAACTTATCTTACACAGTGATACTTCTTACAGTGCCGGTACTCGTAGTTACAACTTGTTCAATAATACTTCATAGTTGCAAATATTTTCCCCTCTCGTTTTTGGACAACTTCTACATACCGGTACAATAGGGCGCAGATAGTGGTATCTACATCTCAACTCCTCTGCTTTGCTTCTACACCTCACCTCCTACACTCAGTCCACCTTAACAGGATATCTTTGGACACAACCCAACCCTCCCTCCTCTACATCACTTCTCAACACCTTACCACACACCACCCAAAGCGGCGGACGCAATCATGTTCTGTCTCCAATTCGGCGGGTGGTGGGTGGTGTGGTGGAGAGAACTGGTGTCACAGAAGAGGGGCCTAAATTTGAGACACAGAATGATCTGTGTATGACACCGGATGTGTTGTGTCTTTTTGCGACCGGTCAATTGAGTATGTCAAAGTGACAGATTAAGAGTATTTTTTGGTAAAAATCAAGAGCATGATTAAGAGCATGTTGGAGGTTAATAGTACAATAGGGCTGATCAAAGGATAAGACCACTCCTAGTTGTACACTCCTACGTCTACATCTACATCTACTCGCCAAACTATCCACCGTATATTACAATTATCTATATTTTTTATATTTCAGGCCACACTAGATTCGCTGCCTATGTACGCCTCTTCTTGTACTGAACAGATCGAGCTCCTCCATCCTTGGGGCCTCGTCGTTTGGAAGCTCCCTTGGCATCCTCCTTGATCTCGTAGGGGTTGAACTGTTTCTTTTCCTTGGCCTTTTGCTTTCGAGCGTTCATGGCAGCCTTCTTCTCGGCAGCCTTCTGCTCGTCAGACTTGAGAATAGAGGCACCAGACGAGTAATCAAAGGGAGTGAACTCCTCCGTCTTCTCCTTCTTGGCCTCCCCCTTCTTGGCCTCCTTCTTATCACCAGTATACTTCTTGTTGGACTTGGCAATGATGATATCGTTGGCATGCTCATGCTCATCTTCCGAGTAATCAGATTCGTCATCAGCAGCAGCACTCTCCTCCACCTTGACCTCTCCCTCCATATCCTCATCTTCGCTCTCAGCGTCTCCAGAGTCACCAGATCTAGGTGCGACAGGAACAGCCAACACCATCATATGCTTATCAATCTTGGACACGCCAAGAGGACCCAGAGAAGTCTCCTTAACATGCACAATGGACGACTTGGACGAGTCAAACTTGCCAGTAATGTCTGACTGACCATCCTGAGCTGCCAGAAAGATGACTTCTGCGATTTCAGAGAACTCCGCTCCCTCAATCGACTCGGCAGCAAGAACAGGCTCCTCCTCGATCTCCTCCACTTCCACATGCTCGTCCTTGGACTCCTTGATCACGTCCAGAACCTCCTCAACGTTCTTTCGAACAAGAAGGGGAAGAGACTTGGATACACTGAAGACAGCTTCAGGAGTCTGAGGCATTCGGTTAGCCAGAGAAATGAGTAAGTAGTTGGGCATCACGTAGCCCGTAGACTCATCCTCCTTTCTAGCCATGTTATCTCTCCATAGGAAAAGAGCCTTGGCAACAGACACACTAGGTCCCGAAACATGGAACTGAGAAATGAGCCGGTTGATACCTCCCTCATAATCAAACGACTTGAGATAGTACCTTGGGTCGTAGCCGGTGTACTCGTATCTCTGGGCAGCAGTCTGTCTACTCTTTTCCAACACTCCTTCCACCTTGTCTTTCTGAACAAGAGCGTTCTTGAGCTGGTCGTAAATGTTGAGCAGGAAATGGGTATCTGCTCGAGCATAAAGAAGCTGTTCAGGCGACATGGGTCGTACTCGCCAGTCACTAAGCTGGTACTTTTTAGAAGTGACAAAGTTGGCATAATGCTGAAGAAGGAATGCCAAACTGTGTCCCTTAAGACCAAGAGCCTGAGCAGCATGGAAAGTATCGAAAAGAGACACGATATAAAGACCGAAATCTCTTTGAAGCCACTGAATGTCCATAGTGGCGCCATGCAAAACCTTGACAATCTTGGGGTCTGTCAGAACCTCGTTGAAGATCTCAAGATCTCTCAGAGCAATGGTATCAATGATATAATCCTGTTCTCGAGAAGAAACCTGTACAAGACATGTGATACCGTAGTATGTTCGCATAGAATGATGCTCAACATCAATAGCAATCTCTTCCTGAGTCTTAAGGTGGTCCACCATATCTCTTAGCTTTTCAGGTGTATCAACATAGATGTATTCGTCTTCTCCTTCAGCCTCCCATGGTCGGTTAGGGATAACCTCTGTCTCCTCAAACACCTCCTCAGGGTAAGGCTGTTCCATGATTTCCTTCTCATAAGGCTGTGGGTAATGATCTCGTCGGTCATCTTCAGTCACCATGACAAAAGCGTCTTCCAAAGGCTCCAGAGCGTTTGGTTTCGATGTGAGTTTAGGCTTGAAGGGAGTATCTCTTGAATTGTCCACCTCCCACATTTCCTGAGGTTTCCATTGGGGACCCTTAATCTCACTAGAAGACTGAATGGCGTTTCCTACTCGTACCTTTTCTCCTAGAGTCTGAGGACCACTCTTTTTGGACTCGGCAATCTCCACCTTGTCTCCCTTCTTGGTCAGCTTTCCGAGCTGAATGTCAGTCTTCTCATAAAGGTCATCCACCACCGACGAAAACTCCTTCCAGTGCCGGTTCACAGTATCGAGCTCAGGAGGAAAAGAACCCACTTCATTGGGCGCGATTTTCTGAGCCAACTGGTTGACTACTCCAATGAGCTGTGATGCATTCTCCTTGACGTTTTCAGCCACCTTGTCGTCGATGGAGCTGTAAAACTTGATATCGTGAGCAGCCAGGCCTCGGGCGGCCTTGGCGGTCTGTTGCGCCAGTCGCACAAGACTATCGATATCCATCTTGGGCGTGTTGTGGCGGAGAGATGGAGTATAATAGACGGTTGGAAAATTGATGCATATACAGAGAAATAATTTACGATTAGGTTTAGGGCTGGGAGGGAGATGGGAGAGATGGTGGTGGAGAAGAAGAGCGAAATGAACGAAACGAAGTGGGTAGAAAAATATATGTTGATATCATTCTATTAATCTACTCCTTATACGCTAATCTCCTGACTATCATCTCATCAGCCTACTCATAACCTTCAAAATCACCCACTGGGCTAGATTGTCTATATACCACTATGAACAGAGGGGAATCCTACAAACCCCATGATTATCTACCTTTTTCACTCCTTGTCGTCATCGTACTGGTCTCCGAGCTGCTCGCCATCACTAGAAGGAATCAGACGAATAGTCACATCTGTTTCTCGAGCAATAATGGCCCACATGATTGAACCGTCCCACAGCTCGGCAATGTCGTTGTACAGACCCTCCATCATATCTGGGTCCATGGAGTCTTCACCTAGCACCTCCTTGATGGCAGCGTCCATGCTACTGGTGGTTCCAAATAGCCATGGTCGATGTGCCAGGAACAGA
Source organism: Yarrowia porcina (assembly GCA_900519025.1). Classification (NCBI taxonomy): domain Eukaryota; kingdom Fungi; phylum Ascomycota; class Dipodascomycetes; order Dipodascales; genus Yarrowia; species Yarrowia porcina. The sequence goes on along the minus strand of ULGT01000008.1, from coordinate 1,130,272 downwards.
GGGTTTTCCACCTGCTCCAAAACTCCTTCTCGGAACTTTCTGTTGGAAGCCACCAGCTCCTCATAAGTCTGTCCCAGAGACTGGAACAGAGCTTGTGCCAGTTTTCGGCAGGTAGGAGAGGTAGGTACCTCACCGGAGAGAAGAGGAGGTACCCAGCGACTTAGAACGTCGTCCATGTAAAACTCGAATGAGAGGAGAGGAGTAGTGGGCTTGAAACCACTTTCGGCAGCTTCAGCCAGCTTGTTTTTGATATCCTGTTTCTGTTTCATTTCCAGAATGACAGTGAGTTCAGCCAGACGACTTTGCGAGTCCAAAGGCTTATGGTCATGAGCTCCCCACCACCATGTCACCTTCTTACCCTCCTTCAGGGCCTTGAGTCGGTCAGCTCGAGCATGCTGGGTCCAGGGATCGTACATGAAGTTGTACAGCCGAGTGTATTCTAACAGAGCAGTGGAACCAATGACTGCTGATCCAGTTAGAATACCTCCAGTCTTAACTGCTCTATAAGCCCACTTGCCATACTTTGCTCTAAAGGTAGATCGTCGAGGGTAAGCTAGCAGTAGGATACCGACACCCATCTGGGCAGCACAGACGAGATGTAGCGCGTATCTGTTATCTGCTGCTGGCACAAATTTGCCCCATAACCCTAGACAATGTGAGGGCTGCTGGTACTTGGGGAAGAATCCCTCTTTATCTTTATCGTTAGCCATGAGAAGAGAGTCACGTCAACGTGTAGCTTGATGAGGTGAGTGTTTGCCACGTTGTCAGGGTCGCTAGATGGCTCTTGTAGGCTCTTGGTCGAGAAGATGGGGTGAATCAAGTCTGGTCCTCCTGTTTTCCTGCATATGCATGGTCGTCACGAGCAATATAGAGAGCTTATGTAAGCGTTGGTGGCGGCGTGGCGATTGTGTGGTGAGGTAGAGAAACCAAGTGGCAAACGCTGGGTGAGTAATCGTGTCGTGTGAACTGTGAGTTCTTAGCCTGTGAAGCCCTGGTGAAATGTCAAAAGTGTCAAGTGCCCTTATTTGTCCACTCTTTCCTTGTATGATTAGCGGGGGTTAATTACGGAATAATCTAACGGAGCCATGTAAATGAGATTACCTGTGGAAGTAAGTAATTGATGGTAACTATTATTAGTCAGCTACCTGTATAATTATCCTAGGAACGCCACAATAGCGATATTATCCCACTTCTCCTACTCCACTCTGTCTTAGTAACAATGACACATTTTGTTTCATTCTGTCAACATGGTCGCTAATAAAGTTGTCTTCTCCCACATTAGAAACCTGGATTTGTCACTGAGTCAAGCCTTCTTTCTCGAAGACGGAATGCAGGACAATGCCGCACTTTCGTTGTCTCAAGCGCCGTTTATCTGATTGATAAATTGACAGCAAGATCAGCATAAGCATTATCAATCGTATCGAGGAAGAGAGATAAACGGGTTGTCGCTTTTTTGAGTGAATATGTCCATTCTTGAGTGAGCCCTTACCCATCCCTCCTATCCTCCACCTCTTTCACCCACCTTATTCTACGCGCAACTGACTTCCTATCCTATTGTCATCCAATGCTAAAACAATAACGACAACAGGAGCACGTATTGGTAATGGATCTACTTTTATGTGGGGTTAGCTCGCGCCGTGCATGTGAGATGTTCGCCATGGCTCCATTGTGGCTTGCGGCCGTACCACCCACACTATATATTAGTCCGATGGTGTCTTTCTAGTGAAGCAGATAACACGTCTTCGTGAGATTCGTCAATTCACTAAGCATGCCCCGAACACCAGTCTACTTTATTCCTCATGGAGGACCTACCTTCATGTATGAGAACCACCCTGGAGGAGATAAGGGTGCTTTTGATTATCTGAGAAATCTCGGACGAGAACTCGTTCAGAAACACAAGGAGAACCCAGACTCGGTCAAGGGAGTCATTGTCATGTCTGCTCACTGGCAGAGTGCTGAACAGCAAGATGAGAACCCCAAGGGTACCGATGATAACGAGTTTCCCAAGGCTCAAGGTAAGGGTATTCCTGTAGGAATTGTGGCTGACAAGAATGACAACTACCCTAATCTGGAGTACGACTTCTTCAACTTCCCTGCTCACATGTACGAGGAGAAGTTTTGGGCCAAGGGTAACCATGCCTCTGCTGAGAAGATTGCAAAGCTCATTGATAACACTCCTGGATACTATGCTCAATTGAGAAGCGATAAAAAGTGGGATCATGGAGTCTGGGTAGCTTCTAGAGTCATGTTTGAGGAGGCTGGAGAAGAGAAGGGAGCTCTCAAGTTTCCTATCATCAACGTCTCTGAACCTGCTGGTAACGAAGTCGACCATTTGAGTGCTAGAGAACTGTCTGAACGATTCTACAATCTCGGAAAGGCTCTAGCTCCTCTTAGAGATGAAGGATACTGGATCATTGGATCTGGAATGTCTGTTCACAATCTAGGAGAACGACGCAAGTTTGCTGATGGAGGACAACCCGAGTACTCTCAGCCTTTTGAAGATGCAGTCAAGGAGGTGGTAGATAACGTCAAAAGTGTTCCTGTTTCCGATGAACAGTACCTGGAGAACCTCTCAGAGCTCTGGAACAACCCTCATAGACCCGGAGCTCATCCTACCGCTGAACATCTCTTCCCCTTTTACTTTTCTGCTGGAGCTGCTGATGGAGACAAGGGTGTTCAAGAGTACACCAAGATTTCTGGCAGTACCGCTTGGGGATTGTTCAAGTGGGGTTCTTCTGGAGAATACTGAGAGAGATGCTTCTATATACGACAGCTATAGCAACATGTCAATCAAATCCCTCATTGTGGGGAACTAGTATTAAGTGAAGAAAACTTTCTAAGACACGATCCGACATGGGTCGATTATACCTTGAGATTGTGCACCCTGGAGCCGTATGAACTGTAAACCCCGGTAACCGAACGAAAATGAACAAGTCTCCGCTCAGTTTGCATACAGTGAGGGGTGCAGGGTATAGCTGGAGTTGAGGAGAACATACTCTTCATGTCGTAAAAGTACCAGTACAGTAATCTCGATATGTAGCTGTTGTCCAAGAAGTGGTTGATGTCGGAATCCGCTCTGTCTGACTACTAATTATCCGCTTATCTCCTATGGTAATATCTCGAACCACCGTTTTCACGGCAGAGTTAACCTGCCAGTTTAGCACAATCCTTAAGCCTTATCAAGATATGCGTTTTCAAACGACCCACCTGTTTCTTTTTTTTCATCTGAGGCAGTGTCAACCTGCTTAACGATTGCCCCACCGAATTAATTACTCGGGGAAACGCATGACACTCTTTGTTTCCACATGAGACCGTTGACTGTCTAACTCAATGCGACTCGATGTTGCCATTCCACTCACTCCTCACTTCAATAGAGGGGAAATTAGAGGGGCTTTTTCACTTGAGACATGTCAGTATCGTAATTGCCCTGTTCCTCACCCTTATATTGATCTTACAGCGTACCCTCACCGTAACATGTCTTGGTTCAACGTAGGTAGCGTGCACATGGGGAAGTTCGGTGCCACCTTACCGATGCCACCTCGCTGTAGGTTTCATCTGAAGCATGATCCAGCAGCCAATCCCAGCGGGAGAAGATGCCTGATTTGGTCAGCATGATTGGGGAGTTTGGTCATAAAACGGCGGCAATTCGCGTCGACAACTTATTGGTAAGTTAGTGATGAGCTAAACGACCTTGGGATACACTATACACCTATTCTCCAAGACTATGGACTTCTATTACCTCATATTCAGCATAAAACTGCTGTATTCTCGTGTAGTATAATCTCCTTTAAATTGGTGGCAGGGACAAAGTTCGGAGAACTGGGCAGTTGAGGAGCCACAGTTCATTTAGAGTCTTGGCTGCATCGAGACCCACTAGATAACAGCTCTTGGCTCTTGGCAAACGGGAAGTGTAGCGGACAGAGGAGAAACAGAATATACTGGTTTGAAGAAGAAGAAAAACTCTTTGGTGAAAATTTTCACTTTCAAATCACATGTTCTCAAACGTTGATACTCTGTATCTCTCCCAGTGGCTTCACTGATAACGATATGAACTGTAGTTGATGGTGACAGAAGTGTATCACTGCTAGAGTTATCTTTCTCGCCTGCTTCGGGATATTTCCAAGCCACTCTATCTAAGCTCCACCCAAGACAAAGACCCTATATATCTGAAGCAGAGATATCACACGTCTCTCGTATTTATATTGGTTCCCCTCAGTAGGAGGTGAGGAGGTTAGCGGGAGTTCTGTAGTTTAGAACCGGTAGCTAGATCAAGGTAACTCATGGGCAACAAGAGCATGTCTATCTAGCAGAGAACTTCTTGTTAATGGAAATGTCTGATCCGTCATTCTATCGTTCACTTCTCCCCCAACTATAGCCGAGAAAGTCTCTCTGGTCAACCTTTCGAGGTATAACTTGCTTCTTGCTTTACTCGAAACTCTCCTTACCGAAGCTCTTTGGCACGGCACTGTGGCTGTCAAGATTTTTTATGATGCGATAAGAAACTCATAGCGTACGGGGTATATATATGATACGGGTGTTCAGTCTGGTCAGTTAGATTCGTCTATACAACCCCCCTTCAACATGACTTCTCACCTTGGTGACCATATTGAGGATCACCTGGAACCCACCAGAGAAGATAACCTCTACTACCATCAGGAGGAGGCTCCAGGTTACCAGTCATACACTTCCCAGACTGACTATGCTGTCAAGCCTACATACTCTGGAAGTGGCTCTTCTCAGCGGAAATTCGATGACTACAGCACTTCTATGGAGAAGAAAGAGGGTGATATCGAGTTCACTGAAGTTCTCGATGAGCCTGAACATTACTCTCAAAAGTGGTCCACTTATACCGATGAGTATAACCCCGATGGACTGAGAATCGCTACCGATGAAGAGTGTATGACTCTCAGAAAAATCTCCGCTCCTATCTGTGCAATGACTTACATGTTGTCTCTGGTTGAATTCGCTGAGCGAGGTTCTTACTATGGACTGACCAACGTCATTTCCAACTTTGTCCAGTTTCCTCTTCCTCCTGGAGGAAACGGATGGGGAGCTACTCCTAAGAACTCTCAGGCCACTGCTGGAGCTCTAGACCAGGGTCTTCAAGTAGCTACTGCTCTTACTCTTGTTCTTCAGTTTCTGTCTTATCTGACTCCTCTTCTTGGTGCCTACCTGGCCGATTCCAAGTACGGACGTTTTCCCACAATTTGGGCTGGAACCATTGTGTGCGGTATTGGTCACGTGATCATCGTGATTTCCGGTATCCCCGGCGTTATCGAGGCTCAAAAGGCCGCTCTGGGTGTCTTTATTGCTGGTCTGATTATTTTCGCTTTTGGAACTGGTCTTTTCAAGCCCAATTTGCTGCCTCTGCTTCTTGAACAGTACAGAGAAGATGACAACTGGGTCAAGAAACTACCTAGTGGAGAAGAAGTTGTTATCGATAAGGAATCCACTCTTCAGAGAATGACTCTCGTCTACTACTGGTCTATCAACGTTGGAGGTTTCCTTGGTCTTGGTACTGCCTATGCTGAGAAGAGAATCGGATACTGGTTGGCCTTCCTCGTGCCCACTATCCTCTATTTCTTCCTGCCCTTTTTCCTGTGGATCATCCGAAACAGAGTGTACAAGGCTCCTGCTTCTGAGGACTCCATTATCGCCGGTTTCATGGGTGTCATCTGGCAGTGGATCTGTCGAAAGCCTTCTACTTACTCTGAGAAGTTTGTAGGCGACGTGTGGGCCACCCTTAAGGCTACCAGATTCTTCCTCTTCTTCCCCATCTACTTTATCAACGATAACGGTATTGGAGCTCTTTCCAACTCGCAGGGTGCTTCTATGATTACTAATGGAGTTCCGAACGATCTGCTCAACAACTTCAACCCCTTGACGATTATCGTGGCTGTGCCCATTGTCAACTATGGTCTGTATCCTCTTCTGAGACGTTACAAAATCAACTTCCGAGCCTCCTTCCGAATCTTCCTTGGTTTCATGTTGGCCGCTTGTTCGCCCATGATTGGAGCCATTCTGCAATGGCGAATCTATGAAACGTCTCCCTGTGGATACTATGCGACAGACTGTGACAAGGGAGTTGCTCCCATTACCATCTGGTGGCAGGTCTTCCCCTATTTCTGCACGGCCATGTCTGAGATTTTTGCCATCACTACTTCCTACGAGCTGGCCTACTCTCTGGCCCCTGCACACCTTCGATCTATTGTTCTGTCGCTGCTACTGTTCATGTCAGCCTTCAGCACGGCCATCCAGACAGGTATCACGCCTGCACTGGTGGACCCCCACCTGATTTGGCCGTTTGTGGGCATTTCTGCGGCGGGAGGAGCCTTTGCCATTGCATTCCTGTGCTTTTACTGGCGTCTCGGAAAGGGACAGCATCTTGCTGTCTAAGGCACAATGTGCATAGTGTATAACGAGTTTAGCATAGGGCCTCTATCGCCCAACAAGTAATGAAATGATGATATTGACAGTGTACCAGGTATGTATGATAACTTAGATACCTTCTAGACAACTATTCATTGTCTGTACATACGTTTTACATCCCAAACTAACGAATATTACCGATACTAGGGCTAACGCCAAAGTGCTTCAAAACAACCCCTTAGACCAACGTCGCCTACCAAACGCCAAAAGTACCCTCGCGACGGTGCAGGGAAGAGAATGCCCCCACTGGAAGAAAGTCAACGTCCAAACAAACGCGTCTGGTCCCCATGTCTCACAATACAATGTGCTTGCAAGGTACACCTGGTTCGTTGGGTTGGCCTCGGTAAGTCAAAAGAGGCATACCCGCTACCCCCTGTTAGGACGCCGCACTCCCCATGCAGGTACTAACCCCTAAGACGTTTGCATTAGCAGGGTGCTAAAATGTGCTGAGATGGCCGTCCACTAACGCCAAAGAGCCGTTATATTTTGTTTTTCGGTCTTTTCCCCATCCACCATTCCATGTGGGGGATTGTCAGCGTCATTGTGCGCTGCATACCAACGATCTACACACCTATCAGAGACACGCTATTGTCTATTAAACCTAGAAACAGGTGGGCACCAGCTGTATGACGGTTACCATGTCAACGCTATGCAGCCTTAAGGTTTTGGGGGCCCGATTAGGCTCGCACGATAAACTCCCACTAGACAACATTTTTCCCCTGAAATGCACCATGAAACCAAACAACATGACAGACTCTGGTGCTACAGAGAAAGAGAAGCTGCTGTCTGGTTTCTGCCGCCACCCGTAACAGTTTCAGCGGCCTGGGGACAGGCCCTGCATCGCCAAAGGAGGCGCAGCGGTATGTGATCTTCAGGGGAAGGTTGAAACCCTGTCACCAGATCTGCAAAGAGGAATGAGCGGGAATGGGCGACGCGCCAGGGTGTGTACCTTGTACGGATACAAGTGGTGCAGATCTCCTCAAAACGTCCGCATATATTGACTTGGCAGTATTAAATAGATTGGTGCAATTATATAAGTCCAGGCCAGTGGGTAGTTATGATATTACTATTACAATAAATAAATGTTCAGGTGTGAAGAACCTTGGTGTGTACCTCCCCCATTTTTTTGGGTGGTAGACGGTTGGAACGGGTCTGGGTATGAAAATTGTGTTAGACTCGTCCCATCTCTCGAACGCTCCACGAGTGTCGTGAAGAAGTGAATCGTTTGGCCTTGGTCTGGACTAGAGCCGCTCGCTCCTTTTGCACGTCCACGGCAATCGACGCAGGTCGTTTCATCTTGGGAGCGCCCTGGGTCAGAGGTCGTCGGGTGGCCTGTAGCTGGTGCTTTTCTCGGTGTGAGAAGCATTCGTCAATTGTGTCGAACTTGTGGCCACAGGTGATACACACCACCTTGTGTTTGAGAGGCGCCTTGCAGAAGATCTCCGCGTCGTCCTCGTCGTACTCGTCCAGATTGATGGTGGGATCAACGTATGGGTCCTCCGTATCGGAGAACAGGTCATCAGATCCGGACGAGGCCGAAGAGAACTCTTCGTCTTCAGGCTCCTTGATAATAGCGGTAGGTCGCTGGAAGAATGGCGCCACCTGTAGAACAGACGCTCTCTTGGCTGATCTCTCCGGGAGAATGGGCGACAGAGACATGGATGCAGGACGAGTGTGTCTGTTTGTGGAAAAGTTGGGCGACGAAGACGACGAAACCACTGCCAGAGACAGACGCTTGGATGGGGGCGGTTTGCTGAGAGGAGAGGGGGTGGAGGCCGGGTGGGCTGCTGTGAGTTCTGCCTTGTTAGTGGTGCTAGTGGTGGTGCTGGTGGTGGAGCTGGAGGTGGAGATGGGGGTGAGAATTGTCTGTGTGGTGGAGGGCCGGGGAGGGGATGTGGATAGGGGTGATGGGCATTTGTTCTTTGATTTCTTGCTAGCCTTGGACTCCTTGGGTTTCTTTTCCTCCGAGATATCGATCAACGATGAGTAGGAAGCGTTGCCGCTGAAAATGCGTCGAGTCTCTGCGGCCTTGTCCTTGGAGCTCTTGGACGACTTGGGGCGGGTCAGCTCTTCATTGAGGGTCTTGGCTCGGCCCATGTTCTTGAGGCTTCGTTCTGAGTTGGACGAGTTGGAAGACATGAACGAGGTGAAGGACGAGATGCTCGACTTTCGACGGCCCAGGTTTCGCTCCCTTTCAGCGGTAGTGTCGTTAGGAGAGGGCTCGTCGAAGTTCAGCGACTCTCTGGATCTGTTCTTCCATCGTGAGAGGGTCTGTGAGAGAGACAGTTTTGACACATGCCGGGTGTCGTCATGACGATGTGCCATTTGTTGGTGGAGGGCAAATTGTGAGACGTTAAAAAGTTGGAGGAAAAAAAGGAACCCCCGGAAAAGAGGTCCTGTATATGTATATATATTTAGCCTTGTGGAGAGAGTTATGGCTAACACTTTGCTAATACAAGTGCACACCCACACGTTTAATTAGAGTTGTTTCGGACAGATCCTCCTGGAGAGTGAGGCCGAGTTGCTTCTAAAGTCGTGTCTACAGGTTGAATTGAGGCCGTATTTGGTGTGTAAATTGGCCCTGAACGTGTCCAAAACCTTCTATATCTGATTACACCCTTTTATATCTCTCTTCCACCACTCAAGAACAATCGTCTACGACAATCATTTCGTGATCCGCTCCCGCGAAAGGCAAAAGCAAAGACTAAACACACGCCAATGGCCAGAAACGCAAAATTGAACCGAGTTTCTCTATGTCTGTGGGTGCCCAAATGACAAAAAGCAAAAAGACAAGGATGCAACAACCACACCACCAAAACACGAGCTTGTTTTCGACTGGTTACAGCTGCAAGGCAGACAGTCGTCATTTTCTCTTGTTTCCGGACGGATACAGCGCCCCTCTTACAGTGCGCGACAGGGGCTTTTCAACGGATCAGGCACGTGATCAACATAGACGATGCACCTTTCAACGGTTGAGTTATATACCAGAATGAGCTGTGGTCAGGGGCGGACGCTACCGTAAGGGCTACAGTAAGGGCTACGGTAAGGGCAGACGTTACCCTATATGACCCGTCTTGGGTAGGAGCGTGAGCCCTAAACTTGGCTAGCCAATATCGCATGATATTATTTGATTGTCTCCTCTGACAAGCACTTTTTCGCTAAACTTATACCCCTTCGTTCGTTCCTGCAAATATACCAATGAGTGACCAGCTTTGTAATAAAAAAATGTGTTTGTCAAGTATTTTGATTTGATTAGATATATAGAATAAATAAACACCAGAATAAATAAAGGCCCGAATAAATAAAGGCCCGGCGGAGCACGTTGTTTACCTGCGGGCAATTTGCCCTATGGAGGTATGTTGTGAAGGCTCTCTTGGTATGGAGATATCTCTTTTTCTGACGTTAGTATTGTCTCAATATCTTCTTGAAGAAGTCTTGAAAGATCAGTGTAACTATGACATTACCGCAGCATTGCACCCAACAGAAGTCAAAACGACGACTGGTTTTAGAGGACGCTCAATTGTTGGTAGATTGGTTTATCATCATTATAAAAACCGCTCGTTCCATTGTCGATACTCACTTGTAAGAGTGCTGGGTGAGAGAACAAGTTTTTCGCCAGCATGAGCTTAAAACCAGTTTTTCGCCATTTACCCGGCCGTCAAGCCCTAACAGGAGCACACCCAACTCGACCTTGGGTTCAATTTCTGCGCGCGCGTGTACGTAATCAGGATAGAGTTGAGAATATATTGTGAGGCTAGACACCAAAAATAACTCCCCGTGGGGGGTCAATGAAAAGAGCCGTCTGAACATATTCTCTACAGATGAAACACTGCTGCCTCTACGTTTCAATCCAATCTCATGTAAGTCCCCGGCTTCAAAGTCTGAAAGAGGCTCCAGAAGCATCCAGGATGCATCCGGAATGACACTCTGATTAGGGCATCGATAGAGTTGATCATTTCACCGAGAACGCGTTTGTCCAACGAGGTCTGTTGATTTCCGGTATTTTTTTTGATTGACTTCTATTCGGCTATGTTATCTCTCGTGATATGATCGTATTACCAATAATATCCTTGTGCACCTCTACCCAGCCCCTCCTCTTGTATCAGTGGGGAAGACATTTGCTGCTTGATATTGGATGCGATATTGGATGCCATGAGACATTGGATTCATGAAATTGCTTGAAGCGAGATGTCAACTTTGAGCAAGATACGTCCTAGTTACAGCTTGTCGTACACCCTGAAAACGGCCTTTTATGCAGGTTTGGCCGTCCTACGATTCTCTCATTTTACTAGTCGTTGCTTTTTCTGCTCTTCTTGTTCGATGATGCTTTTGTTCGCTGCTCTTGTTCGCTGCTGTCTGGTAATGTCTTAAACAAACACCATAATTAGAACACACCAATGTCAGACTAATACGGCTTGAAAGGTGCCTAATTGGTGCCCAAAAGGTGCCTGAAGAGTGCCTGACTGAGCTGGACGCGTTCAGTGAGCTGTTTACGCCTCTTTGAAAGCAATGGCCAGCTTTTCTGTGGCATGATTATCAATCTTGCACTCCCACTTGCACTCGCACAGCAAAGCCCGTCGTGATATTATTTCAAGTTCTCCCATCAGCTGATCAACGCAGGGAGAGATTCTGCTCTGAGACATTGACATGGTTGGCTAATTTTACAAGGTACGATGTCAGGAAGGAAGAAAATACATTTACAGCATAAATACAACCAAAAGGACGTATCGTATTTCGTGAGAGAAAATACCAAACAACAATATTTGACAGACTGTATATAGCCCCACACGTCCAGTCGCTTTGGAGGGGAAGCGGGCTACTTGTATCTAATATCTGGTCACCTGTGCTTGGCTGTGGGGGCTTCCAAATATATCTCTGCCTCTGCAGTGCCCCCTTCCACTTCAAGAAGTTGACCCGCACTGCTCCCTTAGTCCCTTGGCAATAATTTTCTACACACAGGATACGAGTGACATCATCAGGACAAGTGCGACGTTGTATAGCTATGTACAGTATACAGCCGTAATCGGGCCGAAAAGTATTGTTTGTATGATACTTATTACTTGTATTCACTTCCTTCTTCCTCATCCTTTTTCCCTTTCCCTTCTTCCTTCTCCTTTCTGCCTTCCTTGTTACTTATTTCCTCTCCTACACCCAGATAATACCGTTTTTGTTGCCTCGTCATCCCCAGATTGGTGCAACCTTGTTCGCCTTTGGACGTGTGAGATGTAGGGATTTTGACCAGCCGCATATTTGATATGGGGTAAACAGAGAGCGAGAGAAAAGAGAACAATGTAGAGGGAAACAAGTATGCAAAACACTCGGTACCATGACAACCGACACGTCCAGAATGAGCAAAACATTGTAAACACCACCAAAATCCTCGCTAAACAGTTCCTCCATCCTCCCTCGGAACTCTGTCGGGCTCTGGCTTCCCCTCCTATAACCAAAAACAGGAGTGTGGACTAAGGGGAGGGGAAAGCTGCACCGACGTTTGTTGAGAACTACTAAAAGGGTGTAGATGAGCTAGCAGAAGGGAGGGAAAGATGGCCAATATCTGACCAGCCAAAGTGCTGATTTCGATTGACATGTACGAAACTGGATTGCGCAGCTGGACCTATCCAAAAACAGTAGACATCAGACCCCTCATACACCAACACGTCACTCCACGGAGACTGTATGTTGAGCTCCAAGAATGTAACGTTTTGTCATTAGAGTATCGGACTAACAGGGTGAGGCAAGAGACCCCATGAGGAGTCTATCACAAGGTTACTACAAATACACAAGTGGATCAGGAGTTGAACCCCTTGAACCACATTCATCAGTCACCACTAACAGTCACCTACACTCACCTACAACCCCCCTTCCTCAACTCATTAATCATTATTCATTACATCGTCTTCCCAATGGAATCGTTACTTCGACTAAGCGTCTTTTCCAACGTGTCTGAAATGTCCACAGCGTTCGCCTTCTGGAAGGCATGTTCGGACAAAAATCGGCGAATCATCAACCACGCAAAAACAGAGGGCGTTAAGCAGTTGCTTATGCAGATGTGACCCTTGAAGAGTTAGGGGCCTTGTTTAACACTCCAGTGCCTTAAAGACCTGTTCTCACTTGAATCCCTAGATCTGGCTTAGCAACACTTGAACAGGCCCAAATAACTGACACTAATGTCAGTGTTCCACCATCGCTCCACGTAATCATGCAGAAACTTCTCGTCGTGCGAGTTGTACATCTCTAGACCCGTTTGAAGCACGTCTGCGTGGGCCAGAGTCAGAGTATGGTGGTCTTCGCGGTAGAGATCTCGAGTAACCAGGCTCTGGACTGTCGCGTTGAGTCGGTTGGTTATTTGCTGGAAATAGCCCACCAGAAGAACTTCTAGAGTAAGAGAGTCATCATCTTCATCATCAAACTCCAATCCTTCAAGATACTGTTCATCTTCGATAGTGGAGATTTCGCCTGCTGAAGCTAGCCACAGCATATTGTTGGCAAGCACCTCGTAGAATTGTCGCCATAGAGGCTTTTTGGCCGTTTGTGGAAGGCACGGCTGGCTGTTGTGGTGTGCCTGAGATAACAGCTGTTGAAATGCTGGTCCTCGTCCTTCTTCTCGTACTGCTTTAATAAAATGAGTCAAAACATGGTACCTTCGTGAATCTCGTTGAGAAGGGTAATCGTAGCCTGTAATTTGAACTCCATCGTTGGAAAGACGGACAGCAACATCATGGTCACTCTTCCTGTGCAACATGATAGTATCACTTGTAATGGCCAGATAATTGTTCATCTTAGCTAGCCGTTCCGAATCCTGAACAGTCACATTGTATTGTAAATTGAGCTCTGGTAACGAGTCACTACATGCTCCCAAAAGACCCATAATATAGACCAGAGACGTGGCCTGTTCCAAAGTCATTCCAGTATCATGGTCCAGCACTATAAGCAGTCTGTTTCTGAGAAGAGTCTGACGATGAATTTCAAAGAATTCAGGGCCTATCATTGTCAACAGCGGTACCAGCGCATAAATAGGATGTCTTTCTGGAGCTCTAGGCTTGGGACCCTTGGTTAACAATGACCATAATCCACTGAGCACTTTCTCCTCATCTCCCTTCTCCAAAGCCTTCATTGTCGTATCCAGAATGTTCAGGTAGTTCCATGGCTCGTCCACCAGCACTCCTAGCGCAAACACCGTGTTTTGACGCTCTCCTTCATTCAATCCAATGTTTCTGTCAACAACTACAGCCACCCCTGGCTGACCATTATGAGACAGGTAGACCACATCGTCCTGCTGGAAAGACGACGGAATGGCCTTGTACTCGACGCCTCCTAGCCCCTCGCCGTACGCCTTGAGCAGCGAATGGCCTAGCTTGACGTCGAAAGTGGCATAGAAGAGCTGCATCGTGAGATTCGCATGTGTGGAGTCTGCTGCTGGGTCTGTTTAACTCCGTAGCTTAATAAAGTATCACCATGCGTTAAATACGATACAAGTCTAGGAGTGATTTGTAATACGAGAGATGAGATGTAATATATGGGAAAAAGGCGTTCTCGGAGATTAATTCTGGACAAGTATAGTATTGGCGACGTCAAAATCCCCATTGGTGAGACAGAACATGCATACACCCTCTCATTATGACATCATAATTAGAGCACCTCCTGCAGAAGTGAAGATACCTACCAGGAGATGGAGAAATGGGCAAAAAAAAGGAGACGAAAAAGAAACAGAGCTGCTGATCAGCTCACTCCGATACGGGGAATCGAACCCCGGTCTCCACGGTCCTCAATATATGAGAGCGTGATGTGATAGCCCCTACACTATATCGGATGTTGGGGTGGGGGTGGAGATGGGGTATAAGAGCGCCAGAAAGTGGTGAAATTTTTGGTGAAGAAGTTGACAGAAATGAATGAAAGTGACACAGTTCGATAGAGACGAGTCTAGGGAACATGACTATGTACTTTGTTTGTTTCAAAACGCGTTATTACCCTAGAAATACTGTACAGTACAGTACAGTACTTGTACTGTACTTGTACCTGTGCATTAATTTCTCTAGATTAGATTTATAAATCTCGAAAAATACGAATAATTCAGTCACTTCCCCCTACAGCTGCTCAACCATTACTGTTTTATGCTATATAATTACATCACTTGACCAGCTCGTTTACGAAAGCGGAAAAGTACTTTTTGAACTCCTTGTTTTCCAACGTCTTGAGTTTCTCCACGTAGTCCTTGGCAGCATTGTCGGGTACTCCAATCTGGGGGAAGTACTGCTCCACCAGGTAGCTGAGGAACTGGTCGCCCTTCTTGAGGTAAATGTGCTTCTGGATGTTGCCCAGTTCCGTCACCAGAATCTTGCTCTGGGCGTCCTGGAGGTTGAAACCAGAGGAAGCAGGAACCTGCCAGCACAGTCCAGAGAACTCAAGAACAATCTGTTCAAAGCCGTCAATTTTCTGGCCCTGGTCAAAGACAGTCTCTTCAGCAGAAGCAGCTTCCAGTTCTCCGTTGCCCCATAGCTGAATCATCTTGGTGAGACAAGAGGCTGCCGATCGACAAGTGTAGATATCAGTAGGATCAGAAGCGTAGTGAATGACAGACTTGATGATAGAGTCGGCCAGCTGTTTATCCTGGACAATGGCTCCTCCCATACGGTCTCGGAGAATCTGCATGATGAACATGAGGTATGCACGCTGGATCTCAACCTTGAGCACCTTGTCGTCCGTGTTGCCAGCCTCTGCTGAAGCAGACAGTTCTTCAAGAGAAGCAAAGACTCGCTGGCACAGAGGAGACAGAAGCGACTTGAGCATGTTGTAGACTCCCTCGTCGTTTCGGAAGGAGTGGAGCAGGTGTCCCAGGAAGCCCAGGAAGTCGGCCAGTTCTGCGTGAGAACATCGCTGAAGAAGGATTTGAATGAGAGTAGAGATCTCAGACAGAATGGAGGATCCCAGAATAGGTACCAGACGGGTGAAAACGGTTCGAGCAGCTTCCCGGATCTTGGTATCGGGGATTCGGTCCAGAGCCACGTTGACCACCTCGGCCGAGTTTTTGAACAGCTGCAGAATACCGTCGGGCAGCTTGGTGGACGAGCCATCCAGACCCTGGGCAAAGGTACCGATAGCTACCAGATTGTGGTGGACCAGAAGGATGGACTCTGGGTTGGGGGGAGACACTCCGATGGCCTTCTCCACGGCAGTAAAGATGGGCTGAAGGGTCTGTTCGACTCCGTTGGTGGCTGAAGCCTCGTCGAGAATAGATACAAGGATACCAGACAGCTCAAAGAGGTTGAGCTGGGCGTTAAAGGCCGAGCCAGCACTTTCGTCGTCAGAGTCATTTTCATCCTCGGACTGGATCACCAAAAGAGGACGGATAGAGTCCACCAGCAGCTGGGCGACCTGGCCAATCTGGGGCTTGACGGACTTGCAGAACTTATGGAAAAGAATCCAGGAACGCATCTGGACCTTGGTGGACTCGGCGTTCTGGATACCCAGAGGAGAAACAAAGAACTCCAGAACACGGTTGAGAAGTCCAGTGTTGTGTTGCGAAAAGAGCGACGAATGCTTGACGACGATTTCCATGAAAAGCAGATGCACAGCGGGCTGAGGACACTGAGCCACAGCATCAGACGCAACCATCTGGAAAAAGAGGTTGTTAAAGGCCTGGGTAGCAGGAGACTCGTTCTGGCCAGTCTTGACGGTGGAAAGAGCTCCAGATCGCATAGCTTCAGACAGAGTCTGCAGTTCAAACATTCCCAGCTCGATATCTCTCCAATCAGCAGTAGGAGGAAGAGCCAGAGCCTGAGTAATGACAGGACACACATCATCCAGGAACAGCTGGTTATCAATAGACGCACACATATCCTGCAAGTTCTTGAGTCGCTGTCTCAGTTCGCAAAACTCGTCATCTTCATCTTCCACCCAATCCTGGTCGTCCAGGTATCTACACTTCTTCATAACGGCCTCCAGAATAGAACGGACCACGGCATGGCGTTGGTCGGAAATAAAAGTCCGATCGGCAGGAAAGTTTTCGTACTGGTCGGCGGTGTTCTTTGTGAGTCGGTTGGGGTTGAGCTTGGCCTTTTCTCGCTTGGAATCTCGTCGAACCAGCTGCAGGTAAGAGCCCACTGAGGGAAGAACCTGAGAAGAGGTATCGTCGTACTCGTTGCCGAGATATCGCAGCAAAAGAGGGAACATATCAAGTAGCAAAGCCTCGCAGTTTGCAGACAGCTCTGGGTTTTCGCTTTCGACAATGTGAATGAGCTCCGAAGCAATGGAGTTGGCCAGTTTAGCCACCCGCTCGTCAAACTCAATGTCCGCCGATTGAGAAAGGGTGTGGATGATGCTGGTGAGATTGAGCGTCTGGATGAGCTGGAACTTGGCGGCAGGGTACATTTTTTTGGCGACAATTTCGCTGAGACAGTCGCAGGCGTGGATTCGAGACTTTGGAGAGCTCAGGAGGTTGAAGATGGCCTCCAGAGCCTCAGGCTCGGCAATAAGAACGAGCTCGGCCCAAGAAACCCAGCCTCCAATCACTCGTAGAGCATTGTTGACGATTTCCGTGGCCAAGGGATCCTGCTGCTGGTCCTTGTAGTACATGAGAATCTTTTTCCATGAGTCTGCCAACCGAGCCATATCTCGGTTTCGAATCAAGTCCTTGAGATCATTGTTGCGCGACTGCACGGCCGGATCTCGAATAATCAGAGTATCTCCAATCTCTCGGTGGATGTCGTTAAGAACTCTCAGATACAGATCTGCTGCCCGAGGGTTGCCAAACTGGTGTTCAGGAGTCTCCAAAAGCCGCTCAAAGTCGTGGAAAAAAGTGTCCCAGATGTCCGTGTACGTCATGATGAAAAGATAGGCCATGGTTTCGCCCAGCTTGTTCTTCATATGGACGGGATCATCGGCAAAAGAAACGGCCTGCCCCACATTGACGTTGGCCTGGCCCTGACTGAGGCCAGAGCCCATTCTAACGTATGCAAAGAGATGATCTCGCACGAAGACTAGCTGCTCACGGTTGAGCCGGCCCAGAGCCTCGTCAATCACCTGGAGACTAAAGTATCGCGCAGCGTCACTTCGTTTCCGGTCTCCAGCAAACATGGCCAGACACATTTGCCATCCTTCGTCCGACGCCTTGACCTGGTTGCAGAAGTCCAGGGCCTGCTGGCGGACGCCTGGGTCGCCGACGCCCTGGATCGCGATATCTACCGCCTGTTCGATTTGGTCTTCCATTTGGCTGAGTGTGAATTTTCTGAATTCCACGTCTTAGTAGAAAGCTAGATTTGTTTGAAAAGTTACCCGGAAAATTACACTGTGGCGAGTCACGTGGGGCAACCACACCGTAGAAATGGAAAAAAGTGGTCCAACGACGAACAGACATTATATTTTTACATCTCATGACCACAGCTCATTTGAAGCCCCTCTTTAATATTTTTGGTGGCACGATTTTATGGCATCTTGCCCCACAAAGTAAGACCCTCCCCCCTTAGTTATTACTCTATTCTGTATTGAGGCTGTTGACTCAATGTTTACGACTGTGTGTACCTACAGTAAGGCTGTTTACTCCCGTCGTATGACTAAGCAGGGAAAAGTCTCTCGTAAGCCTATTTCTCTAGGGTCAGACCCGTCCACGTCTCTGAACTTTGATAGTATGTAGTGCGCATCACGTGATGGTCATGATAAGCCGACTCGGCATG
This sequence comes from Yarrowia porcina, assembly GCA_900519025.1. Taxonomy (NCBI): domain Eukaryota; kingdom Fungi; phylum Ascomycota; class Dipodascomycetes; order Dipodascales; genus Yarrowia; species Yarrowia porcina. The sequence goes on along the minus strand of ULGT01000008.1, from coordinate 1,112,174 downwards.
AATGCGGAAATGACAAAGAGGGGTATACCTAGGTGGGAAAAAGATATATAGCAAGATTGGGCCTGATTAGGTACTCATCCGGACCTCATCCGATTGCTGACTACTCAAAAAGAACACTCGGTTATCCCCCACCCTCTTACATTCTTGCTCCCGATACTGGATGCTCGTTTGATTAAACTTTGAGTCACCCACAATCGCCTCATCCTCTCAACCGAACCACAGCTCTCCACACACCAACCACATTTCGCAGCGTTGAAACGAGATCAAACACGGCTCTTTCTAAGCGCGAAAACACTCAGCACACTCTCCTAGACCTGTTCATCACGTGACAGCCCCCTTTTTACTGTCTTCCCGTTCAATATCGCGGCTTTATCTAGCCCTCCCCTTCATCATCATGTATCGACCTACAACCGTTACAAGACTCTCGGTGGCTCCTAGCCGTCTCATTACAAGACACAAGTCGTCCAAGTCGCCATCTCCGGCTTCTAATGCGGCTCCTCAGCCCGTCAAAAAGGGCGAAGAGGACGAAGTCAAGGAGACCAAGTCAGAGGCAACTGTTAAAGCACCACAGCCCAAGGTTGCCGCCCCCACCACTTCTAGAACCACCAACACATCCACCAACACATCCACTGCTGCATCTTCGCCCGCTCGGGCCGCACCTGCTCCTCCTTATGAGAACAACCCCTACATGTCCAGTCAGGGTCATTTCACCCCTAATTACCTGCAGCACCAGCACCACCAGCACCACCAGCACAGTGGCAACGCTGCGTCATCGACCGCTCGCATTCTGGGAATCGAGCCCTACCCTTATACCGTCAAGGAACACACTGGAGAGTCGCTCAACGATATCTTCCTCCACCAGGCCACGGCCTCGCACATGAAACCTCTTCTTCTGAGCATCGATGACCGAGAGAGAGAGGTGCTCAACAAGGTGCACAAGTTCCGTAACACGCGAACGGTGCCCCGGCCCGAGAACTCGCTCTGGCTCAAGTCTGTGCTGGGACAACAGACCTTTTCAGACATGGACACGATCCCCCAGGAGATGCTCTATCAGATGGTGCCTTTCCGGCCCCTCAGCGACGTGACCCGAAAGTTTTGGGAAGTCAAGATGAAGGTCGACTACCAGCGTCAGCAGGAGAACAACAAGAAGGATCCCAAAGATGAGGATTTCTAGTCGACCCACTCTAACTCTCGCTGCAACTCATATCTAGAACCATACCCGGGAACACTAGAGTCCAGTTCCCACTAACTCATATAACTTATTGATTTATTACACGTTTTCACTAACTACTTGCTCCAGATGCATACTTGTTGACGTAGTATCGCACAAGACCCTCCATGGCGCTTTCATCTCCGCATCGTACGAGATTGGCCGCGTCAATGTTCAGTGGCGAGTCTGGTTCAGGGAGAGAAAGCATGGCTGATACTGCAGTGCATGCCGAAGAAATGGTCCATGCTGGAGACCACTGTGTTTTGAGAACATCGATACAGACCTCGCCAGTATCAAAGTGGATATTTGGGTGGCAGATTTTCGTTCTGAAAAACATGGTCGGGGGCTGCAAAGGGTAGTTTTCGGGAATGTTGATTTCCACCTGCCAAAGCCCGTTTTCATAAGCTGTACCTTCAGTTCCTCTCATGACAGCGGTCCATTTGTAGAGATTGTCTCCATCAGCAGATAGAGATGCCAGGCAAGGGTTGGGGTCCTTTTTGTATGCTGCGAGCTCCTTGATGAGTCGTTTTTGAGAGGCCATTTTCAGAGCGTAGTTTTGGAGTTGGGTAGAAGTAAGAGCGACTGCTAGAGCTGTGAGTGCGTATTTGAGGGACACAAAAGTGACACAAAAGACAAAGACAATGAAGGCGGCGGTGACAACTAGGCTGAGCGAAGAGACGACGAAAAACCAGACGTTTGGGGTGGAGATCCGAGGTTGAGATTTCATGCGATGCAAGCCATAAGATATATCACATGCGTCTTCTTGGGAGGAGAAAAGCACACTGTCACGGGGTTTCGAGAGTCTAATTCTGGGGTAAAAAAACGGTCCAAGAACGATGATACATTAAGGTTGTCCATTGCATAACCACAGTGAATAATCGAGGCCGATACTGAACAAACTACATCTTCCACACACAACCATCATTACAGCATGTCCCACTCACATCCAGTACGACGGATTTTGTCGCCCAAGGATCTGGAGATCTTTGGGGAAAGTGACACGAAAAAACACGTGTTTGGATTCGTCAAGGTGCTCAACTATTACGTGGTTGGTAAGGGGAACTCACACGAGACTCTCAAGAGACCAGTCATTCATAAATTGGTGGCGATTTTGGAAAAAGTCATTGATCTGGTCGCAAAGTACCCGCCTGAAGATGCCACTTCGTCTCGGTTTGGAAAACCCGAGTTTAGAGACTTTCACCAGGCTCTAGAGGAGAATGCTAAGGAGTGGATTTCGGATCTGGGAGAAATGGAGGACTGGCAGTTGGTGGAATTGTGTACATATTTCGCTGCTTCTTTTGGCGATCGAACGCGAATTGATTTCGGATCCGGTCACGAGCTCAACTTCATTTGTTTCTTGTTTTGTCTGAGAGAATTGGGTCTTCTTGATGTGCCTCAATATGACCCTGAAGTTCATGATCCTACAGGAGAAGCCAAGAAGGCAAAATGTGTGGATGACGAAACTGACTCTTCAGCAACAGTTTTAACTGTTTTTGTTCAGTATCTCAAAACAATGCGATCCGTACAGGCTAGTTACTGGCTTGAACCTGCTGGGTCTCATGGAGTCTGGGGTCTAGATGACTACCATTTCTTACCCTTCATGTTCGGATCGGCCCAGCTAGCATGCCACAAGTACCTGAGACCATTATCTATTCATGATATGGAGATGCTGGATATGTGGAAACAGGAATATCTGTACATGGGATGCATTCACTTCATTAACAGTGTCAAAACCACTGCTTCGTTAAGATGGCATTCTCCTATGCTTGATGATATTTCTGGGGTCAAGACTTGGGCTAAAGTAAACCAGGGTATGGTTAAAATGTACGACGCCGAAGTGCTCAGTAAACTGCCTATTCTTCAACACTTTATGTTTGGAAGGCTGATTAAGGCTCCTGAGGGGGTGTCTCCTCCTCCTGATCCCAATGCTGAAGTTCAACATATTCACAACCACTGGGCCGATTGTTGTGGTATCAAGGTCCCTAGTGCCATTGCAGCATCTGAAATGAGCCAGAAGCCTGGAGATTTGAGAAAACTCCGTGGTTCAGGAGTGTTGCCTTTTGACTAGAGGGGGAGGTACAACAGATACATCAGCATACAAATACAAGGTAATGAATACATGAATAAATAAGCAATTTTACAAGCAGTTAGTCAAAAGCTGAAGGGTCTCCGAGGTAGAAACATTGGAAGGAGAGGTAGTTAACTGTGGAACCTATCAGTTCACCTTCTCTCTTATGCCAGATAATCTTCTTGCGGTCGTTCTGACTGATGGGGACTGTACAGAACATGAACGTAGACATGTCCAGCACTCCTCGTGTGAAGATTAGGTACTTGCCAAACTGAACAGGATGTACATCAGCCACGAAACCGAATCTTTTGGGGATCAGAAAAGCTCTAACAGATTCAGAAGGAACGTCGTAGAACAGTCTCCACACTGCCAATCTCCCTTCCTTAAAAATGACCAGATTTTCTCCAAAAGTCATGATTCTATGACGCCACCACTTTTTGCCTGAGAGGTTGCCCTTCATTTGCGACCTGGAGATCCCGCTGACTGTAAGAACCAGTTTGTAGTGAGGTAGAGAACTGGTCAAAGAGTTGGTCAGAAGATAAATGTAGTGGACATCCTGTTTGTAAGATTCCACCAGAAACAGATTAGTCGTCGGACTTCCTGCCAATGCCAGTCTATACTTTTCCTCTCTCTGCGGTTGAAAGTTGTAAAACTGAGAGGTATGAGAGGCTTCCTTGACATAAGGGAGAAAGCAACGAATCACGCAAATCTCCGTAGGTCCTGAAAGGGTATCTGTATTGCTCATGTTGAAAAGAGCAGCAACTACTCGGTTACTAGACACTTCACTGAGATGACAGTACTCCGAGTTGACTCTCACGTTCCACCAGTAGCTAGGATCACCAACATTCAAACAGTCCGTATTCAGAATAGAACGCAGAGTAGTGTTGGTGGCCTTGTCTTTAGACGCTCGAAGAGCAGGCTGATGAAGCCATGGAGTCATTGAACCTGTAATTGGATTGAAAAAGGCATGAGTAGATGTTCCTGACACGACATAACCATCCGTAATTGGATTAACCACACATCCAGGGGTGTAGAGCTCATGTGGAACAGTCAGAGAGTCCTCAAAATGCTCTGCATAATCAAGAGGCTCGAATTCAGTAGTACTTTTCTGCTCAAAGAACAACTGGATCCAATCGTAGCATTGAGGTGGTTCTTCAGAGCAGTCAACTTTAGAAACATCACCAGCTTCTCCATCCATCAACCATCCGGGTATGAATTTTCGAATCTCTTTGACGCCTGGTACAACCTCTTCTTCGTGTCCCAGAGTGGTATCATCTTCAAGGGTAGACTGTGACGCCTCCTGTGTGGTATCTGACTCTTGAGCAGTAGCGAAGGTAGTTTCCCATGCTTCAGGTGCCAATGGAAAGACTATCTTTGATTTCTCAATAGCTTCTTCGTTCCATTTAAAGTCGGCCTTCGGACCGTCAGTCTTCAAATCCACATCAAAAGCAGTAATGATGGGATTCTCAGTAAGAGGAACTGCTTCGGGAGACTTGAGCCGTAGCGTCGCCTTGCTTTTGCTGGCCGAGGATATCTTTTTCTTGGATATCTTGAAACTGTGGTGGATGGCCATTGTTACAGTACTTCTTTTTTTGGTAGGAAGTGGTCGTTCTAATGGTACTTTTTTGATAGTATACATTCCATCTATATATATTAAGACGATTGGGGTGACACTGGCCTTGTAATGTTGGTGGCCTGGTGACAATAAATAGAATCGGTGCAGATGAGGCACACTGCTCTTTGTTCTGCACCGCAGCTGAGCACGTAAAGACGGTTTTTTTACCAAGCAAAACGCAGCTGTGCAGCCGTGAAGACGGGTGGCTTCCATTTAAGAAGCTCCGAGTTGACCTTTCGACGTCTCTTCTTGAGCATCTTTTCGTACTTTTCACATACACTGTCGGTCAGACAAATAATGTGCTGGCCCTTGTAGTACTTGAGCATGTTGTAAGTCTGGAGGGTATGGAGGACATCTGTGGTGGTCATTGCAGTCACAGAAGCAATGTCTTCAATGGTCATCTCCTGTTTACCCTTCTCCATGAGCAGTTCAATGATAGTATCTGCCCAGTATGCTCGGTACGAAAGAAGACCCAAATCCGAAAGAGGCTTTTCTGGCGATCCAGTCTTACCTTCAGCCTTGGAAAGAGCATATGAAAAGTCGATAAGAAGACGTCCGTAACCGTGTCGCTGGTACTGTGGAAGAGTCAGAATACAAGCGACATTGTACCCTTCAGCAGACTCTTTTTCCTTGGAAAAGTAGCCCACAAGATGATGACCCTTTTCGTCTCTTCTAGTCATACAATAAAAGAGGAAGGGGTCCACATCATAGTACAGGGTCTTATGATCAAGGAACAGTTTGGACAACAAACACAAGTTTCTGCACCATGTTCGTTGTTTTCGTCCATCAATCTCAAAGAAGCTGACGGCTTCATCTCGATAAATTTCGTTTCCAGGAGGATGTCTCAATGTGGACTTTGATCTGAACCGTTCAAACTGCTTTTTGGAGCCGAAATAACAAAGCGTGAAATCGCAAATGTAGATTTCGTCCTCTTCAGTCAGTTCAATAGGGTAAGGGGAAAAGTACCAGGGCTCGATAATGTGGTTTCCCAGCACGATTCTCTGCAGGTTTCGAACCCGAGCAACTTCATGACTACTCTGGGTCATACTTCCTCCAGTTCGGAGTTTCTCGATTTCTTCATCTCGGTTGAAATTATCGGGATCTTGAGTGGTTCCGTTAACCTGAAGGTTGTCCAGGTCCATAACATCTTCCGAGTTTGCTCCAGGAGTGGTAGCCGCTGAATCTGTGAGTTTTTGTTTCTTGGACGGATTCTTTTTCTTCTCCTTACTACTCTCCTTGGCAGCTCCACTGAGCGGCTTCTTGGGCTTCTCTGGTTCAGGCCAAATAACGCCCTGTTTCAGGTCCACTCGCGTGGCCGAAATACGCTCATCCAGACGCTTGTTGAACTCGACGTAATGCACGTAAAACTCGAGATTGCCACGTCGCATTTGAACGCTGAGAATCTCGGCTACTCGGTCCTCGCCATCTTTTTCCACATGGACTTTACAACCAACTCGAAGTTCGTTGATAGCCACGTTCATATCCACCTTTTGCACAGGCGCAGGAGTCTCCTCTGCACCTGAGGCTTTGCCGTTGGTTTTGCCGTTGGGCAAGTCTGCTTCTGCGAGAGCCATGGTTGGTGTGTTGTGAGCGACAGAGAGAAGCTGACGGAAGGGTTATATAGCTTGGTCGCGCTTCACTCGTCGATGTTTGGGTGGCGTCAAAATTGGTAAACTGAAAATAGCCAGGTCACGTGTTGGGAGGTGAGATGGTGAGCAGGGAGGTATAATTAGGAGGTGAGAAAACGGGACGTTGAAACAGTTCAAGCACAAGAAAAAGAAAAAAAAACCTGATATCCTGAATATTTATCACGTGATGTCGATGTGTGTGTCATTTTTTCGTGTTTTTTTCTCAATATTGTCAGTTTCGGAGTTGTCATGTGGAGCACTTTTCTTATGCTAACTAAACAGGGTGAATATAACGAGGGTCAATTGTTGAAGGGAAAACAGAGCAGAGCAAGAATAAAGACGGAAAAAGCGGCCAATATAAACAAGACATGACAACTGACTTATCGCAGTACTTGTACTTGGAATTTTACAGGTACTTAAGGCTACCTTCCTTAGTGACCTCATTATCACCGTTTAGACGAGAATGAGCCACTCTAGAAGCCTTCGAAAACATCCTTGACTTCATCGCTTTCTTATTACTTGTACGCCGTAGTCAAACTTCTCCAGTGCACAAGCCCTTCTTTTTCACTACTTGTAGATTCTTTCATATTACCGGTAGCTACCTGTGGGAATCTACACTATTTGAGATTGCATCAAGCCTCCTATAGGGCTTCTGGTTTAGACTAATATAGAGTAGCTGTAAGAAGTGGCTGAAGTCGTCTCAACGGGCTATTCGAAGCAATTTCTTACATCTTACAGTCTCTGGCGTTCTCATTGCTACGTTTCGTTCTGTAGTGAGCAGGTAGGTATAGGACAACAGCAGAAGACGGCATGATAACAGACTTATCACTACAGGTACCCCTTATTATGCCTAAAAATACATTAATATACATTAAATATGCTAACTTTCCTCCCCCTAATAAGTCTGATACAGCTTTGGTTTCCACTCAAGACCAGGATCACTCTCTTCAGTAGCGTTGGGCTTCTCTCTCCACATTTTGATACTCTTGTCGGCTTCACAGGTGATGAGACGAAGACCTGTCTTATCGAAACTCGAGTCGAAAATACCGTTTTCACTCTCGATAGATCCAGGAATAGGAATGGACTGCGTGCTTTGGAACATATGGCCAGTCTTCCAGTCATAGAAGCCGATGGAGCCGTTATCTCCTCCTGAAAACATGACATTATCCTGGTTAACAGATAGAGTGTTAATAATGGCATTCTGATCATCATAGTTGAGAACCAGATCTCCTTCAGGACACTTCCACTGTTTACTGGAGTTGGCAGAAGCTGTAGAGAAAGTAAACTCTTCAGGATGCAAAGTGAGACCTCTGACACTCTTTTTATGATGAGTAAGAGTAGTCATTGTCTTTCCAGCTTGTAGATTCCACAATCTGACTGTTTCATCTGCTGAAGCTGTGATAACTTGGGGTTCCGAAGCCTGAAACTTGACTCTGTTAATAGTCGATTTATGACCACTGAGAACAACCACAGGATCTCGAGTTCGAATATCCCATACTCGTGCAACAGCGTCTCTTCCTGCAGACACCAACACGTCCAAAGTAGGATGAATATCGAGAGAATAGACTGCAGACAGATGGCCATGGTAATGACGAACCACCTTGTTAGTTTCCAGATCCCAACACTTGACCATCTTATCTTCTCCTCCAGAAAACATGTACGGATGACGTGGAGACACGCCCAATGCTCTAACTCCCATAATGTGTCCTGTAAGGGTCAATCTCAGCTTTCCAGTGGCCAGATCCCAGATCTTGATAGTCTTGTCTGCAGAGCCTGTAGCAAACCACTGGTTCTCAGGTTCAACACATACAGATCGTACCCAGCCCTGGTGACCGGTAATGACTCTGTAAATCTCCCATGGAGCATGCCAGGCAGGTTTTGATTGTGTGAGATTGGCTCCCAGATTGGTGAGACTATCGTGTGTAGTTTGTTGACTTGCAGAAGGAGTATGTTTGGTCAAAGCAGATGAAGAAGCTCCCATAAGAGTCTTTTGGCCACTTTGAGGTCCTCCAGCAATTCTTTGAACTGCTACACCTCCTGTAGCTTCCACAGCCAGTCCCTTTTCTGCCATTTTGGCTGCTACCTGTTTAGCCAAGTATGGGGGTAGTTCGAGATTTTGGAATTCCCTGAGTTTTTGTGCTCGTCGAATGTTCCGTGACGGTTCATTCTCCCCGGTAGCTAGAGTGCCATACTCTGGAAACAGGTCTTTGGCAGAAGGCATGTGTGTAGATGTTCTCTGATATTGATGCTGAAATGTTCATGCAAGTTATTTCAGATAGGCTCACAGGTTATGAGTAGGCTGGGTGACGAAAACGGGAAAGTGGTAATACACTATTTTGATTGGTCAATGTAAGTATGACAAGGGAATTGTAGCACGAAATCTCGATTTCTGTTCAGATATTATCCCCTTCTCCCCTCTAATTATCTGTGCTCTTGAACTGGGAGGCGTCCACATAAACTTTTACACCATTTCCTCTTTCTCCCCACCGCAACCATGTCCAACAGATTATTGGGAGTCCTTACAAGTGAGTATTTGGAGGCTGAAAGGGGGAAAAGAGCTGATATGGAGGTTCAATGGGGTGCTACAAGTCATTCTACGTCTTTCAATGCCCTTATTGCCACATTACACAGCCAATGTGGTGCCATTACACAACTCTCCACACATCCACAGCAACCACCTAATTCCAACAACCCATACTAACCCCAGCCATCGCCATTCCTGTCGGTGTTGGCATCACCCTGATGCAGTCCGCCATGTACGACGTCCGTGGTGGCTACCGAGCCGTCATCTTCGACCGTCTGGCCGGAGTCAAGCAGAATGTCATTGGAGAGGGAACCCACTTTCTGATCCCCTGGCTGCAGAAGGATATCATCTTCGATGTCCGAACCAAGCCCCGAAACATTGCCACCACTACCGGTTCCAAGGATCTGCAGATGGTGTCTCTGACCCTGCGAGTTCTCCACCGACCCGTCATCTCCCAGCTTCCCCACATCTACCAGTCTCTTGGTCTCGATTACGACGAGCGAGTGCTGCCCTCCATTGGTAACGAGGTGCTCAAGTCTATTGTTGCCCAGTTTGATGCCGCCGAGCTCATTACCCAGCGAGAGGTTGTGTCTGCCCGAATCCGAGAGGATCTGGTCAAGCGAGCCGGCGAGTTCAACATTGCCCTCGAGGATGTCTCCATCACCCACATGACTTTCGGAAAGGAGTTCACCAAGGCCGTTGAGCAGAAGCAGATTGCCCAGCAGGACGCCGAGCGAGCCCGATTCATTGTCGAGAAGGCCGAGCAGGAGCGACAGGCCTCCGTTATCCGAGCTGAGGGAGAAGCCGAGTCCGCCGAGGCCATTTCCAAGGCTCTCGAGAAGGCCGGTGATGGTCTGCTCATGATTCGACGAATCGAAGCCTCCAAGGAGATTGCCACCACCCTGGCCCAGTCCAACAACGTGACCTACCTGCCCAAGGGTGGCAACGGCTCCAACGGTGCCTCCTCCGGTAACTCTCTTCTTCTCAACGTCGGAAGATAATTGTATATAGATATTTGTAACCAACTTGACAACTGAATGATAGGGTGGAAAAATTAGTAGGACAACCAGGTACAAGTAGCTACAGCAGAGAAGCATACCGTAGCCATCGACTGAGACAAGACACTCACCTCAATGAGTGATGTTGAAGGAGCACTAGCAATCAGGAATGCGAGGTGGTATATAAACGACACTAAATCTCTCTGTTGAATATTTGCACTCCTTTTTTTTTCGTTTCATTTCATTATTTTCGTCTCTTACTCCACCCTTAGTCTTGCTTCACCTTCTGGTTATGAAAGTTTCAACATGCAGATGGAAATATTTATTTCTGAGCTCAATCACTCCATCTCTTACAACCCCATACGCCATGTTTTCAGCCTGGACTGACGAGCATAGGGAGGCTCCGTTCCCGAAAAAGGCATTCAAAAATGAACTTCAAAAAATCGTCTCAGAAAACGGACTTGGTCTCCAAGTACCAGAGTTCATAAGCGAGGCTGAGATCATCCATTCTCTCTATTATCGATACAGAAATGCTCATCATTGTGCAATTTGGTTTGGTCCTTTCTCCATGTTACATCGAAGAGTAGGTCAGGTAGCTAGATGGTTGACTGAGTTGCATTCCGCTACCAAGAAGCGAGTTCCTCGTCTGGTTAAAGCTATCAAGATCTCCATTCAGAAGATCCAAACGACGTACCTTCAGCCTGCATTTTGGAGCTTTTACAGTGTCCTAGCTCTTGGTCAGTATATTACTGTTGGATTTGCATTATTAGGAACCGTTGCAAGGATAGCTAGTTTGTTGGCTCAGGTTCATCCGATTCCTAGGACTGTTGGCAAAGTACTGGATACTGCTGTGAAGAAAGGTGCTGATATAATGTCTGATGATATTGGAGAGGTTTTAGTTAGAGTGGGCTCTGACAAGGCTACGAAGAGTGTGAAGGAATCAAGCTTAAAGAAGGTGAAGAAAGAGAAGGAGTCAGGATTGAAGAAGGTGGATAAGAAGACATTGAACTCCATGGATATCGACGATATCTTTTCGTCTAAAAAGAAGAGCAAAAAGAAGAGCATAGAGAAGAAACCCAAGGTGGTTTCTGAACAGATAGAGGAGGATCTTCTGGATGAAGATGACTTTGAAGAGGAGACTGTTACAGTGACTGAACCAGATCCCAAGGTTAAGAAGAAGGTCAAGGTGGACAACTTCTTTGAAGATAGTAAACCTAAGAAAAAGAAGCCTGCTTCTCTAGATGAGAGTCTTGAGCCTCCCAAGAAGAAAAAGAAGAAGTTGGACTCTTCTGAAGGAGTCAAAAAGAAGAAAAAGTCCAAAAAGAACGCCATTGATGATATCTTTGGTTGACCATACTTATTTATTGCATAAATTGATTCATTTACGAACGGAACCTCAACGTAAAACACTCATCCTATCTGTATACTCAACCATACTGTAAGTGTATACCACTCTTTAACGTCTAACACTCTTATCATATAACACTCTTAACGTCTGACACTCCTTAACATATAACACTCTTGAGCATGGCTCTCAACCCTACACCTCACTATAATTCATCATTCATTACCATGCTATATACAAACTACTTTTGGGTTCCGTTCAGAAAATGCTTGGCCCAGTTGGGGAGCACAAACGATGCCTCATGGATCTCCTTATTGTAGTATCTCACCAATTTCGTCTCTTCCTCTCGAGTCCACTGTCTCTTGGGTACCTTGAGATCAGTAGGCTTCTTGCTGCATACCATCAGACCCAGTTGACCAGAGGTATAAGTGGGCAAAAGAGCTGCGCAGTATTCCACAGATGCAAAAACACCCTTGCAAATGTCTCTGAGTTGTTTGACAAACTTGAAGTTGAGCCAGACGTTCTCGGAGGACTGAGTAATGACAATACCATCATCATTAAGAGCAGAATGCAAAAGCTGAAAGTACTCGCTCTGGAAGAACTTTTCAGCAGGCCCATCGGGGTCCGAAGAGTCGGTGATAATCACATCGTACTTTTCATCTTGTAAAGCAGCTTCTCGAATGAAGTCAAAGCCGTCTCTGATGTGAACAGTGACCTTGGAGTTATCAAAACCCTTGGCCATATTGGGGAGATACTTCTTTGAGAGCTCAATAACACTCTCGTCAATCTCACAGAGATGTGCAGCCTCTACGGACTCATGCTTGACGATTTCTCTGAGCACTCCTCCGTCTCCTCCTCCAATAACAAGTACTCTCTTAGGACACTCATGTGACATCATGGCGACATGGCAGATCATTTCCTGGTACGCAAACTCGTCTCTCTCGGAGACCTGGACTACTCCGTCCAAAACAAGCACGTTTCCGTACTCTGTCGACCGAAATACAAGAACGTCCTGGAATTCGCTCTGGGAAACATGCAAGATTTCCTCGACCTTTAGCATTAGGCCCTGGCCGGGAAACGAGTCGGAAATCTCCGTGAACCATGAGTCTGTGTTAGTGGGAGCCAAAATCGACATAAAAATGGGGGTTTCGAGTTCTTTGGGGCTCATTTACCATATGAAATGAGGCTCATCTTGGGATGATCTTAGGTCTCAGTTGATCTAAGCTGAAAGTAGCTGGGAGACTCTTGGGCAGAACACAACCTCCCATAATACTCACTCTTGATGCTGGGATGTTCTAGTTGCTTGACCGTCATGTTTTCTGAGCAGGAGAAGCCGTCAAAAGACTGGAAATGAGAGTCTGGAAAAATAATTTAGGGCACGAAAAGAGTGCAGTTAAGTTGCATGAAAACTCAACTGTATATCCATGAGGCATGTTCCTGGCAGGTCAACCCGCTGTGTAGATGTGGGAGGGGAGGAGTAGGGTGGTATTTAATGGTGTTTTTCTAGAGAAAAATCAAATAAAATGGTCAAAAAATTATTCAAAGATATACTGTCATCTTTCTCATCATCACCACCTTCTTCTCAGTCTATCTCACTTAGTTTTTTTTTCTTGTTCAATTTTTCGCGCCGCACTAAAAGTCAGATAGAGATGATAACAATTAGAGTTCTCACGTGACCAAAGCGGTCGAAATCTGAAATGTGAAACAGGTCCTGGGGTCTCCAAAAGCGGTCTGCATGTTCTTTTTTTTTCACCGTCTACCTATGGTATCAAGTTAGCATGGTGCTAACTCCTGTTCAGATCGATTACGTAATTATGCGGGATGCCAAAATTTATCTGAATCTTAATTGACATGAAATATCTTCACATCAGAGTGCCAACCTCCGTCGAAAAGCTCCCAATGAAGCATCCCTACCATATCGTGTCTCTGTCTCCCGACGGAAAGACCCTGTACGCCGCTGCTGCTCGACAGGTTGATCGAATTTGCCTTGAAACCGGCGAGCTCAAGTCCACTGTTGTCGAGGAGTCGGCTACCCGAACCACTACCAAGACTGGAGATAAACCTGCTGCTGCCAAGCGAACCAAATACCTACCTACCTCGGTGTCCCATGTCCGATCTCTGCAGCTTTCCAAGGGCGGAAAGTATCTGCTTGCTACTACAGACGAGACCAAGTCTCTTGTTCTGCTTGATCCTACTTCTCTGGAGGTGATCAAGAAGGTGCAGTACCCTAAGCGACCCAGTGCTGTTGCTACTGACAAGTCTGATCTGAACATTGTTCTTGGAGACAAGTTTGGAGACGTTTACGGAGAGTCTGTTGAGGATCTTCTCAAGGTGGAGGGAGAGCTTAAGGATGAGCCGGTTCTTGGTCATGTTTCTATGTTGACTGCTCTTGAGCTGGGATACGATTCCAAGGATCGACCTTATGTTATTTCTGCTGACCGAGACGAACATATTCGAATCAGTCGATTCCCTGCTGCTCATGTGATTGAACAGTTTTGTTTTGGACACCAGCAGTTTGTCTCTAGTCTGCTTATTAACGATCTCGACACTTCCATTCTTTTTTCTGCTGGAGGGGACGACGAGATTTTTGTTTGGGACTGGCTCAATGGCAAGCAGCTTCAGAAACTGTCTCTTCGAGAACACATCGAGAGCTACCTCAACGAGGCCCATATCTACGTCGACAAGAAGGGCGTAGCTACCACTCACAAGGAGATTACTGTCTCTTCTCTCCAGCAGATCAAGGGTACTCCTTACCTGCTTGTCAATGTTGAGAGCACCAACGCCATTGTTGTGCTCAAGATTGTTGATAACAAGCTCGAGGTGGCCTCCATCTTCGCTACTGATGCTCATGTCATTTCTTTCAGCGTGGCTGGTAACACTCTGGTGACCTCCGAGGTTGGTTCCGAGGGAGTCAAGGCATACACTATTACTGATGGAGTCATTTCCAAGAGCGACAAGACCATTACCTTTGGATCTTGCGAGTACGAGGACGACTCCGAGCTTGTTTCTCTCTTCAGCACCAAGTCTCTGCGAAAGCGAGGAGAGTTCTAAGTGGCTGTGGTTTCTTAACAGGGTTCTAACTAGAGGAGGAGGGTTCTACTTGCATAGAGTAGACCAGCATGTACAACACGACCTTACGGTTCTAAAAGTAACTATTAAATGATAGATTTTTATTCAAAAAGGGAAGCGGGGTAATCACGTCGGTTGTAGGTACTTTACATGTATTTTCATCTTGGTCATCATCTTGGTCATCTTCATCATGATACTGATCACTTCCATACACGCTTCGATCTATTTTTTATTCTTAAAGTTTCAATTTTTTCTGGGGGGTTCAGCGCCTTCTCAATCGAGCACCTCCCACGTCACGTTTGGTTTCGTTTCGTGCTTAAGTTGGCCAGCTTAATGAAAAAGGGCCGATCTTCCATGTCTTCAATTGAAGGGTGGGAGGTCGAACCAGTGGTTCAAATACCACTAGTAAGTTCTTTTCAACTCTCGTAATCAAATACCTTTATTTCCCAACAAATTACCCATATCCTCTAACAAAGAGCCCTTGTATTGTCCATCCTCTTTATCCTCCTCTGATGGCACACGTTTCCCTAGTCTTCCTGTGCGCGTTCTACAAACAAGATTAAGCTCAGGGTTGTCGTTGAGGTCGCTTACTGTAGTCGATGCTCGTATGGTTCGTTCAATTTTCGCCAAAATCAGTTTTGCCTTTGTATCTTGGGACTGACATCAACTGTGGTTCTTCAACAGGCCTAAGGAACGAAACAAGCCGGACCAAGACCAGGTTCAAGGTGAGTACCGGGAAGGAATGGATGGACAACCAGGGCAAAATCTGACGGGGAAAAACACAGATCGACCGCCAACCACAAGAGCCATGAAATCAGGGGGGCCAGAAAGTTAGTCTTTGTGACCTCGACGGCCAGCAAAAACGCGACACAACTACGCGACCAGATCCAGGGCCCTAGCCGACTAGAAGCGGGGTCAAGCGACTTTTAATCAGCAACCAACACCACCACTCTACAAAGTTGTAAGCTCTCTTCCCCCCCTGACCACCACATTGGCTCTGTGACACAGCCCCCCTTACACCCGACTAACACAGATGCTACAAGCAGCTATTGGAAAGATTGTGGGATTTGCGGTCAACCGACCCATCCACACAGTTGTCCTGACGTCCATAGTGGCGTCGACCGCATACCTCGCCATCCTCGACATTGCCATCCCCGGATTCGAGGGTACACAACCCATCTCCTACTACCACCCTGCAGCCAAATCGTACGACAACCCTGCCGATTGGACCCATATCGCAGAGGCCGACATCCCCTCGGACGCCTACCGACTAGCATTCGCCCAGCTGCGTGTCAGCGACGTCCAGGGCGGCGAGGCCCCTACTATCCCCGGTGCTGTGGCCGTGTCCGATCTCGAACACAGAATCGTCATGGACTACAACCAGTGGGCTCCCTGGTCCGCCAGCAACGAGCAGATTGCCTCGGAGAACCACATCTGGAAACACTCCTTCAAGGACCACGCCGCATTTAGCTGGATCAAGTGGTTCCGATGGGCCTACCTGCGTCTGTCGACCCTGATTCAGGGCGCTGACAACTTTGATATCGCCGTGGTCGCCCTCGGCTACCTCGCCATGCACTACACCTTCTTCAGCCTCTTCCGATCCATGCGAAAGATTGGCTCCCACTTTTGGCTCGCCTCCATGGCTCTGGTTTCTTCTACGTTTGCTTTCCTCCTCGCCGTTGTGGCTTCCTCCAGCCTGGGCTACCGACCTAGCATGATCACCATGTCCGAGGGTCTGCCCTTCCTGGTGGTTGCCATTGGCTTTGACCGAAAGGTCAACCTGGCCAGCGAGGTGCTCACTTCCAAGAGCAGCCAGCTCGCCCCCATGGTGCAGGTGATCACCAAGATTGCCTCCAAGGCTCTTTTTGAGTACAGTCTCGAGGTTGCCGCTCTGTTTGCTGGAGCCTACACCGGCGTGCCCCGACTGTCGCAGTTTTGCTTCCTGTCTGCTTGGATCCTCATCTTCGACTACATGTTCCTGCTGACCTTTTACTCTGCCGTTCTGGCCATCAAGTTTGAGATCAACCACATTAAGCGAAACCGAATGATCCAGGACGCTCTCAAGGAGGACGGTCTGTCTGCTTCCGTTGCCGAGAAGGTCGCTGACTCTTCCCCCGACGCTAAGCTCGACCGAAAGTCTGATGTGTCTCTGTTTGGAGCTTCCGGTGCCATTGCTGTGTTCAAGATCTTCATGGTTCTTGGTTTCCTTGGCCTCAACCTGATCAACCTCACCGCCATCCCCCATCTTGGCAAGGCCGTTGCCGCTGCTCAGTCCACCACCCCCATCACTCTCTCCCCCGAGCTTCTCCGTGCCATCCCTGCTTCTGTGCCCGTTGTTGTCACCTTTGTGCCCAACGTGGTGTATGAGCACTCCCAGCTCATTCTGCAGCTGGAGGATGCCCTCACCACCTTCCTGGCTGCCTGCTCCAAGACCATTGGCGACCCCGTCATCTCCAAGTACATTTTCCTGTGCCTGATGGTCTCCACTGCTCTGAACGTCTACCTCTTTGGTGCTACCCGAGAGGTTGTGCG
Source organism: Yarrowia porcina (assembly GCA_900519025.1). Classification (NCBI taxonomy): domain Eukaryota; kingdom Fungi; phylum Ascomycota; class Dipodascomycetes; order Dipodascales; genus Yarrowia; species Yarrowia porcina. Next base: position 1,095,185 of record ULGT01000008.1, on the reverse strand, counting down.
AACCCAGTCCGTCAAGGTTGTTGAGAAGCACGTCCCCATTGTCATTGAGAAGCCCACCGAGAAGGAGGAGGACACCTCTTCTGAGGACTCCATTGAGCTCACTGTCGGCAAGCAGCCCAAGCCCGTGGCCGAGGCCCGATCTCTTGAGGATCTGGAGGCTATCATGAAGGCTGGCAAGACCAAGCTTCTGGAGGACCACGAGGTTGTCAAGCTCTCTCTGGAGGGCAAGCTTCCTCTGTACGCTCTTGAGAAGCAGCTCGGCGACAACACCCGAGCTGTTGGCATTCGACGATCTATCATTTCCCAGCAGTCCACTACCAAGACTCTCGAGACCTCCAAGCTTCCCTACCTGCACTACGACTACGACCGTGTCTTTGGCGCTTGTTGCGAGAACGTTATTGGTTACATGCCTCTGCCCGTTGGTGTTGCTGGTCCCATGAACATTGATGGCAAGAACTACCACATTCCCATGGCTACCACTGAGGGTTGTCTTGTTGCCTCCACCATGCGAGGTTGCAAGGCCATCAACGCTGGTGGCGGAGTTACTACTGTGCTTACTCAGGACGGTATGACCCGAGGTCCTTGTGTTTCTTTCCCCTCTCTCAAGCGTGCTGGAGCCGCCAAGATCTGGCTCGATTCCGAGGAGGGTCTCAAGTCCATGCGAAAGGCCTTCAACTCGACCTCTCGATTTGCTCGTCTCCAGTCTCTGCACTCTACCCTTGCTGGTAACCTGCTGTTTATTCGATTCCGAACCACCACTGGTGATGCCATGGGCATGAACATGATCTCCAAGGGTGTCGAGCACTCTCTGGCCGTCATGGTCAAGGAGTACGGCTTCCCCGACATGGACATTGTGTCTGTCTCCGGTAACTACTGCACTGACAAGAAGCCCGCTGCCATCAACTGGATCGAGGGCCGAGGAAAGAGTGTGGTTGCCGAGGCCACCATCCCCGCCCACATTGTCAAGTCTGTTCTCAAGAGTGAAGTCGACGCTCTTGTCGAGCTCAACATTAGCAAGAACCTGATTGGTAGTGCCATGGCCGGCTCCGTGGGAGGCTTCAACGCCCACGCCGCCAACCTGGTGACTGCCATCTACCTTGCCACTGGCCAGGATCCTGCTCAGAATGTTGAGTCTTCCAACTGCATTACGCTGATGAGCAACGTTGACGGCAACCTGCTCATCTCCGTGTCCATGCCTTCCATCGAGGTGGGTACCATTGGTGGAGGTACAATTTTGGAGCCCCAGGGGGCCATGCTGGAGATGCTTGGTGTGCGGGGTCCTCATATCGAGACTCCCGGCGCCAACGCCCAGCAGCTTGCTCGCATCATTGCTTCTGGAGTTCTTGCGGCCGAGCTCTCGCTGTGTTCTGCTCTTGCCGCCGGCCATCTTGTGCAGAGTCACATGACCCACAACCGGTCGCAGGCTCCTACCCCGGCCCAGCAGTCTCAGGCCGATCTGCAGCGTCTACAAAACGGTTCGAATATTTGCATACGGTCATAGGTGTACAATAGTTAAGGAAACAGAGTTAATAAATATATAGTGTACATCTGGTAGAAGAATCAAGATGCAACCAGTATCAAACGGTTGCTGGCGTGCCTGTAGCGGAATGTGTCTTAGTTGTACATCAGAATGTGTCCCTATGGTGGGTCCCCGAAGACAATCATGGTTGCCGTATGTCTCAGTGATCGTGATCTTGTCTTTGAAAATGGTTCGATATTAATTGGAAACTCATGCCGGGCAGATCTATTAATTCGGACATGTTTAAGCGGCGATCACGAGCAGCATCTTGATACGAGATATCGATGCACTACTTGTAGCGGGAAGGTCGTTATCGATATGTACCCTTGATGGCTGCCAAACTGCTGTTTGGAAATGTCTTACTTTGGTGTTATTTCCCGTTCTTCAACAAGGAGACAATTATTGTCAGATAATAAATGGAAAACACCGATAATGAATATGAAAAAGGACGGGTGTAGGTTGAGTATGGCCTAATACGGAGGTCTTGAGTGTATACGATACGGATACGAGATTAGTACTCGGAGTTTTGCTGATAGATCAATTGAGTACTCACACTTGTACCAGATAGCAAACACCGTGAGATCTACATGACGTAATTTCACTTGGTAGTCTTGGTTATCCGTTGGCTCACCCCACAGAAAAAGCAAAGCCATGGACAAGGTAATTTGGACAAGGTAATGAGAGAAAAGGTACCGTGGAAGCTTGGCTACAGAGGACGAAAATGGCCCCCTAAGATTGAACAGGTGAGACACCCAGCAACAACGGCGTCCATCGAGCGGCTGGACAAAACAAGGAAAGGCGCCTGTTAGTTTGCGAGTCGACAATGAGACACTGTCCAACGGTTGTGGCTCCGTAGCCTCCAGTGTCTCAGCTACCCTATCCCGCAGCCACCGCGTCTGGTGTATTAAGAAAAGCAACGAGTGCCTGTGGTTGGCTGAGGGGACCTGGACATATAATTATGGGAGTTATCAAATGAGGGAGAGGGCGTCTGGAGGTTCCGTGGCATAAGCATTAATTAGGTAGGTTTGAGTAGCGTGGAGGGGGTTCAATATACTTCAAAGTCTAGGCTTGTTGTATGGGGTGGAATGAGCAGACTCTTGCACATCATCCGTCTTATAACTTTGCACTTTGGAGATACGAAAATGCGACTATATAGGTGCCAGAATAATGTCATCTGTCTAGAGCATACCAAGTATTCCATACAGATGCCAAGTATGCCAAATGCCCTTGGTATCTGTCAGATTTGGAGCTGTCGTATTTGGCGTGTCAAATCATACCTCTCAAAATTGGCTGCTCGTAATGCCGTGTTTGGGTGTCGTAAACACTCCAGTTTGGCATTTTGGCAGTCGTAATTTTGTGCTGGTAATGCGCAGATGGCTGTCTATCTCTGCGTCCAGAATACTTGGTGTGCATGGATCTATGTAAGGCTTCATGAGGCTTGTTTGTTTTCTGTCCGGGCTCGGTTATTCAAAAGATGCCGACCATCCAAGCTTACACTTGGGAGGACTATAACTGTATGTACGAGTGCTCGTACTGTGGTGGCGAAGAGAAGATCAAAAGAGCTCTCTGAACCCTTAAGAACGACCCAACATCGGAAAAGCCAACCTCCGAAGATGAGCCTTCCGGGCGCTCCCTCCTGCTGGGTCTCAGTTGAGTTGAGTTGACAAGACCCATGGAGTTATGGTTGTAAAGCCTATCTTTGGTCAGATTTCACGTGTGTTTCGGACATGACGTTTTTCGTTGAGACGACTAGCGTGGAACGGTAGTGGCTTTTTTGCGGCCCATTTTCGGACTGCGAAAGTGAACTCCGTTTGGCAACCAAGCCAGAGGTGCATCACTTGTACAAACACACTTGTTCAAGATCCGACTGACGGCACAGAATTCTACAAAAGAGAACCTTAGTGGGAGAGTTGGTATTGTTCTGTCGCCTTTTTCCTGCATGGGCAGGTAAACTTTGGCTCGCTTCCATTACAAGTATTTGAAGGTGGGGAAGGGACACTTTCAAGAGGGTATAAGATTACTGATCGGGTCCAGCAGCAGTAAGAAAGAAAAAAAAACGGCCCATACATTGACCACAAGCCCTATCCCTGTCGACACCGCCATGGACGAAAAATTGCGCCGTCCGCGGGCTTGCGAAAACTGCAGGGCCCTCAAGGTCAAGTGTCTCCCCAGCGACTCAGCAGATCCAGGAGGACCGTGTGCCCGCTGTGCGCGCTTCAACAAGGAATGTGTGGTGAACAATGCGCGCCGTAAAAGACGGCCCAAGACGCGAAGCAAGATTGCCGAGCTGGAGGAGAAGCTCGAGATGCTGAGTCGAGGCTTACAGGTCTCTGAAGCAGCCTCGGCAGCAGCTGTCCAACAAGGTCCTGCTCAACAACCATTACTCAATATGATGAACATGAAAACACCCCAGCAACAGCAACAGCAGCAGCAACAGCAACAACAGCAGGCTCCTCAACAACAGCCACAGGCTCCGCAACAACAGCCACAGTCACAACAGCAGCATCAAATGCCGCCACAAACGTTACCCCAGCCAAACATGGGTCCTATCATGTCCATGAACCAAGGCCATGGTCACATGCAGTCTCCCCAGATGCATGGACAAACTCCTCCAAATGGAGTCATGGCGCCTCAAATGCCTATCAATGGAATTGCAGGCATGCTGAACCCTTCACCAACTACACAATCGGAACGGACGCCAGAAAGCTCAGGAACTCCGACCTCTGCATCTTCCTTTTCAGTCAGAAACAAAGACTTACAACCAAGACTGCCCGTGGCAGCAGATCGACTGTTTAGAGAGGTTCAGAACACGTCTGGAAACAATCCGAGGAACCTGCAGACCGGTATTGATGGAGCAGACGAAAAACGAAAGACACTTTCAACTTGGAACCAGCTAGTTCAACTGAGCTCAAAGAGAACAGAACTGATCCATAGCACTACTCACGCATACTGTGGACAGTTGGGACCCCATAATGATATCATTGCACGAGGAATTATTACCCAGGAGGAGGCTGAAATGAGATTACAACAGTATAGATCTGTTCTGCAGTGTCTTTATGGCATTGTAGTGATTCCAGATGACTGCTCAGTTGACGAATTACGATCGACAAAACCATTCCTGTTTCTGGCTATCATGAACTCGTCTTCTAACGCTATCCTTGGACCAAAGTTCCAAAACACTTCTATCGAAATCAACGTGGAGTGTTATAAAAGTATCACATCAGAGATTATGGTGGTTGGAACCAAATCGTTTGAACTGGTGCAGTGTCTGGCTCTCATGATGATCTGGTACAACAATTGCGAGCTAGCATTCAACCAAAAGTATCATTTATTGATCTCCATGGCTGTCTCTATTGCCAATGATATCGGTATCAATGATGGTCCCTTCACCAGAGTGTCTTCTCTTGACTCTTATGAATCAATCATGAGACCTAACGTGGTTATGGATCCCAAATCAAGGGAATGTCGAAAACTGTGGCTCGTCATTTACTTTCAACAGGTCAACATGTCTTCCTTGTTGAAGAAACCTGTAACAATCACGTGGAATGCCTATTTGCAAGAATGCTGCGATCTGTTTTCTACAGCTGACTCTACAATCAACGAAATCAGATGTGCAAAACTGGCCAAGGTGTTCAAGGAGTTGGAGGATATGCTGGCCATGCTTCGAAGTGAAGATTACAAGAAACCTCTTGATATCAATGATGAACGAACTCAGCGACTGGTTAAGCATTTCGACCGACGAATCGATGAAGTGTTTACTTTTGATAAACGTGGTTTCCCCATTGATCATGTTCTTGAACTGTTCAAGTCTTCTCTCAAGATTTCTCTTCATGAGCTGTGTCTTGTCACGTCAGTATCACAAACCGTACCTCGTACACCCTTTTCCGAGTTTGGATTGAACATTTTCGATCTCAAATTGACCCCTGCAGTGATCAACAGCGCTATGGCAACTGCTGAAGCTGTCAGAACGTCTCTGGAGGGCTTCTCAGAGCTTTACACAATGCAGATCTTGTCTTCAAGTACACTCTATCTGGCCAGAATGACCTACTGTGCTACTACAGCTTTGATGCTTCGATCGTGTGCTCTCCTACACCCCAAGTTTGGAGAACTGATTGAAACTGAGTACCCTCTTCAATTGATCCAAAAGATTATCGCCAATATGAGCGATGTTTGTGATCAAGCAGGATGTTGCAGTCACGTTCTTCATTTCAAGTTCATTCTCCATCTTCTTCTGTTCTACTTTGACAGACAAATGAAGACATGGTACGACTTGATGGAGGCCAAGAACGCCATTTCACCTCGAGACAATGAAGTGCCTGAAATCCTGGCAGCCCCCATTGATAACATTGGAAACTACGGTATTCCTGAAAGTGTATATAGAACCTTTCCCCAGCTTGTGTCTGTGGACATGGATGGAGTCATCCCCTTTGAGTACTCATCTTGGCTTCTTTCTGAACAGTACGAAGCCATCTAATCCCGCATATCTAATCCTAATGTATTTATATATTTATCTATCTACAGATCTACAAAGTGTAGTGACCTTCTCCAGTGTACTTTGCCGTCAGCTCTTCAAGCTCTTCTGCTGAAAAGCCAAGGAGGTACTTTAGAGCAGGCACGTTTCTGAACTCACCAAACTGAGACTTCTCCAACAGTTCAAACTTGTCATCATGAACATAATGGAGTTTATCAACTGGCCAAGGCTCTTTTCCGTAGACAAACTTGGCCAGAACATCCTGATACTGTCTAGAAACAGAATGTTTGTCCTCTGGCATCTCCCAGTTGTCCCACATGTAGTAAAGATCGACAGCATGATGCTGAAGACGACTGGGATCGTTAGGATGAATCTGATCAAACAATTGTCGCCAAATAGGAATGTTATCCTTTTCCAGAAGTTCCTCGACTTGCAAGTTACCTCTAATGAAGGTCTGGTCTCCCTTGAACAGCATCATCTTATAGTGGTAGTCCTTCCAAGAGTCTTCAGTGGAGATATTGTAGAGCTCGAAGATCTTGTGATCAAAGTCATTCTCTGGAGTAACTCGAACAGCAGGGTTGATCTTATTCTTGAAGTTGGTTCCATCTACAATGACGTCAGAGATGATAACTCGAGAGACATTGAAAGACACATCTCTCCAATTAGGAGGGAAGAAGTCGTCTTGAAGGTAGAAACCGAGATCCAGACCTGCCTTGATCTGAGCTGCCATCAGTTCGTCAGCAGGAACAGTATTGATATCGTCCACTAAAGCTTTGATACCTTCATAAATGGGCTTGAAGGCATCCACAGTGATAGTTCCAAGACCCATTCTATCCAAAGTACCTGAAGACAAGAGCACATTGTGGATAATACACTCCTCCTTGGGTTTCATACTCTCATGAACCATCAAAGCATGAAGTCCAATACTTCCTGCCGACTCTCCTCCAATAGTGATTAGAGAAGGATCTCCTCCAAACTCTCCAATATGTTTGGTGATCCATTGCAAAGCAGTATACTGATCTCTAGCACCCCAGTTACCAACCCAGTTACCATTACTATCGGGAACAGCAAGGTATCCAAAGGCAGAAAGTCGATATTCAATCATAACATGGATAAATGGCTGTCCAGAGACGATAGACCGTTTAACCAAGGGGACAGGATTATGATCAGTGGTGTACCCGTTTCCAGCCAGATTACCACCTCCATGAATCCAGACAAAAACAGGAAGATTCTTGGCTCCTTGAGGTCTAGTAATCATGAGATTGGAGCACTCAAACTCATCAAAGGGCATAGTCTTAGGTCCATGCTCAATGTTGTAGTCCCAAGGAAGAACTTGAGGACAAGCAATACCTTCCTTTGTACAATCAAAGACTCCATTTTGATAATCGTCGATTCGCTCAGCGTACGCCCATCTATAGGGAATGTTAGCGTACTTGATACCCTTGAAGATTTCGATTCCATCTTCAGAGATACCATTGAAGGTTCCGTTAAGAGAAGTTGAAGAAACAGACATGGTCGATGGGTTGTAGTTGATACTGCTCAAAAGGCAGCCAGATACCCCCCGCTATATATATATATATATATATATGTCATCCAGTCATCAAACACACAAGGGTCTAGAACGCACTAAACTAAAATGTGTGTCATGTTACATCAAGTGGGGGTGTCAGTGTCCTATAAAGTGAAGCAAAACCACATGGAACATGTCCTATTGCATTTACACCATTAAACAATTTCTTTCCTCACCTCCATAATCTTTTATCCTGATGTCTTGAATCCCCCCCCACTCACCTATAACTCACCACCTATAGTTGACGAGAAACCGCAGACATCTGAGATCCACGCTAATGCAAAGGACGCATTTCAACGGGTACAAGGGCACGTTCCGTATTCCGTTGCATGAAGGCCAATAGTTTCGATAAAACGCACGTCCCCCACATTTTTCTGCCAACGTCTACGGATGTCATTATATCTGTATATATTTACTAAATATTTAAGTCTATGACCTGCTAGATGAAAGCGGCAGTGGATGGTATCATTTAGTTGCCAATCCAAGAGCCAACAGTGTTGGCGGTGGTGTAGCCCATGGCGCACAGGCCAAAGATGAAAATACACACATCTGCGGTCTTGGCCATGGTGCCTCGAGCAACACCCTTGTAATGCAAAAGAGGAGGGTAAATGTAGACCAGAGGAACACATGCAAACGAGCCGGTGAGAGCCACGAATCGGTCGAGATCGTCGGCTCCACCCCATGCAACAAAGGCAGTGACAAACACAAGGAAGAACCGGAAAATGTTCTTCTGCCACTTGATGGTGGCGTTGTACTTGCCTGATCGGGTGAAGAGACCGTTCTCCATGATTCGAATGGCGGGGAAGAGCTGGAGGGGGGTGGAAAGCAGAATGGCAGCAGAGTAGAGGATCTGGACTCCGTTGACAAACTTGGAGTCCTGGGGCAGGTTGGAAATGACCACAGTCTTGACCTCAGATCCAAAGGCCATGTAACAGATAGCACCCATGGACACGAACAGGGCAGTGATTCCAACCATGACACCAGCCAGAACGGGAGTAAACTGCTCGGGCTTCTTCATGGACTCCTGAATAGGGATAATTAAACCGATACCTTCAAAGGTGAAGATGGCGGTACCGAGGAACAGAGACCAAGAGTTAGGGTTGAACATCTTGACATCAGCAACTCCCTCGGTAGCAACAATCATTCCAGACCAGTAGTACAGGTAGACGAGACCCAGGAGAATGAAGAGATCGGCAATGAGAGCGGTTCCGGACAGCTTGGCGATGTCTCGAATCATGGACAGAGGTAGGAAGATGATGAGCTGGAGGAAAATGAGCGTTTCAATCTTGACAAACGTCTCGCCCTTGGTTACCGATAGAATGAACGCTTGCAAGTTTTCAGACGTGAAGACAATGTAGGCCGCAGCAAAACCAATCTGGGAAATGACAATGGAGAAGAGAATGAGGGATCGCATCTTGGGACCGTAGAGAGCTCCTCCGATATCACCAAAGGAAGACACACCAGTCTTCATTCGGCACTGGATCAGAAGCAGGAAACACCAGTACGAGAGAGCAGCCACGAGAGTAAGCACACAGGCAGAGAAGAGAAGACCTCCATTGAAGAAGGCCTTAGGCAGGAAGAGAACTCCAGTACCGACAAAGGACTTGAGCAGCAACATGACGGCCTTGGTAGCAGATGCATTGCCCTGGGGAGGGTGTCCGGGCTTGGCTCCTCGCTGTTTTCGGGCTCTTCGACGCAGAGGAGTTTCTTCGTCGAGGTCATTCTCATCAACCTCATCGTCTCCGTCATATTCATCATCATCATCGTCGTCATCATCTTCCTCAAGCTCTTCACCGGCAAAGTGGCCGTAGATGGACAGGAACTCAATGAAGTTTCGGGTGAGGAAAGTAGGAGGTTTATCCTGGCCATTCTCCTGCTGCACCTTTTGAGCAATGAAGTTTCGTCGGAAGCCTCCAGGAGCCTTGATGGAGTTGATATCCTGGCCGAGATCCTGGGTGGCCGAAGAAGAGGCTCCCTCACCAGCATCGAAGGACTTGGATCGTTTGAGACCTCCCTCCTCGTGCTCCTTCTGCCACTTGTACAGTTGTCGGGTAATGTCTCCTCCCTGGAGTTTGAGCGAGTCAAAGTTTTCGTTTTCCGTGGCTCCGTAGTTTCTGTTCTTGTCGTCGGACACGAGATGTCGTCCCACGGCCTTGACCACCTCGGGATCGGGGTTGTCAATGTCCACTGAATGGATAGACATTGTCTCGGCGTCAGCAGGGGTAGGTGCTGGAGAAGCCGATTGGTCTTTCTTAGACTCCGAGGACGCTGCAGGGGCAGTACCTGATGTATTCGTCTTGGTTTCAGTCTTCTTGGGCTCAGTCTTGTCAGCCTTGGACTCAGTCTTGTCACTGGCCTCCTCCTTACCCTTGCCCTTATCCATGAGTCCCTTGAGTCCGCCCTTGGCCGAGTCGGAGCCGTTCTTGCTCTGCTCCTCCGGAGTCCGTTTGTTGAAGGTCACCTCCTCCACGTTTTTGTTTGCATCGGCCTGCTCCTCAAACCGTTTCATGGACTCTCGCATCGAGTCCTTGAAAGAGCCAGAAACGGAGCCTGGGTTGGAGTTAGGAGACCCGGCTTGAACGGGGGTTCCGAGCCGCTGGATAGCAGACTGCCGCGGCGACGAGCCGAACGAGGCTCTTCGATCGGGGAAAGACATTTGGCGAGTGGTGTTGTGTGTGTTGAGAAGGAAGTTTTGGGCAGAGTTGTTCTACGTGTGTGGCCCTGACGGCGATCCAAACTTTACTGGGGTTGGGTGCTGTGTTTCGGTGTAGTTAAAGCAGTATATCTGGGCTTTATTTAGGTTGATGCCGTGTATGGAGGAGGACGAGGGGGGCGGTTAAAATGTCCCAATAGAACCGTGGGGATTAGCGATGGGGGCTGTAGAAGCTGGGGAAGAGGAAGAGCGGGTTTCACTTTGGTTTGTGGCTTTAAAAGGGTCCAGAATATCTCTCGAACAACGGCTTTGGACGGACTCATCTCCTTCACTCCGGTCTGTCATTGCTGTAATCGGAGCCCGCCAGTGCATAACAGCAGCAACATGTAAAAGTAGAGAGTATTATGAGAGAACCAAAGAGATGATCAATGATGTAATGGAGTGTTTCAAGTGAATGAAGCGGTAATTGGGGTACAGTATGATACCAGACAAGACACCTCGTACATACCATATAGTTCTTCAGACAGTAGTTCTATCCAGTTACCTCATCTTCAATTGTCAACACTGCATCTCCTTGATGCAACAGGACAGTCACATGAACAACTTCCAGGTGGCAAATAATTTCAGAGCAGCAGGTGTATGATGAGCCCCGTCCGAAACCCGTCTCAAGTTGCCCCAAGCGGAAAAATGAACCACAACCAATGCTACCACTCCATACTTTACGTGGACTCTCGTAGACTCTTCCTCCACCGTTAGTCTCAAGGTTGCGGACTCCAACATCCCCATAAGGAAGGAACAACAGCTACACTGAACCTAGAAGGACGTGATAGAAACGGTCAAACACGGTCAAAAATGTCTTGCCCAGCCGGAAGACAGGGTCCGAACAGGGTCCGGTCCGGGGAGCTTTTAGTTTGTCTATTCTTAGCTCTCCGTACAGTTGTAAACTCGGTGTTTTTTTGACACACTTTTGTTTCTCGTTTCTATCCCCTCTTGGCATAACATTCTCGCAGGTACGCTGCATAGGCCCTTACAAGACCGCACCTCAAACGTGGAAAACGATAGGCGAGGGTGAGTGGACCTACAAGACGAGTGTACTCATGTTATAGTAGAGTGGAGGGCAAGTCAACAAATGAAATAATAACAACAATACGTGGGCGCCGTTTACTCAACAGATACTACAGAATAATACCCCAGAGTATTCTCCACAATATATCCCCTGATAATTATCCACCTATACTCCACCCAGTGCTTCAGTCTTGGCCAACATGAAACTCTCATCAAACTCAACTCTTAGAATATCATGTGTGTAAAGTGAACATTACAAACATGACTCCAAGATACCACCTTGAAAATGGAAATGAGATAAAAAAATGATACCAGAATGACGGCTAGTCACGTGACCCAACCTGGAGTACTACTCTTGTGTTAAATGAAGGCTGGTCTCGGGTTCCCTAAGAGCTCATATGACTGGTCATGTTATGGTCCTACTATATCCATCTGGAGATAAGAGCCTAGATGAGGTATCGAGAGCCAGCCCTATGATATCTATCGGATACAGAAGTTTTACTTTGGTATATCAAATCGAGAATCAGCAATAAAACGACTATCACTATTCGTATACCAGACAACCAAAGCCCTATTCAACTACTACCACCACAGCCATGACTGACTGGGAACAGCCTCCTCCATATGATGAGATGGACGACTCGGCAGACATTACTCCCAGTGTAAATGCCACTTCTGAAGCGGACGATCCCTACCTGATGGTGGAGCGATTGACGAGCGAAAACCAGCTACTTGGACAGCAGGTAGTTCATCTGGAACGGCTGGTTCAAGCTCTATCTGATCCTACTTCTCCCGAGTGCCAACAGGTCCATCAGACTGTTTTTGCTGAAGCTACGAGGTTCAAGGAAAATGCAGAAACGTACTGTTTCGAGCTACTACGCGATTCTGAACAGTCTGAAAAGGCCAGAGCAGATGCCAGAATCGCTGCTGTTGAAAAAGAAATGCTCACTCTTCAACAGAACCATCTGGCTGAAAAACAGGAGCTCAGTAGAGTCACTGCAGCTTTGAATAGTCTTGAATTGGCCCATGAAAATGAAAACGAGAGACTAAGAGCCATCAATGACCGCAGAAAAGATACAATCAAGCGTCTTCGAGCTTCTCTGGACGATAAAAAGTTCCAAAGGAAGGAAAACAGAAAGAAAGTCATGTCTGAAAACGCAGAGCTCAAAAGCAGTCTTACTAACCTCCAGAAAGAGATCAAAAAGCTGGAAAAGACCAATAACGAGATCCAGAGTCAACTCGCAGCAACCCAGAGATGGGCAGAACGCCTGGAAGAAAGTGAAGCTGCATTACAGGCAGAAGTGGAGGAGCTAAGGAGAGAAAACACACGTCTAAACTGCGACGTAGAAGACCTACAATCAGACAGAGAAGACGAATATCTTCTGGACGACGGTCAGCGGGACTGGCAGGCGCTCAAAGACCAATTGCATACCCAATACTGCGAGCTCAACGCCGTAGCCAACATCATCAATCTGCATGTCAAGGACCAAGCTGTTCTGGATGCTCTCTCAAACGCTGTCAAGTCTGTTCAGAACGTGAAATTGAGCGACCGCAAGCGTTCCAAGAGGAAGGCGGCGGCTTCTAAGACTAACAGCGTCGATAGTGAAGCAGGAGCCTTTGCATCTCAGTCTCCAAAACGAGCCAAAACCTAAGCATATAGACACGACGATACAATACAATAGCATTTAGTAGTAGGGGGAAGTAGGGAGAAACGCATACTGTAGATACTAGTACCGGTACTCAGTTACTTGCTAATAACTACTCAGAACTTAGTTCCATCTAATGAGGTTGCAAGGTGTATACACTGATCAAAGAATACTACCTTGAAACCAATGTAGATCAATAGTGAAGACACTAAAGATGAAAAATAGCTGGCAACGCTTAAGACTCTTTTGTAATTAGAATGGTACCATTTGATCCACTATATACATACATCAGTCTTCACTTCGTCAGACAGTGTCATGACTTAGGATCGTTCAGTTCGTCTATAGCATTGAGGAAGTTATTCTAGGAAGGAGAATGCTACAATATCATTAACATACAAAAACACTCCTCAGTATTAAATGAATACATCTCTTGTTCCTCAAGAAGACACTTTCAATATTGACTAGGAAAGAGACTGGTACCTGGTACATGTATTTACATTCTTCGTAGACACTTCCCATGTTACAACTAGAGAAGTTAAACTTGTAGCTACTCGGAAGTATGCTGATTCTACTTCCAAGCAGATGGCCAACTTTGGACGGAGTGGGTGAGAACATTCCCGATTTACAAGTAAGAGCTCTAGATCTGGCTCTCATATTTGAGGGTCTCTGTTGAAGCGTTGAAGAAGAAGTAGGAGAGAAATGAAGACTGATTATGTCTGGTGGATTGAAGGAGGTATGATAAAAAAAGTAAGGGAACAAGTCTTACTCACAATATGAGGTGCTACAAAACTGCCTTACAGAGAATGGAGGAGACTGCTACCAGGTAGGGCCTTTAGAACATTTATGTAAAGTACAGCGTAAAAGGCACCGTACATGTCATCATCTTACATACCGGTAGCATAGGTCACCAAGTTATGGGTTGAAGTCCTGAGCATCTCTAGATGTGCTCTGTACGTACACAGCGTAGAAAACTGTGCCGAGTATGTTGGAGGTCTGGGGCCACCTGTGTACCGCCCAGTTCGATCCCAGCTACTTCTACTCTCCAATACCACCCTACCATTGTCAGTTTGTACCACTCTATCATTCAGGAGATTAAATATATATGTCAGTTAGGAGATGGAGACAACTGTTATCCGAAAAGTTGTGTCCAAGTCCCCCATTTGCCACCACCGGTTAAACAGACTTGGCGGCGTTTCGCTTCTTGAGCACGTTTTCGATAAACACCTCGCCGGCCTTGTACGAGGATCGCACCAGAGGTCCGGATGCACAGTAGAGGAAGCCCATGTCCATGGCTCGTTTCTGCCAGTAGTCAAACTTTTCGGGAGTCACGTACTCGGCGACCTTGAGATGTCGAATTGTGGGTCGCATGTACTGTCCGAAAGTGACGATATCGACTCCGACTCCTCGCAGCTGCTTGAGAGTGTCTTCCACCTGCTCATCTGTCTCTCCGAAACCCAGCATGATGGAGGTCTTTGTGATGAGATCAGGAACAGCCACCTTGGCCTGTTTCAAGACAGATAACGACTGCTGGAAGGTGGCTCGTCGGTCTCTGACAAACGGAGTCAGAGCCTCCACGGTCTCCATGTTATGAGCAAAGACGTCCAGTCCAGACTTTGCAAGAGTAGTAACATGGTCCAGGTTACCTCTGAAATCTCCCGAAAGAGTCTCCACCAGAATATGAGGAGCCTTGTCCTTGATTCGCTTGACAGTATCTGCAAAATGCCATGATCCTCCATCAGCCAAATCGTCTCGATCAACAGTAGTCAGAACAACATAACCAAGACCCCATTTGGAGATGGCCACGGCGGTGTTTTCAGGTTCATTGGGATCCAGAGGACCAGGGTTTCGGTTGGTCTTGACAGAACAGAATCGACAGCCTCGAGTACAAGTATCGCCCATCAACATGATGGTAGCAGTAGCCTTACTCTTGTCTGATCCTCCCCAGCACTCTCCAATGTTAGGACATCGGGCCTCTTCACAAACAGTGTGCAATCCCAGTCCTCGCAAATCCTGTCGGATATTGTGCAGGTTTTTTCCCTTTGGAATGTCGGTCTTGAGCCACTTGGGCAGTCGTTTACCATCTGAAGAAGCGGCCAGAACAGGATCAACTACAGCAGCCTTGCCTGCTCTACCGGACAAAAAGTCGTCAAAAGAAGGGCCCTTGTTGAGCGCGTCGGAAAATCGGGTAGCCGAGCGTTTGCTGGCGGAATGAAGCTGTCGCTTGAGCATCAGGGTGTGTGTAGTGTGGAGTGGAGGTGGAAATATGTTGAGTTTTTCCGTCTGGAGATTATGATTTGAGCTTGCGTTTACTCAGTGAAGAACTGAGTAAGGAGGGTGGGAGAGAGTGGTTAGCTGGGGTTGTGGAGTGAATGAAAGCGTGAAAATGAGATAATGAAGAGGTCACGTGATACACAACAGATTTACAACATTTCCATCTCTTCATTATCATTACATAAGCCTGAATACCCCCTTCTCTCCCTCCACCATCAAAAGCCGCACAGGTCACATGACCCTGTTGGGAGATGTCGTCAGCGTCAATAGCCGTAGTGGACGATGAGTAGGGTAAATGGAAACCTGTATGATGAGTAAGAGAGGTGCAGGGTAATAATTGCTACCATACTCAATTGGTTGATTGTGTTTTGTTTCGTTCATTTGATATTTATGTCTCCCTACACCGACATCTCATTTCATTTATTTCTGATAAAGTTCAGAGAGATGAGCTCGTACGAGACATTGGGGTAGAGGTGAAGGAGTGAAGGGAAAACGAGGTGTGGCTTCTTAGACAGCTGAAATGGATCAGGAGAGTAAAAAAATAGGTCAGTTTGTTCAATTGAGAACAATATATCGTATGTCACATATATTCTGTGATCCGAAGCCTCAATATAGACATCTCTGTAGAAGCAAGAAGTATTCTCTTTACTGTATAACTGCTTAGAACACCTACGTCGTATCGTACTGTATATCTGTCCTCAGAACCTGTAGTTACAATTATACAGCTTATGTTTCAGTAGATCGAGCTACTGTGCGAGACTTACAATGAAATACCAATACACGGTACATCCAGGACTGTCGCTCTAATGTGAATAGACAATCCCAATTATCTCGAAATAATCTGTGGTTGGCTGCTGAATTTCGGCCTACTTGATGAAGAGCCGCCATAAGGCTCTTAACATCTTGAACTAGTTCAATGATACAGGAGGTGTTACATCAGTAGATCTTATATGGAACTTCAACAATGGCTACTTGTACAATAGAACTTCTGATTATCTATGGGCTCTTCAGATGAAGATGTACTTCCGGATCTTTTATTCAAGAACAGTTCTTGTTTGGCAAGACGACTGGTACCGTACAGTATGTACACCTACCGGTGTACTGAAATCCTTCATAGTATTCGACTCAATAGTGGGAACAAAAGAATAATCTTTTGCCAGTATGCTCTTTATATTGAAACTACTGTATAGTCTTGGTCCGACATCGTCACTCTTGAACAAGTTATCAATCATGGTGCCATTGCTCACTCTCCTTTCCCATGTGTTTCTTCACATGTCCTCCTCAAAGAAGACTTGAAAGACTTGACAAGAGAATGAAGTAAAAAAAGAATGGAACCCCAATGTAAGAAGAACGATCGAAACAAAAAACAAGAAGAAAACAACTGTTCAAAAACTACAAGAAATGTCCAAAAATACTAAAAACTACTCACTACAATTAGTCACACTACAAGTACACTTCAAATTGGGTGGGGACTGAATGCCCTGATATATTAACCCAGAGGTTCGGTTGTTTCACCTACTCCTCTCAAAAACTAATAAATAGTAAACATAGGTTCGGTCAAGTCTACATCCTCTTGGCTAAAGAGGTTCGACTGCCTACATCCTATACACATCTCGACTGCAACGTCTTCATGTATCATCGACTCTGGCTCCTGCTCTGGCTCTTATTGCTCTTTTGGACTTAGTGGCTTATCTGGCTGGCCTCGGCTCTATGGCCCTGGCTCCTTTGGCGCTGGTCTGTGTGATATCTCCCGGCTCAGGCGTTTGGCTCTTATTGCATCTGTGGACTCACTGGCTCTTTGCTCTGGCTTTGGTATGACTGGCGTTTGGCACTTATTGCTCGTAAGGACTTACCGGCTCTGACTCAGGCATCTGTATGGCACGTATGGCGGCTCTGGCTTCGCTCAGACTCGTGGTCGGCGTTGCTCTGGCTCTTATCTGCTCTGGCTCTGGCATATAGCCCTGGCTCTGGCTTCGTTGCAATAGCTCTTTTGACCATTACAGGAAACCTGTAGAATGGCGTCTGTCTGGCAGATCTTTGCTCTAGTGCTTCTCAGCGGGCTTCTCGGCGTATGGCATTTCAGCTCAAGCGTCTCAGCTGCTTCTCGGCTCGTGTACCTGGCCGTCTCTCGACAGTTGGCTCTTTGGGGCGGCTCTGGCGTCTATGGCTCGGGCGCTTTGCTCAGGTAGGTACTAGGCGGCTCGTCGAATAGGTGGCTCTGGCTCTGGTATCTCAACTTTGGCTCTGGCTCTTTGCTCTGGCGGCTGAGGCGGGCTCTGGCATTTCAGCCGGCTCTAGACACCTCGCTCTTGCGGTCTGCCTGTGGGGTTTATTGACATGCGAACAAGGAGGTCAACCGTTTTCAGGATTTATTGACTCTTCTCAAGCGGTCAACCCAGATAGGACTCATGACTCTGCTCAGGCGGCTTCACTCTTGGGCTCATACGCAATGTTTCAGCGCGTCATAGCTCTCAAGGCATTGGCTCTTGACCTCAGATGTGTATTTTGCTCATGCAGGGGAATAATCACAACCCTTGGGAGCTACCCAAACTCTAGCGGACTCTTCTCGTGCTCAATAGCTGGCTAAGCAGGCACTTCATGGAAAGTCCATCGTTGCATGATGAGAGGACAGGTCTGCTTCTCAGCTCCTCGTTTCAGAGGGCTCTACCGCACCTACCGTCCGTCAGAAGGCACCATCATCCTTTGCAGTTGCTAGCTGCCCAGAGACTGGTCGCTTCTGCTGTTCTAGAGGGGGTCTAGGGGGTGTTTATATATTGTTCTGGATGGAGGTATAGAGTTTCGAGAAGAGCTAGGTCGCAAGACATGTGCGTGACAGCTGCACTTTTGCAATTTACATGCAGCTAGAAAGAAAGGGGAGAAGGGGTGCTACGGCTAGAACAATGAATAGAAGAGGTCCAAGAGAAATACACGTTTCAGGGGGTATTTAGAGCGGTATTTAACAGATCTACCCACCTTTTCCACGTTCAAATAACCCCATTACTCGGTATATCACGTCTTCTTTTCCGGAGAAAAAAATTTCTCCAAAACTCAAACCAGCATAAACCTTTGCCACTTTTGTCTAGGAGGAGAATTTTTCATGGCAGAAGGCACCAGAAATTCCACGGCTTTCCAGGGGACCTAACACTAGCTGCTGATCGGCTTTAGCCGTCTCCGTGGAGCGAAAAAAGTCTCCACTGTGGCTAAAAGTCTTTGTACATTCCTGTATCTGGTATGTTCTAGACTGCCTACTCAGACCTTTCTGATGCAAGTGGGCTGGTTGGGTCCTCTGCTTGGGTATAAACGAGTGTCTGAATCAAGGTGGATGAATGCATGTCCCGTTTCGCCTGTTTCGTCGATGAAACCAGCCCCTGAGTGTGACAGATTTTGACGGGTGTTTCAGGGCGTGGTTGGGAGCTACAAGATTACTAAGAACTTACGATAGGAGATGGAGAGTGAGAAGCACCATACTCACCAAGATGGCATATAAATGGAACGAATTGATACAGGAAGCACACTAATCAAGACACTTTTACATTGTAAGTTCTTTGCCGTCATTTGACTTAATAAAGGTGCCAGGTTGTGAAGGTCCCTGTTTCTCCTTCTCAAGATCATCACCGTCATATACCTACACCTTGTAGTTCCCTATTGTTGTCGTTCAACGAGTCTTTCAAAGTGAAATCAACATCGATACTCAATAGGCTCCTCTATCCGGCAATTACCATCGTATCGTGCTCAAGTTACTGTTCATTATCGGATTGGATATCTGTCATTATACTTATGCTTATCGTGAGTATTATAGTTGGGACAGTGAACTAGAAGCAGGTGACAAGACAGTGATGAAGCTCCAAGAATGGGTGGAATAAACGCCCATTAAAGACAGAAGATTGTCCACTGACGTAATATACACCCCTGAGTACATTGAATCACTTTTATCTGACTATGTGATCTTCTATACCCATCCCTTTATCTACTTAGTCCTACCCAGCACGTGACCGTCTATCAGCCTCAAGCTATACCCCAACGGCCTACGATCACGTGACCTTGTCTCCACCTCTTTACGCCCCTAACCCTTCACAATGAGCTATTAAACACCTTAGTCCCGCCCTAATTAGTCCACCCTAGTCCCCTAGTCCACCCTAGCTGTTAGCGTCTCGTGATACGGTTAGCTACAGTATCGCCATGCAGGCTTCTAACTAATTGTCGATAACGGTTTAGCGGTGCGTTAGCGAGGCTGAGCATACGATGGAGATGCGATGGACAAGTATGAGTGAAGCGGTGTACAAGTTGAGGGAAGCGGCTAACTGGAGTAGAGAGCAACTCACCTGCTCGTCACCTGCTCCGCCTGGACCCTTGTCTGACTATGTCTCTGTCTACCCGTTTTGTCTACTTTTTTTCCTTCTCTTTTTCCCCCCATTTCATTTCAGGCAGGGTTGAAACGTTTCGATGGCTGTGCTAACGTTATTTAAGCGTCTCTCTTTATAGAAGTTGGGGGGGAGGCTTGTTCTCAAAATAGCAGTAGAGTATGGGGTCATTGAGGCGCAGCTTTGGGGAGATCCAGATCAGTTGTTGGTGCTGTTTTTGGGGGCTATTATTATGGATCCCACCAAGTTCCAAGCACGTATATTCCCGTACAGTAGCTCATAATAATTGACCCTGTTCTTTTTTTTTTTTTTTTTTNGTCACCTGCTCCGCCTGGACCCTTGTCTGACTATGTCTCTGTCTACCCGTTTTGTCTACTTTTTTTCCTTCTCTTTTTCCCCCCATTTCATTTCAGGCAGGGTTGAAACGTTTCGATGGCTGTGCTAACGTTATTTAAGCGTCTCTCTTTATAGAAGTTGGGGGGGAGGCTTGTTCTCAAAATAGCAGTAGAGTATGGGGTCATTGAGGCGCAGCTTTGGGGAGATCCAGATCAGTTGTTGGTGCTGTTTTTGGGGGCTATTATTATGGATCCCACCAAGTTCCAAGCACGTATATTCCCGTACAGTAGCTCATAATAATTGACCCTTTTTTTTTTTTTTTTTTTTTGGTTGCTATTATCACTGCCCTTCTTTGTATGCTCTCCATCGCACCCCCCCCTGAGATACTGTACCCACATACAGTCTCCCAAAGGCAAAGCAAGAGAATGCACGAATGATCGACTTAGGATAGTGCTTACTCAGAGCTATAGGGCGATTAACGTGGTAGTTAAAACGGGTATACGATGGAAAGAGGGTGATTATGTAAGTTACCCCTATTTGGAGCGTATTCCGATATCGTATAGTATTCAAAAGTACTCCATTTTATTACCATACACCCTGTCACATTCTATCCCCAGCTTGTTTTGCCCAAATGCATACTTTAAAGTTGCAGCTCTTGGTAGTTGTTTAATACTCCGAATGCAGCAATATTCATTATCACCAAGACATGAGTGTGAGTTGCTGGACCTGGAAACGGCTGGAAAATGAATGAGATGGCCCTCAAAACAGCGAAAATCCCCTCAGTATTGCCCCCGCGGCATTGCAACGTCCCATACTAACTCAGACCTTCACTGACGACAAAAGTCGGCCTCCTATTGTCCGTAAGTATTGATCACCACTCGCACGACCACTTCACCACCACATTCACGAAACTAACCCAGCTCGAGGAGCTCCTCCTCTAAAGATCACATGTGGCCCTCTGCTACGGTATCTCGGTATGCGAGACAAGGCTCCAGATGTGTGGAGAGGAACGGTCATGATTTGTACCGAGGACATGTCGTCTGACCTTTCTACCACTCCATTTATGACTCTTGAGTCGACCAATGGCTTCCAGAACCAGCTGGAAGCTCAGCATCTGCTTTCTGAACTTGGAATCTCGTTCTGGAGATGGTCCATTGAAATTCCCATGACCCAGGAGGAGCAGAAAGTGCACTATCGAATCAACGAGGAAGCTGCTGCTGCTTCTTTCTTCGTTCCTGCTTTGGACCAATCTATGAACGTGGTGTTCCATTCATGTAACGGATTTTCCCTGGGCGTTGATCCCTCTGATTTCAACGGTTCTCTGTGGACTGACGTTATCAAGGAACATGAAAAGACCCATTACCATGTCATGCTTGGAGGAGGAGACCAGATTTACTGTGACTCCGTCAAGCAGTACACCGAACACTTTAAGGAATGGTGTGAGGCTGAACATTCTAAAAAGAATGATATTCAATGGACTCCCGAAATGAAGGAAGAGCTCCATCGATTCTACCTCTTCCATTATATGGCCTGGTTTGGAGCTGGTTTCTGGAGAGGTCCCAAGGGCTCTACTCAACAGAGCAATCTCCCTTTGGCTTTTGCTTCTATCCCTATGATCAACATTTTCGATGATCACGATATCATTGACGGTTTTGGTTCGTATCCTGATAAGACTATGGCTGGAGATGTGTTTGGAGGTATTGGACGAGTTGCTTACAAGTTCTACATGCTTTTCCAGAACCAGACCCTGGTCGATATCGATGGAGGACCTCGAGATAACTTATCTGATGAAGTTGAAGATCCTAGTTGGGTTCTAGGAGCTAAGCCTGGTCCCTACATTCATAACCGGTCTCGGTCCATCTACGCTCGTCTAGGTAAGAGTATTGCCTTCCATGGTCTTGATTGTCGAACTGAGCGAAAGATTGACCAGATTCTCTCTCCTCAGACTTACCAGCTCAACTTTCAACGGATTGAAAAAGAGCTGGCTGCTGCTAATGGCGAAATCAAGCATCTTCTGCTCATGATTGGTGTTCCTATGGCTTATCCTCGTCTTGTATGGCTCGAAAGACTGCTTACTTCGCCTATTCTGGCTCCTGTTCGGTACTTGTCTCGTCAGAAAGTCATTGCTTCGGGTCTAGTTAACGAGTTTGACGGTCGAGTTGAAATCCTCGATGATCTCGATGACCATTGGTGTGCCAAGAGACACAAGAAGGAACGAAACGCGCTGGTTGAGCGTCTGTTCCTTCTTGCTCAAAAGTACTCCGTTAGAATCACCATCTTGTCTGGAGATGTTCATCTGGCAGGTGTAGGACGGTTCTTCACCAAGTCCCATAACCCTACCAAGCACCATAAGGTGACTGTTCCCGTTATCAATGACCACCGAAACATTCTCAACGTCATTTCGTCTGCCATTGTCAACACTCCTCCTCCTGATACTATGGCCGACTTCCTCAACAAGCGAAACAAGGTCCATCATTTCGACTTCAAGACCGATGAGAATATGGTGTCCATCTTCCCCTGTGATGTGGACGGTTCCCATAGAAACAACAAGCGTCTTCTTCCCCGACGGAACTGGTGTTCTATCGTTGAGCTCGACAATCTCCAAAAGATTGATCCTCAAGCTGCTCGAATTGGAGAAAACCGACGTCCTGGACCTATGACACCCGAGTTCCATACCACTGGAGAGTACACTTCGCACATGGGTGGAGGAAGCAAGAGTGCTAATGCTGGCAAGAAGATTGACAATTTGAGCATCAAGCCCGTAGAGGAGGAACTGCCCATTGAGGCTCTTCCTTCTTCTCTGTCTCTTGCTCTTCGTGTTGAAATCGATCCCAGCAAGCCCTCTGGAGACACCAACCCCTATGAGATTCTCATTCCCGAGCTCCAGATCCGTCCTTCCAGTGGAATGTCCAAGTTCAGTAAGGCTTGATCGAAGCAACCATTGAACAAGACCACCAAAGAGGCAAAAGCTCCTCCGGATTGAGGCATTCTAAATATAACACTCCCACCTGTATTTTTAATTTAATATGATCTATAACTTGTATAGAAAGAGGAGTAACTAGGAAGTACATATGTTGTATAGGAAGTCTTTGTAGCTATTGTTCTTGTAGTCTGTATTGTCTGAATTGTGTGGAACATGTATAACATGTATAGCCCGTTTTCCTGTGGATAATTGTTTCTGACATTTTATTGTATGTGGGCCTTTATTGCCTGTATTGTCTTCTATTTACTCCTTCTTCATGTATCGAACAAAGAACTTACAAGCACTTGTATCTTGTTTGGCTCTAATTATAGAATCGCGCGCCGTTGTATCTGGCATGCCACCGGAGGTTTGGGTCGTTGGAATGAGGGCTGTGACGAACCGCAGGCTGAGCATCTTGAAGCATCTTGGGAGCGGGTCCCACATGAGAGCTGTCTTGAATAGGCAAAAAACGAAGAACAAAAGAGCTGTTTATGATTTCGAATTCGAATTCGAGACATTTAGGATCGTACCTTGTATTGTAGCTTGGAGCCGCTTACTCGTCCAGCTTGTCAAGCTTGTCCAGCTTGTTCACGGGTGCTTGCTTAAAGATGGTTTCATACTGGCAAATGAAAAAAGAGAGCGCGGATAGGTGAAACCAGGTGAGACGTAGTGGATCTCACACGGCACGGCCATGGGGCTGAGAGTAAGGGAAGACGAGAAAGCAAGAAGATGATGGTTAACAATATGAGTTATGTGGGAGGGTTTAGAAAAAGTATTGGCTAGGCTCTGTTTCAACAGTTGCACTTATGTACGTGTAGTTCTATTAGTTCAACTGGCTAGTTCAAGAATTATTCCTAGTGTCCTGTTCCTGTTCTTCCTGTTGTTCCATCCTCGATCGTATCTTGGATAAACTCTGGGGTGTATAGGACGATATTTGCATGTATGAAATATCTAGCCAAAGTCAATTGACCTTAGGTTGCACTCTTTTGCCACCCAAGAACATACGGAGACGCAAGACGCAAGGATACGACGGGCAGTTTGTCCAAAGAAGGCTCCGAGAGTTTTGACCGGTCTTCTCGTGGGCTAGATGGAGGTTAGGTTACGGCGACAACAGTTTCTGTTTGCCCCGATTGTGCATCAGATCGACACACTGGGGGGCTTGGCTGCTGTGTCACGTTGTAAGGGGGGGGTACAAGTATATTATTTAGGCACGGAGAGAATCTAAGAAGAAGCCTTTGTTAGTCCGATATTATATCGCCACCGAGCTTGGCCTGTAACGGTGCAGGTGGCAACGTGAGACGCGGGTCTTGGTTTGGGATTGGAAGGCTCGTTTCTGGTTTGGGGGGCTGGATATTCGGTTTCGTTAGCGTGCTTCTGGCTTTCCAGGTCCCCATGAACGGCTCTTGGCGGAGCCGTGTGTGCAGAAGGTCCATGCCGAGACCTGCATAATAGACACTAGAGAAAGCAAAGGGTGAGCGAAAAAGGTGTCCGAAGCTGATCACGAGAAGAGACGGAGAAGGAGGCGAACACTTTCTATACCGGTACGGTAGTCGTCAGGTGCGTATTAGAGGTATAGTTGTGTTCGGGTTCTCCAGGTGGAATATTTTGGGTATTTGGGAGTTAAGAACAAAGGTTGAATTGGAACACCTGGAGAAGGAATCTTGGGAAGCTTGAATTCGGGCTGTGGTGTTACTCCACGTCAATTACTGTAACACAGCCCATCCATGTGTGGAGGAAGGAGATGCGATAATTGAGACGAGACTTAATTCCGAGTCATTTTCAATGAAGCTCAATTAGAGATTCATTCGCTCTCAGGTTATTTCAAGCGGCTGTGCTTGAGACATGGTGGGTGGATGAGGTTGGTTTTGGGTGAGTTGTGTTTGACTGAATTTTCTTCTCACGGGTTCTTCGGTTTCTTCTTTCGTTGTTCTCTAGTGCAACCTAGAGCTGGTATGACTAACAGACGCAGAGGTAGACTGGAGGTAGACTTGTTTACCAGACTTTGCAGAGTTAAACTCGGCCGCCGTTGTGTTCTATACCTCTTGGAGCTTCGATAATACATTCTACTTGTAATTGGTCTGAGCCACCAACAAGTGTGTAGGCTATGACCTTGTTTGTCCACTCGTAGTTTGGTTTGTTTGTCTAGCTGTGAATAATAACAAGACTTTTGGGTTGGTTTGGATTGGGCTGGGGCTCCCGATGCATGACGTCAGCAAGTCCATGCGTCAAACGCCGTTGTTGGCTCCTTGTTCGCCACAGTGAAACGGGGTGTACGTCTATTCTTTGCTGATTAGTGAGACACAAGATATGACCGAGAACAAGGGGAGAATAAAAGGATGGCGGTAAGGACAAAGACAAGTCCACAAGTGTATGAGGACAGAAACACGACGGAATCCACTCGGCTTAATGTGGGGTATGGAGTTATACAAACGTCATATTATTCAGTTAACCAGCTGTTATGTCAACCTACTCATACGTCACACCGTTGTCTGTTCTAGAGTGTAGTTTGATTCAGGGTAAACCTGCTCAAAGGAGTCTTAGTCGTCTTAGTCTCTTAGTCTCTTAGTCTCATAGTCGTCTTAGCTGTAACCAGCAAGTAGCTCGACTTTGTTTTTCCTTTTAGTCGACTTTTTAGTTGGCCAACCAGTGATGGTCCTCCTTGACAACTTGTCCTTGAGTTTGGTTAGCTCGCTTTCCCCAGTTAAAGTGTGGTGGGAACAAAAGACCAGGACCTTGGAATCAAGAGAGAAGCCTTTGTTTGGGGCTTCCTACAAATACCAAAGGCTCTATAGACCCCGTGATTCAGCCGTGCTAGCCTCAGTCACGAGACGGGGCAGTGTCCAATAACGCTCCAATGGCGCTGAACCACACGTTGCACCTGGCGTACAAGGTCGACTTCCTCCTGGTGACTCAGTAGGTGGTTTCGGGGTCCGATATCATTCTGACGGAACCACGCAGCAGATGACGGACCATGAAACAGCAGCAGAGAAGCGAATTTTACGGTGGTGGTTGACAGAAAAAAGAGAACCAAGTTGTCTAACCCGTTAACCCCATTTGGGGGTTTCGATTGATTATATTTGCGGCTCTTTTTGACCCCGGATTTATCGTCTTTTACCCCAATGTTTCGTGGCACTCCTTCTTTGGTTCCGTCAAATCCTCCGTCTCCCTCCGTCGCTCGCCGCCACAGGTACGGAATCTCCGAAACCTTTGTCACGCTCGTATTCCTCATGTGGAATTGGAATATACGCTTAACTTTTCCAAATTGGGAGCATTAAATTAGGGTCCTGACAAGTTCGGGAGGGAGGCAGGGGAATGCAGGAAAAGTCCAAAGTTTAGTCGGTGGCGACTCGTACAAGAGAGTAAAGAGTGCAAGAGTAAAAGAGTCAAAAGACGGTCTTGTTGCCACAGGATCGGTTGCTTGTTGCCTTACCTTGACCTTGATTTACTTTGACGTGTTCCACCATGGACCTTGACTGTCAAACACTCTATACCTTCATACCATCCAACCACCATTCCATCATCCAATCATCACCATTCCACCATTCCTACTCTCCCATCGGCTCTTTGCATTGAACCGCGGTGCACTTTTCTCGCTCAAACCTCATCTCGCTGCGGTCCCACTTTGTTAGCGTCCCTGCCTAGACCAACCTCAACCATGGTCTGATGTTGGAGGGAGTGAGTTAGCGCGCGGTGTACGGCTGAAGGAGGAGGATGCACTATTTTTAGTGGCAATAGAGTTGTTTCCTAGATCCGAGTTGTGGCCAAGGTTTCAAAAAGTGACATTCAAACTGCACTCTCCATGTGGAACCAACGACGTCATTTGGAATACCGATACATGGCTGTCATGTGATGACGAGATTGTTCGGTATGGTATCTCACTGTACCTTCGTTCCTCACCCCTAAAGATCGTAGTGTATTAACTTACCTCCCAACCAAGTGATAAGGTAAGGCTACAAGTTGTTCACCTTGTCCCTCTACTCTTCCTCCTCCTCACTCCAACTTCAATCACCGAAAGAGTGCCTCGTGTGTGCACAAAATAAATGTGAGTCCGAGGCGAGCGAGAAAGCGAGAGTGTGAAGTTGAGCATGACTAGTTCATCTTTCTCAAGGTTAGTGGTTAACCTATGACGGCTCTTGTCTGACTGTTTAAAACATGGGCGAGACATAATATGGGGTTGACCAACGTGCTCTACCCGTATCACACCGACCATGCCACCACGCCCCCATGCCACCAAGCTACCTCACGGCCACCTCCATTCCCTTGATCAACCCGGTACTCGCTAAGAACTCCCTCTTTCCTCCATCGCGCCTTTCGGTTCACTCGGTCTCCGCGCGTACAACGTCACAACAACGTTTTGGCCCACATGCCATCTACAGCCGGGGATACAAACAGACTCTGGTCCAAACCCTGAGGACCCAAAACGAGCCGTCACCCACGCTCGAGATAATATCCGAGAGCTAAGCCCGCCGTCCTCCAGACCTGCTAATCGGGCTGTGAGACGCGATCCCTCACTTTCGGTCCAAAGGAGTGCCTAGAGCGTTTGACCAGTGCGTCCGTCGGAGCTTCTGCATGTACAATCGGCGACCAGACTTTGTGTGCATGGTTGGTTGAGATGGTGGCTGATACGTGATCCTAGAGTGTTCCTACTCGTGCACGTCAGACAGTATAGACCTGTTTCGTGTTGGCGTGGTGTGGGTGTTTGGAGTATTGGTGGTTTCCTTGGTGTGGATATTTTTTGACTGCTTATTTTTGTTTTTCGAAAACTGACTAAAGCGTAGACTTGTAAAAGCAAAAGTGGTGGAAATTTATTTTCCCTCCGAATGAATTTTGCGATTTTCTAGGTTAGACGCACAAACCTAAGGCCTGACAACTTTGGGGAGCGCTTTGTCCGTCATGCACATATCCTGCCCTTGTGCGCAACGCAAATAGAGCTAATAGAGCCAACAGCACTAACAGCACCTCTTTTGTTATCCATAGATGGCCGTTGATATAAGTAGACAACGGTTCCCATGAAGCCCCGGTTTCCAAATATCGTAATACTAACCCGTCACTAACAACACTATCACCTAACAGCTACACATCAATCAACTCCACACAACCAAGAACATCTACACATTTCATCTATCCTCACATCTCTCTGCCACGATGATGCCCTCTCATTTTGATATCAATGAGGTGGTGGCCTGTGATACTCACGAGCCTTGCTTGGCGTACGACATTCTGTCGCCGGTTCCCTTTGTCGTCAACCCCATGTACTCTCCTCAAGAGGAAGAAGATGACTGCGATGAGTTCCCTGACATACCCCAGTCGCTAGACCACATTTCACAGCAGCAACAGCAGCAGCAGCAGCAGCAACAGCAACAACCACAAGTAGCATCGCAACAACGCTCGTTCAGCGACGTGCTCAATGGTCCACAGTACGATTTCTCGCTTTTCCCGCCAGACCAGAGCTTTTCCGAGCTCAACTCTGCGCCCTATGTAGAGCCTCGAAGAGCACGCAGCCAGGGAGGCAACATTCAAAAGCCCATTGTCACTTCCAGTATGAACACGGACTACTCTGTTTTTGTTCAGCAACTGATGGGTGGTCAAAATGTTGGCGATATGAGCTATCTTCATGGTAATACTGGTATCACTATTAAGGAAGAACATCACCAGCAGCAGCATACTCAGCACACCCAACAACACACGTTTGGCAACTACTCGTTTGATTTTTCGCAAGGTCAAATGCAGACCCAGTTGCAACCACAGCAGCAACACTCCACACAGCTACTCACCCAGAGCATTGACCTTCCTCTTCCAGACGTCAATCTCTCAATCACTCCTCCCCAACCCTCCACCACCCCTCTACCTTCCACAGTGACCATCAAGGAGGAGTATGAAGCACCGGTTGTTTCGAAACCCGAGCCTGTGGAGCCGGAAGAGCCCGTGGAGGTGGACTTCAACGGCCGAAAACACCGAAAGTGGAGAAACCGAAAGTACAAGTGCAAGCACTGCGACGAGATTTTCTACGACAAGAACCTGGAGGAGTTTGCCGCCCATATCCAAAAGGTGGAGAAGGAGACGGGCACCACCGAGGTCGCGGGCCGACACTACAAGTGCGAGTCTCCCGATTGTCTGTGGCACATTATCGGCTTTGTTCGAAAGCTCGAGGCCCAGAAGCACTACGATCGACGTCATGGCCATCCCAAGTTCCAGTGTCGATTCTGGTGCGAGGGAGACGTGGAAAAGTTCCCGGGAAGCAAGACTTGTTCTACGCGATGGCATGTGGACAGTGGAAACCGAGCTCGTCATGAGCGTGCGGTTCATGGACAGGTGTTTGAGCAGTCCAAGTTTTCGAACTAGAGGGGGTGACATTGAAGTTGAGGCTGAGAGGTGAGACTAGATGTTTTCTTCTTGACTCTCGACTTGAAAGCTGACGTCTTCTTGAGACTCATGGGGCCCTCTTCTTGCGACTTGAACTGGGAAGGACTTATTAATGGACAGGCTCCAACTCACGATTGGACAGGCTCCGACTTCTTACTGGACCGAGGTCCTCCGTACATACTAACTTGACCAACGAGATATAGAGACTTGTAGCATGGTCGCGGGTCTGACTCGTGGCTCTATATCGGTTAAATGAATTATTTATTGTCTTGAATTGGATGGGGGTGGTGTAAGAAGTGATTGTAATGGGATTTGTAAAGCAATTGATTTGTCACAGGATTTGTCATAGGATTCATTTGCCAATCTTTCTTCAGTCCCATTTGCCAGTTTTGTTGTTTTGCTTTGTATGGTTCACACTCCACTCACTTAGACTCAGTTCTGAGTCATACCAACACAAGCTGCGAGAGGCACTATATACGAGAGTCTGCTGTAGAGTCACACGCGGAAGAGGGGCTGGACAAAGACTGAAAGAGAGAAAAGACGGAACGAAAAAAGACGGAACAAATAAAAGAGAGAGAAAAGAGAAAAGAGAGAAAAAGGAAGAATGCAGTGTGGACCAACCCGGGTTAATTGGTTGCGGTGCTGCTTCATAAAAAAATACTTTGGCCAAGAAAACCCTGGATGTTCATTGCTTCTTCTGCTCTCCTACAGTGCCCCCTGCACCCAAAAGCTATAATATACAGTAACGTGTTTCTTGGCGATCTGTTGGGGTTGGGAGAGGAGGGAGAAAGCAGAGAACATGGCAATGGTTGTACAATACGATAATAGTGTGGTTTTTATAAATGATAATCAGTTGTGTAAGTATGTTGATCGTCAAAAGAGACTCTATCAATTGCCGATAATCGATAACCGAAGGAACACTACACTTTACCATCTTCAATACCGTACCGGTAAGTGCTTCTTCCACACTCATTGCTCCCTCTTCCTCCCATAATTACGCGCCTACTTTACTTCCACTCATGGAGGGCCACCTGCCAGCCAATATTAATTCTCGGGTAATATTCCACAGATAATATTAATGTGCTCAAATGATAGGGGGAGTCTGGGAGTGTGAGATGTAAATATGTAAGATGGATTCTCCACATCAACGGAGGACCAGAGAAGCAGCACGAGGACCAATACTTATACTAGTTCTAATGTATAAAACCTGTTTTCAAATGTATGGCCAAGTCCTTCCACATTTTACTTATCTGACAGTTCTATACTTACCTTTATCTCCTAACAGCTTATCACTTCTAATCTTCAATACCATAAACCACTGTATGTAGACCACCGCCACCACTCACCCACCCACGTGGCTAAAAGTCGATATTTTGGATCCACTTTTTTTCTCTCCAAAAAAAACCCACAGACTTCACAAAGCCGTTATTCCCATCTCCCCCAGATCTCCAAATTATGAAATTCTAATATATTTTAGCACCAGAATTAACCCTGCATAAGGTTCGGGGTGTGGTACATGTCACGTGGGGATCACGTGGAAATGCCGCAGAACGGCTTCGGATCAGCACCTTTCAGGACCGTTTTTTGCAACGAGTCACGTGGTGGATGTATTTAAGAGATTTATCCAACAGCCATCACTGCCGGGCACCTGGGAAATCGGTATTTCAAATAGCCTGCTCCTGCCCTTAGAGGACAGTCTCGAAACTTTTTTGGACATAAAGTATTTTCTCCCCCACAAAACACTGGCGGCTAAAGGGCGTGCACCTGCCTCAATTCGAGCGGGAAAAGCGCTGAATGACTGGAAATCGAGAGTTCTCACCCGTTATGCCATTATTTCCCGTTTTCCCCGCCAACAGCTCGTCTAACCGCCAAGGTGGAGGTGAATTTAGCAAGCCTCGAAACCCAAAATGGAGCGGCTCGCTATAGCCTGCATATAGCGATGAACGGCGGCAAAAAAAAACTCACCGTGTGAATATAATGGGCGAGCCATACTTGTAAAATCGTTCTTCCTAGCATACACTAACACACTAACACACTAACACGATGAAAGCTCTTTTGAACAAGGCGGACGAAACGTTTGCATCTACTGGAGCATCCATTGACATTGAGCTGGACTCCATTGACCAAAAGCTACCTAGAGTATCAGTGTCTTCTGAGCTAGGAAGCGGGAGTGATACTGCTGGAGAAGATGAACAGCGTCAGGGACCTTCAGGAGTTCACGACTCAGACAACAGTAACACAAACACTGTGGATGTGGAAGCTCTTCCTGCTACTGCTTCTGATGATGATGTCAAGTTCAACCGGTTCACTCTTTCTCAGAAACGGGTCATGACTGCAGTTTTGGCCTTTTGTTTCTTTCAGCCGTTTCTTGTCACTTATGCCATGTTGCCTGCTGTTCCTTTGATTGCCGAACAGTTCAATGTTTCGGGAACCATTGTCACTGTTGGTAACGCCATCTTCTTTCTCATCACGGGCTTTTCGTCCTGTTTCTTTGGACCCTTCAGTGACGCCTATGGACGTAAGGCTGCGCTCATAACCTGTTGCGTCATCTTCATCATCTCCAACATTGGTATTGCGGCTTCCCCTAACCTCGTTTCCTACTATATCTTCCGAGCCACCACGGCTATGGGAGGTACTGCCTTTTTCTCTGTTTCGGGCTCTTCTATTGCCGATATCTGGCGTCCTGAACATCGAGGAAAAGCCGTGGGAGCCTGTCTACTTGGATCTCAGTCTGGAATGACCATTGGACCTATTATTGGAGGATGGATTGTGACAAAGACTTCCTGGAGAGTCATCTTTTGGATGCAAGCAGGAGTAGCTCTTGCTAACCTTCTGTTGGTCACTTTTGTGCTCAAGGAACCCATGGCTACCACTAAACATCAACTTCTATGTGCTGAACGAAACAAACGGTTTGTTTGGATCTGGATCAACCCCTTCAAGGTGCTTATGGGTCTTCGAAACATGCATCTTCTTTTGGCTGGTTTGTCCATTGTTCCTATCATGTACGGAATGGACTGTCTTCTGACTCCCTTGTCTCTTGTTGTTGAACCTCGATTCGATATCAAGTCTCCTGTTGTCGCTGCTCTCTTCTACCTACCTCAAGGTGTAGGCTTCCTCATTGGATGTTACTTTGGAGGAATGTACGCTGACAAGACTGTTCAGCGATGGACCAAGATTCGAGGCCGACGAGTCTGTGAAGATCGACTGAGATCCCAGCTTCCCTTTGTTGGTATCCTTCTCCCTGTTTGTATGCTCATCTACGGATGGTCTCTTGAGAAGGAGTTTGGAGGCGTGGCTGTTCCTGTGGTGACCATGTTCCTCGTTGGTTTTGGTCTGTCCATGTACTTCCCTTCTCTCAACGCCTACTGTGCCGATTCCAGTCCTGAGCTGGGAACTGCTGCTGCCATTTCCGGCAACTATGCCATTCGAAACTGTGGAAGTGCCATTGCTGCGGCTTCGACTCTCAAGGCTGTGGAGAACATTGGTATTGGCTGGACCTCGACCGTCGCCGCCTTTGGATTCATTGCCAGCACCATTCCCGTCTTTATTCTGCTCTGGAAAGGAGAAGAGATGCGACAAAAGGCTGTGAGAAGAATGATGAGGTAGAGGGGGAGACAGAGAGGAGACAGAGGGGGGCCCCTCTTAAAAGTTAACCAGTAATGTGATTGTCAAAAAAAAAAAAAAAAAAAAAAAAAAAAATACTGTAGTGAAGAGGAGTAGTTTGTAGAAGGTGAGCGATGGTTGTAGTCAGTGGAATTAGTTGTAGTCAGTGGAAAAAGAAGTCGTTATTCGATGATTGTCAAAAAGAGGGATGTGTGCCGATACTTGTACCGGTAGGTGTAGTTAGAAGGTGAGTGACGGGTGTACCATGGTATGTACTTGTACTGGTACCGTACCGTAGTCATTAGAGGAGTTGCTTGTGGTCAGTAGAGAAGTAGCTTGTGGTCAAAAGGAAGTAGCTTGCAGTCAAAGGAGGAGCACTTAGCTTACAGTCGAAAAGTAAGCAACACGCTTAAGTCAATAGAAAGTACAGTATGTTGTTTGTATGTTGTTTCTACAAGTAAGCAAGCTTCACTTTTGAACGAGTCTTTGAATGTAAGAATATGGGAAGTTCAAAACAACAATTCAGCCCTGTCTTTCAGTCGACATAGCGCTACTACAGTAATATCTTCAATTGGTAGTTGCTTCGCTACTGTTACTGTAGTTGTTCAAGTACGAGCAACATCTGTATTTACATCGGGTTCTACAATACAAGGGTTAGGAGTATCTAAGGTATAATATCAAGCCGAAGGTCTTGTATAAGGAGTTCAAGTATCTTGGAAGTAAATTGCAGTCAATCTAGACGTAGTTAGAAGTGGTATTTCACCTGGTTCACGTGGTTCACCCAGTCACTTGATTCTGGTTACGGGTATAGACGGACGTGCTACACGTGAATTGCTTTGCGGTGACACTCACTGCATGGATTTGTAATCAGTCATGTGCCAATCCTTGCAAGTCATGTGATACCTGTCTCACTTCGCGACAAAAGAAACGACCGTGTCTGACCGTCTAACCATCTAACCATGTCTAACCATATCATCCAGAACAAAGACTACAAAGAAGGAAAGCAGATTCCACAAAGCAGAAGAGAGAGGAATCACAAAGACCGGCCTAGAATGTAAAACAAGCTTGGTAATTAGGCCAAACCGTGGACTAGGGGTCTTCTTTCGTTTGCCGGCTCCACCATTGAACTCTCGTATCGTACCAGGAGAGACACGAGGTTGGTTTAGGGCAGGGGGTATTGCTGAAAGTAGATCGAATAGACGAGCATGCGAGGTTGTACGGCTTGTCAGCTTTTAGCGACTTGGAATCTTGGCATTGGGTCTAGTGCTGGTACGATACTACCCGAGAGGACGGCCAGACAGCTCTTTTTGGTTCATTTTGCGTATTTTCCATTTTTCAATTTTCGTATTTTCATTTCCCACTTTCGCATTTCCGTCACTCACTTCAAAAAACTTGCTCATGACAGATTCTTTACATGACCAAAGCGATACGCAGCGATACGGGCTATCTTTGGATATGGCATGCATGTCAGCCCATATCTGTAGTCAAATGGAGGTGGTTGTTCAATGTAAATGGTCTTCAATTGACATACAACAAGTACCAGGTACGATACATACAATCACCAGATACAAGTGTCGCATCTTTCTATGTACCTCCTCACTTACTTGTTCTTTCATTAGTTCAATCTGGTCAAATATTACCACCCTAATTATCGGAAGATGCTTTAAGAATGGAGATTGAAGTGACAGAGGCAAAATGAAATGACATAACGTCAAAATGGCAGAATTGACACTGACACGACAGAATTGACACTGACACTGACATGACACTGACTGCTTCACCCCTGCTTGCTCGTATAGAAGTATCTATGGTGTACGTACAGCATCGGCAAAAGTTGCCCTATTCCACGTACCATTCTCTAGAGAATGTGGTTTCCACGCCTGAAACACGTCTGCACGCTTATCGACACGGGATGGCCGGCAGGCGGGTGGCAACAAGAACGAAAAAGTGTGGAGAGACAATCCATTTCCGTCCTGGGGCCTTGCTACAGCACCTTGTTACAAATGCAACAAAGAGAGAGCGTGTAGCTGGGTTCAATGATCCGAAACTCAATGTTTCAAACCCCCAAAAAAGTTTAGAAAAGTTTCGGGCTTTGAATTGACCTTCGGTTTCTGAGAGACACAACTAAGACTAACTCGACGCTAATTCGACGCTAGAGACGCTATGCTGACTAACCGGGTGGTTGTTGAGAAAGGTAAGGAAGATGGACGTATAAAAAAAGAGAGAAATGGCAAATGAGACGAACAACGAATGAAACGAGAACAGCGTCTGTATTTCACTTTAAAAACAGACCCCAACAAGTCTGCAAACAAACCACTAACAACTCTACATACCGGTAATGTATGTGTGTAGTTGAACAAGTTAGACAAAGAATAACCGAGTCGACTAAAGAATACAAAGAGACTCTAGACCCGATGAGTCAGCCAATAAGGAGACTCGAAGACAATATCCCCCACTTGTGAGACATTGTTCCCCACGCTCCCCAGATTTTCCTTGTCAATATAAATAGAAAGCTGGATGTCGTTGTTGACACTGGCGGCGGGGTTCATGCTTAAAGCTACGTTTCACTCAAGTGGAGGGGTCGAATACGAATGGGGTGAGAGTGACGTATTGTTCGAGTACCAGGTGTACTGTAATTACATCATACAAAGATGTGTTAAGGTGTGGTTTAGGAAGTGGTTCGAGAGGGCAAGAGTGGTGAGTCAAAAATAGAACCAAGTGGTACAGGAAAACACTGTTCTTTCGTCTGACTACAACTATATACTGTAGAGGTAGTACGAGTACGAATACTTGTGCCCAGTCACTCAGTGGCCCAGGTTATGGCTATTCAACGAATCTTTCACTGTGATATTAGTCTCGATGATGAATGGACTTCCTCTATTGGTAGGGGTGGTTCAAAAATAGAAGCAAATGTGAAGCATACTGGAACAAGTGAAAACACACTGAAGCAAGTGGTCCAACAGAGGGTATCCTTGTAGGTCGATAAGAATGAAAGTAAAGGCAGACAGCAGCAACTTCTTTGACTGAATCGGCATTTCTTGGCTTATGGACTGGTCTGCAAGATACGGCAGCTGTCATAGCTCTTGAAGCAAATGTGAAGCAAGTGAGAATACGCGTTCTTGTGCTATGAATTTGACGTCATGAAAGAGTAAATGAGTTTCTTCAACTTCTTCTACTGTCACTGGGAACGCTCCAATCATTGAGGTATAAGCCGTCACTAGGAAGTATCCTGGTTAGTCCTTTGGAATATATTGGAACACTCTGTTGAAGGGAAGCAGAAAGGATAAGGTGATGAGAATCAGCCGCCTGTTGTCTGTCAATTGGGACAAAATCCAGCGGTTTTTTTAATACATTTTTTTGAGATAATTGGGGTTCTATTCCACCATGAAATGGACGTACAGATAGTTTTCGGAGTGAAGTACAGTATACAGTATAAGATACTTCTTAGAAACGACTTGTATCACACGGAAGTGGGCGTTATTACCGGTGTCTTATTAGACTGGGGACAGAAAGACCATCAACAGTACAAGTACAGAGCCTACAAATGAGTGTCCTGACTGACACCATAAACACCGTAGGAGCTGTCAAAAGAAACCAAAAGCTTCAAAAGCCTCTTGTTGCCCTGATACACAGTCTCATGTGATGTACTTCTTACACCCTTACTCACTTCTTATCTTCAAAGAATGAAGAAGGTCCAACAGAGACCAGACCTAACATGACCAATATCAATAGAAATATAACGAAAACTTCGTGATACTACTCCTATAACACTCCTATAACAACACTGAGTCGCTCTCTCTATTCAATTCCTCTCTTGGTCTTGTTTATTCCTCCTAGAAAGCTCTCTGTCTCTCAACTCGTACAAATTCGCAGGTACAAGTGTGCAATGACCTAAAACGATCAATACCAACTGCAATAGAACACATGCTTCTGGGTATGAATACTCGGACCCCATTCAACAATTCTATTACCTCCAGCCAAATTCTTGGACAGCTTTTCGTGCCTGTATCTACAACAGAAACACGGAGTACAGTGCAGTTATGCTACTTGAACACACCATCAATACAATACCGGTACAAGTACAATACAGTTCATGTTATCCTACAAGTCCCTCTACAGGTCATAGTTTGTCAGTCTTTACGATAGAAGAACTACTGTAGTCTCTACGATAGAGCTCGCACCTACGGTTCTCGCCCTGTCTACTATACCAGTATCAACTCACTATATAGAAGTCCAATCACAATTCTAAAGAGTGCATTTTACTCGTTGCACCTCAATGAACATTTCTATACTTGTCTTTTCTCCGCAGCTAGCCTGTATCATCTTGTACATTGACCTTCACCCGTAGTCGGACCTCGGAAATGTATATACCTAATCCCTACTAATGCTGCCTAACAAACTGATAGGCATCTAAATAACATAATCTCAATTTCTACTGCCTTCAATTAGTTCCATCACTTTACCTGGTTAGTTCATTGACCTTACAAACGAGCTCAACACACAGTACCTGTATCTAGTCCTTGTATCTCATGTTCATTATGATTGCGTCAATACACGGTACAGTAACTGCTCTGTGCTCGCTCTGCCTCTACGATAGAAGAACTCGTACCTGCGGTACTCGTACTGTGTAAAAGCAATCGCACTCGCACCTACAGTGCTCGTACGGTACTCGTTTCTACTCCCACACTCGCACCTTCGGTGCTCGTGCGGTGCTCGTAAACCATTAATACATTTAGTTAGTCTATCCCAAAGGTAGTCGAACACTACCGAGTGGTGCTTATAATATACAGCATACTGTGGCTCCACCTGATATAAATATGGCTGTAGGGCAGCTAGTCCGTGCTAAAGAAGCATAGTCCTTTTAAACCAGCAGAACCGCGTTCACACAGCCATCTCGGTCGGGCTCGTTGGTGATCTGGGCGTACTTTCCCCAAACAACCTTTCCTCCAGCGGTCACGAGACCAAGCTCGGACACGTTGACCTCGATGATGGTTCCTCGGGTCAAAACACCCAGCTGGGTGTACATGGGAGACTGGGGGTTCTTCTTGACTCCCAGAATGGGCAGATGAACGGTGACACCAAGCTCGGGATGGGTCACGTTGGCCTTCTTCTGACGCAGAGCAGAAGGTCGGATGATTCGCTCCAGCTTGACGGGCCGTCGTGTGAATCCCTCTCCAACAAAGGTATGTTTAGTAATCATTCGCTTCCAACTCTTGTTTCGACGCTTTCCAGACTTGAGAACCTTGAACATTTCCTCCTCGGAAATACCTCGGACCTTGGGCAAGGGGACACTGAACTTGTCGGCCTTTTCAAGACGCTTCTGCTTGATGGAAGAAGACAGAGCCTTGGCAGAGTTGGGCTGCTGTCGGTCCAGCAGATACGTAGGCAGAGCGTCGCCGTCCTCGGGGTTGTGTTCCTTGGGCGTACCGTTGACCTTGGACTGCTCGTGTTCTCGAATCTTCTTCTTCATGGCCACCTTTTCGGCGTATCGCTTTTTGGCAAACATCTTGGCTCGGAAACCCGTCAGGTTCTGGGCATCCTTGGAGATTCGGTGACCCTCTCGGGCCTCTCGCTTTCGCTTTCGCTCGTCATGGTCGAGTCGTCGACCGTGCTTTTTGATATGAGCCTCGATATACTCGTTCTGAGGCATGTTGTGCGGTGTGTATGTTGTAGAAAAGAGAAATTTGTTTTCCCTCAAAAAAGCCTTGGGAATAAATTTCTATTAAAGTTTCTTATCTCAAAGGAGGGTAACTGACAAGAGGAGAAAGAAGGGTGGAGAAGAGAGGGTGAAGGAAGAGAGATGAGACATTGCAAGAGGTTCTAAGGTGAAATTGAACCCGTTACAAAGCGGTTTACCACTTTTCCCTCTTGATTTATCTCACCCTTGTCGTTTTAGACTGGCCTTACTTCTCTAACTATTAGTATGTTGAACGTCTTTTGGGGAAAACGTATACACCTGTTTCACGCCACCAGAGTGTATTTCGTGGCGGAAGAAAGACATGGAATTGGTCGCCACCTTTTTCTGAGCAAGTCTGTCAATTCAGTTTTTCCATATGTCCTCTCAATCGTCTTACTAATGGACTTTGTAAAATCTATAGGGCTGGTTCGTATGCTTAAGTGGGAATATGGAGGGAGCACCAAGATAGACGATTTTTTGAGTAGAAATAAGCGATAAAAACTACTACATATACGTATTCCTGGGAGCCATATCTCTCGTTGTATACTACTTCAACCGCTTATCACGCTACTTTCCTCACTCTGCTTACTAATCATGCAAGATTTTTCGAGGTGCATGAAATAAGCTATTTTTTCGAGAAAAATATCGATTCCATACCAAACCACCATGGAAGCACTATTGAAGGAGATTTCGAGTGCTACGGAAAACTCTTCTGTCAAGCTCAAGGACGAGCAGAAGGCCTACAATGCTTTGGACGAGGATGTCAAGGCCCAGATCCAACGAGATTCACTATCTCTTCTTGGACTCAAGAATCATACAATGCTAGCTTACCTTCATCATCTAGCAGTTGTTACTCTTGCACAAGTTCAGCGAGTTGAAAAGGAGCAACAAGACAATGCTCTTGAAAAGGGCCGTCAGGCCGCTATTCAGGGCACCGTCAAGAACCGAGTTGTTCTGGAAAAGGGAATCAAGGGACTGGAGAGTAAAGTCAACTACCAGATTGACAAGATGCTCAAGGCATACACACAGGATAAAGAAAAGCGAGCCGAAAGAGAAAAACAGCGAGCTGAAAAGGCTCTTCTTGGAGAAGATAAGGAGGATGAGGACAGTGACGAAGAGGGTGATGAGGATAAGGAGGAAGATGACGAATCCGAATCGGAAGACGATAATCTTGCATTCAAACCCAACGTTTCTAATCTTACTAGAGACAAGAATGCTCGACCTGTACGAGACTCAAGATCCAAAAAGTCGTCTGAACAGGAAGATGACCGAGAATCCGCCTCAAACACCATCTATAGACCTCCCAAGATCTCTGCCGTGGCTCCAGAGTCCAAGAGTATGCGAAAGAGCAAGAAAAAGAACGCTACCATGGAGGAGTATCTCAAGTACTCTTCTTCTGCTCCTATGGTTGAACAGTCCATTGGATCTGGTATTCTGGAGCATGGACGAGGAGGAGAAAAGACAGACCGAGACCGAAAACGAGAAGAGGAGGTGCAGCGGTACGAAGAAGACAACTTTGTGCGTCTTCCTGGCGCCAACAAGAAGGAGAGATCCAAGCTTAAGAAGGCTAGAGCTGGAGCCTTCTTTGGAGAAGACTGGGGAGTCGGAGGAGATATCGGGGAGGCGACTAAGCGAAAGAGAGGTGGTTCGTCCATGTGGGAGAAGTCAAAGAGAAGACGATAGCGGAAGAAGAGGAACATGTACAGGTAATGAATTTATAGATTTGAGGAGAAGTGAAGAGTGTAAAGGCGCTTGTGGAGTTCCTACAGCAGTGGGCGTGTATCGTCTTCACTTTTACTCTTGTAAGCATACTAGAGAATAGTCACTTTAGATATCCTTGAGCTATATGAAGTGTCTCCATACTAAGCTATAGAAAATCAAGTATATGCTGAGAATATTAAGATATTATTGGTACATGTTTGTAGTCATTTGATCATTTACCACATCTTATCGAGGGACTACAACAACGGAGTTTGTCTACTGAGCTCTAGTCAAGTTACTATACTATGTAGCTCCCTAAACTATTGGATACTTATGTATGACTTCGAGTTGATCAAGTACAGTATAAGGGATTGGTGTACCAAGTAATCACCCAAAAGGAAATCTCTCTCAACACGTAGTGTACTCAAAGATGTATACAGTCTCTCGTATGTACCGGTACTTATACCTCCTACACTTGTAGTGTAACGATCATGAGAAGAGGGTATTAGAGGGGTTGGCATGTATCTCATGAGAATCAAGAGTTGATACTAACGATCATTGGATCTTAAAGAACCTCTTGTTTCTTTCTTTTTCTCCCACTTCTCCATTTTCAAGCCCGTTATCCTCAATCTCCTAGTCTGCATAAGTTCAGTATAAGCTCAACTAATTACTTGGCTTTTGTTATATCCGCAACTTAACGAAATATGAACCTCGCTAAACCCATTTACAAGCAACATTCAGGTTGAAGAAATACCTCAGTCGATTCCTGAAAAGCATCTCATCACTTCTAAGCTGCTCTTTGCTTCAAAAACATTGATTTCTCAACTTTTCTGTAAACGCCACTTTTCCTTTACACTCACCCAGGATTTTGTGCGCTTTTTACCTAAAAATGACCGCTGACTAAGCAACAAAATTTTTCAAAAGCGACATATCCGCACAATAAGTGGTACCACTGTACTCTCCTGAGTCCCCCCATTGCGAATATACTATTCTTTTCTCCGTTTGACCCCTTCTTTGTTGTTTTATCCTCCAAACAATTTTTATTTAACCCAGTTCACCCTTGGTTGGGGCTTTTTGAGAAATTTATTTTTTTTCTCAGATTTCAAAAAATCTCAAAACCAACTTTTTCTGGGAAGAGCCAAAAAGACCCCTACAGCAGCACATCACAGGACTAGAACGGTAAATAGAGGAAATAGAAGAGAAGTAACTGCATATAAGTGTTCTCCGAGGCTGTAGGATCATTTTGAATATAATAATATGTGATTTTGATTATTATTACGTCCTACAGACTCCTTAACACCCCTCCTGCCTTCATTAAAAACAGCCTTTTTAGACTGTTTTTCCCTTACAGTTGCCCAGGATTTGGTAGTGCCCAAGAGCTAACTAATGTCTAAGTAAAGTCTAAGTAAATATAAGACCCAAACAAGGGTAGCCATCTGCAGCAGGAAAAACAATATGAGAATAAATAAAGCCGATAATTAGAATGCTATTGTAACATGTGCTTCTCCTGTTATATTGCCCCTTATGATTTCTTCATGTATCTACTTGTATGCTCCTCCTTCTTCTGATGAGTTCATGCTATAGTTGGAACAAGAATGATAAAAAATGGCATAAATGATACGATTGAGGGACAATAAATTGATCATCTAGTCTTTTACAGCTTGAAGGTCGATTTGGTACTCGTATCACTTCCATTTTCTATGGTGTAAGATGATATGAACTTCCTTCATCTTAGCTTGAGGCTGTTCAGTCAACTTCAACTTTCAACTGGAAGCAATTTTGAGCCACCATACCAAGCTTCTGATATCTACGATAGATGAGAATTTCATATCAATACTCAGATATACAGATACCAGTGGCTATGTCTACCTTCTGTTCTAACACTTGATTTCATTTCCTGTCTTCATAACTGTCTTCTTTCACCCTCTTGACTGCACTGTCTTCATTACAGTCTTAGTTCTCTCTGATCCAACTTCTTAAAGGCCAACTCAGAGAGATGATTTCTTTTCATCCTATGTAGATACCCACACAGCCTATAGGTGTACCTCTCCTTTGGCAGTTCAAACAGGGCCTTCAGCACAGTGTCCATGTGCCACCGAGATTGTCTTGCGAATCTCACAAGCTCCCCTCTGGCAAACTCCCTCACTCCCGCATACCATTCACCTTTCAGTCCTATCTCCCACATGGCCATTACTTGGTTGAGGTCTGGACGATTCTCCTGGAAATAGTCAGAGGCCATTTTCCATAACTCTTCAATGCCGTGCTGTCTGTCGTAAGCAATCAGATCGAAGGCCAGGTCATAGTCCAGTTTGAGGGTCTCATCCATGCAGTATCTGTGAATGAGCTCCAAAGTTGAATGGGGAATCCACAAACAGAACTTCGTGGAGGGGCTTCTGCGTCGAAGAGCTTTCCTGATACTTCGTCGAAAAACAGGCCAGTAGTCATACAGAGGGACAGGGTCGGGTATTTTCAAGATCTTTCTGTCGTTTAAACTGACGAGCCGAATTCCGTCTTTATACGGAGCTAGCGACAGTCTGTCACGATACGCCTCAAAATCATGGGATTCTCTGGGCCCGATATGTTTGTCTCGGGTCATTTGATTGATAACTGCTCTTCAGAACGAGAACCAGTCCATTTGGACCATGGTGCAAGTGTATGAGTACTTCATCTCTCATCATCTGTCCAAGGCGTTTGAATCTCTGTTTGGATCAGTCACGTGTCTTCCTGGTTGTTTCTCCATGTACAGACTCAAGAACTTGATTGATAACCGGGTTCTTGAAGAGTACTCCACCAACAAGGTCAACACTCTTCATATGAAGAACCTCTTGTCTCTCGGTGAAGATCGATTCCTGACTACTCTCATGACTAAGAGATGGCCTCAAATGCGATTCACCTTTTGTCGAGGAGCTATGGCTTACACCACTGCTCCTGACTCCTTTTCCGTTCTTGTTTCTCAGCGACGACGATGGATCAACTCGACCGTTCATAACCTGGTTGAACTGCTGCGAATCAACTCCATGTGCGGATTCTGTTTCTTTGGTATGCGATTCATTGTCTTCATTGATCTCGCCGGTACTCTCATGCTTCCCTCAGTGTGTGTGTACCTTGCCTATCTCATCTATGTGATTGCTGCCCATGCTGGAGCCTTCCCTCTGGTGTCCGTCATCATGTTTGCTGCCGTCTATGGTCTTCAGGCCATCATTTACGTCATCAAACAAGAGTGGCAGCACATTTTCTGGATGATCATTTACATCTGTGCCTACCCCTTCCATTCTTTCCTTTTGCCCATCTACTCCTTCTGGAAGATGAACGACTTTTCTTGGGGAAACACCCGAATCGTGGTGGAAAAAGACGGCAAACAGCTCGTCCAGAGCGACATTCCTCGTCTGTCCGACAAGGAGTTCAACGCCCTGTGCCCCCTGGATACCTGGGAGTCCCACGCTCTGCGCAACAACCTCCCCATCTTCGCACCCGACGATACAGCCACTGTATACAACGAAGATTACCTTGACCAGCCGGCTTACACCCCTCGGGCTTCGACCTTCTATACCAACACCATGACCAACACTATGCGAAGCCACCGGATGTCGTTGCTGGAGCAGCAGGAGGCGTTGTTTGAGCAGCGTCGCAACCGTTTCTCTCAGCTCGGAGACAGACACAACTCCATGCAGTCTGGCTTCACCGGCTTTTAGTTCCTTTTCGCATAGTGAGCAGGCTCACTCTTTATATTTATACAAGTAACATTTTTATTGCAAGTGACTGACGTAGAGTGTGTGATACTGTAGAAGAAACGAAGGC
Organism: Yarrowia porcina; assembly: GCA_900519025.1. Classification (NCBI taxonomy): domain Eukaryota; kingdom Fungi; phylum Ascomycota; class Dipodascomycetes; order Dipodascales; genus Yarrowia; species Yarrowia porcina. Next base: position 1,051,189 of record ULGT01000008.1, on the reverse strand, counting down.
TGCAGTGTATTCAGTAGAGAGGAAAAATGTACAGTAGCAGGAACGTAGCAAAAGAAAGAAGTCATTATTACATGAAAAGCGTCACATGATACCAATCGAATATGGTGCACGTGAGCTATGCTATATATAGATCCTTTGTATTCTTTCTTCATATACGTGCTCACCTCATACTCATACCAATATCCCCACACATATCTGACTGATCATATGTAGGCTGAGATTGGAAATGCACTTTTGATCAGATGATAGCTTGATCATTACATTACAGGTCACATGGGCAATCAAACGTCTCTATAAGATGTAGAAGAATCCCACTTCCTCTTTCTCCACAAATACCAACAACGTTGACATCAGAAACACAGTCAGCCACCAGGAAGTTGAGAGAGTCCTCTTTAACACGAGTATCAGCGTCTACCATGAACATGTACTCATATGCTCCAGGATCGACACCAATCACGTTTCCAATATGATGGAACATTTCGAGCTCAAGAGGGTTCATGGCTCCATTGGAAGCTACCCGGTTGAAGAACCGCATCAGAAGAACCTGAGAGTCTCGTTTACCTCGGTTACCAGGCTTGGAAGACTCAGACTCTTTACCCACCTTGACAACGATGCAGTAGGGAATGTTTCGACCGTCATAATGGTACAGGCCAGAGTACACTTTACCATAGTTGAGACGAGCAGCTCCTTCTCCAATGGACTCAAAGGCATAAGGAATGACTTCTGAGGCAGCTCGAGGATCATGACCGACAATATCAAGAACAATCTGAGGAGTAGTCTGGTCGTTACCCTGGCCCACAATCATACCATCGCAAACGACAAGAAGCAGTTTTCGAGAATCGGGGTACTCAAGAGCAGCAATGGAGTCAATGGCTCGTCGCAGAGCTTCCTCATCTTCAGTGTAAGCAGGAACATGGCACACAACGTACTTGCTCTGAGTATCAGGAGTAGCTAGAGAGCCCAGTTGCATGGCTGCCAGGAACTTGATGAGAACAACCGAACAGAGAAGAATAGCAACTACCAAAAGAATGTAGTTGGAGACCTGACATCGAGCAGACTGACGGAAATCAGGTTTACCGGCGTAAAAGGCGTTCTTCAGACACTCCAAGTTCTGGATCCGTTCAGAAGGCTTGAGATCCATTCTCTTCCAAATATCAGTGACATCCTGACCAGAATTATCGTCAACCATGGCCTTGACATCCTTGTGCAAAAAGTCATAGGCGTCCTTGTTAGGGTACCCTACTACCTGGTCAAGAGTGAAGAAGTAGTTGGTGAGATCATAAATGGATCCATCAATAACAACCCACTTGTTCCATCCCTTTTCTCCATTCTCCTTGAGCTCCTTGCTCTTGGCAACTAGAGGACCCTTGTAGTACTCGGCAATACTAGGCTGAAAGACGTCATTGTACCAGGTCAAGTTAAACAGAGCAGATCCAGGATCAGAAGTCTTGTAATCTCCAGAGTAATGGATAGCTGTGGGGTCGTAGATGGTGTTGTTTGAAGCCAGCCAGACGGTAGGATCGTCAACAAGACCTCGACAAGCACTGGTAAGAGGGTTAGGGAAGTACGAGGTCAAATCCTGGCCTGCAAAGGGGATCATGTTGGCAGCAGAGGTGGTGATGGAGGTATCGGAGTGCTGTTGTTTGTAGAACTTTGTGATATCGTAGACTTTGCCCTGGATTGAAACAAAAAAGTCGTCTTCTCCCTGATGGAATCCTACTTCTTTAGCAGTCCATGCTTTATCAAAGTCAGGACAAAGGATACGACCCAAGAAGATCATGTAGAAGATGACGATGCAGTTGAGAATGAAGATGAGCACGAAAATGGCAAACTTTTCTCTCCATGCAATCTTCTCTTCCTTTCGTTTTAGACGTCCAAGATGATGAAGGAATCCAGAGGGCACCCACCAAGTCATAGCCCAGACAATAGCCATCCAAACTCGTCGTTGTCGAGTCTGTTCCTCCACATGAACGTTTTCTCCAAGCTCAGGATCCACATCTCGAAGTAGTTCTTCGTCAACAATCTCCTTTTCATCATAGTTGAGTTCCTGAGCATGAGTATCAAGCACCATACCCTTCTCATCTCCACCCTGAGGAGCCCATTCACCCTGATCCTGAACAGGAGTGGTCTGGGTGAACTCTGTGTACTTTGCTTCAAGTTTTCTGTACGTGTTTTCACTCACCCAGACTCGATCTCTTCCAACATAGATTTCAGAAGCAGAACCCACATTGTTTCGAGCCCAAAGTCCAATGTAGTAACTGAGAGGATGTTCACACACGTCCAAGGGCAAGATGGACTGCAAGGAAGGGTAGGCGTCATAGTACCTGTCTACAAACTCCTCATGGTCAAAGTCGGTGGTGAAGTTGTTACCTTGTTTGAAAGCGTTCCAGGAGTTGATAGGAGGATGATCTCTTGTGAAAACGGTCCACAGACGAGAAGACGCGAATAAATCAGGCAGAGAGTAGACCTTTCTGGACTCTTTAGTCAACAGAGGAGACTCTGTGAATGCAGAGATATCTGTCATATCTACAGGTCGATGCAGAGACAGTTCTCCAAAGAGCTCGGGAGAAGACTGGAGTTTGAGACCGTCTCCAACCATCTCAGCATTGATACCTTGGTTGACATCGAACATTTGTTGTCTAACCAGAGAAGACGACTTTGTAATTGACAGAAAATGAACCACGGCAGCAACAGAGTCGTCAGCATCATTCAGAGTATCTCCAGAGTGAATAGAAGCAGAAGAAGAGTTGGTAGTAGGACCACCTTGAGCGAGTTTGGAGTTGATTGATTCAACAATGAACCGAAGCAGTTTATTGTAAATGGCGTAAATGACCTGTTGTCGGGTCATTCCTGAGTCTGAAAGAACATGAGGATCGATTTCAATCAGAGAACAGGCCTCAAGATCATCCTGGTTATGAATCAACAACATGAGACCTGAAAGAACAGACAACAGCTGCCGAATCTGTTTCTTGGAAAGCACCTGTCTCAGCATATGTCGTACATCAAAGTCACATAGTTGATCAGCCTTGGTGTAGTCATTATACTCAGGCATAACACTGAGATACTCCCTCTCCTGGGCAGTCAGAGTGCCGTAAAGTTCGGCAAAAGCACCCTTGATGGTCTCGTAGTTGTCGTAGTACATTTCTCCAACATTGACTCGACTTTTGAGCACTCGTTCGTCTCTGTCAATGGTAACAGACAGCATAGGTTCCAGACCATGAGTGAATGGAAGAATCAGCTGGATGACCTCGGTATCAATACCTAGACCTTCAATGGCCCGCATGAACGAGTCATCCATGATCGCAAATAGTTGATCTTCACATCGGAGTCGACCGTGAGCAAAACACGTCGAAACCAGTGAAGAGTAGTTTTCACCAATATGAGATGATGAATCTTTGAGCACTGTGTTAGAGGAGGGGGGAGGGAGGAAAGGGCTGGTTGTCGAAGAATTTGGTTGCCAAATCGGTATGGTACTCACTCTCAATGATATCAGCAATTTGGTAGTTTTTGTTAACGGACAATACGCCGCCTAGACGCTCTTATACATTGCTTATAGCTCTCCATCCGTGTGTTTTCCCATGTCTCGATTCGGCCATAAGTGAAAACCTAAAGCTGCGTTAGCGTGGGTACCTTGAACTAGCCGACTTCGGGAAACAGAATATTATCGAGGCATTGGAGGTAAAAAAAAGAGTAAAAAATGAACAGTCTTACGTGTTTAATTGATTCACGCCGTTATTACGTGTTTTAGGGCGTTCAAACCACCTCATATTTGCCGTACTCCCCACACTATGCTCATCTCTCCATGCAGGATGAGAGCCCTGCTGCATCCCAATTGGGAAGTGTCTAAACAGACAGAGGAGGGAGAGTGGTAGGAGAAAGAACCCAAGTAAGGACGTGGCAACTAAGAGATGAGGTAGATGATAAAAATAAATGTATTTGTGTAAATAGCGCCTCAAAAATACTACAATATAATGCCAATTTGGTGGTTATGTTCTGTTGTTCTGTCATGTTGTTCTACCGGTAGTTTGTCTTAGTTCATTGATAAACTTGTTTCTCTCTACCGCTGTTCCACCCTCTGCACGGCTGAATCATTCCCGATTAATTTTCTTGAGACATTTACCAAGTCTACGGTCGTGCTGTAGGCTTGAAGATCGTACAGTCAAATACAGCCCTGGGCAGTACCATCCATATTATCTCCATATTATCCATCATAAACCACTTATGGCCTGTTTAGTCAGACTGTAGATAATACCTGGAATACGTCTGCTGGCTGTAGATGATTGCATCAGAGATTTGTAGGGGCTGTCTAATGTTAAGGGTGCTACCTTATACTTGTACAGTCAAGACTTGGGGTAATTGGGTCTCAACGGTTTCCCTATTCAAGGTGTTGATTGTATCCAAAAACATGGCAATTTTTATTCTTTCAGATCTTCGCCATCGTGAATGTCTACAAGTACAAGTACTGCACCGATACCTGTTATCTCCGGTGGCTGGTCAAATCTCATACAGAGAGGAATATTTTGAACAGCGTATTTTCGACAGTAATTTCCTCATCCCCCAGCCAATTTACGTGCATGAAGTCAGTGATATTATTCACAGTATACAACCCCACATTTGTCTCAGTTCACGTATCAAATCTCGGGTAAATGAGTGCAATTCGCGTGAGATACTGGTGGTATGATCCTCCTACTTGTACAATATTCACGTGTTTTTGAGCACATTTGAGTCGTTGAACGTGGTCAATTGTTCTCATCATTTTCAAGGTCTCATGTCTATGCATGGATGTCAGCATGGAAGACGGGCGTAATTACTCGACTCTACAGCAATATAATCACGTGTTTCAAAGCGTCTAAAACAGTGGATTTCAGTCAGTCACGTTTCTGCCATCTTTTGAATCGTTATCGACTCAAATCGCTCAAAAACCTCCTCGGCGAAATTGTCCAAATGTGGAAAATTGTGATGGTTGATAAGGGTCAGTATACAGTTGAGGTGTGTGGACAGAAGTCTGATTTTTGAGGGGTTGGAATATGAGTGAAAAGCAGCATCAAGGGTGTCAAAGGAAGGGAAAGAAACGCCCAAAATCAGCAAATATAGTCCACAGAATGTCAGCTGAGTCCTCATATCTTCAAATTTCCAAAAATTCCAATTTTTCTCTTCTCTTGTTGCCCAGTGAGTATCGTATGTACATTGTATGTACATTCTTGTGAGGCTGCTCATTCTAGACTATAGAGACCATCCGTGGTACAGTATTAGCGAATATTGAACCCTCATCTGACGAGTAAAGTGGGCCAAAAACAAGCAAAACTGTCATCTATTAGTGTTAAATCCTTTTCTTGCTTGTTGCTTTTATTTACCAGCACTTCTATTGGTTATCATGGCTCTTGCATGGCTCTTGTATTCAGTTTCTGTCTTAATAAGCAGTCTTCTCCCACCACCTTCTGTTGTTCCGCGGTCCCTCCTCGTTGTCCCAACTGATAGCGGATAAACAGGTGCATATTGATTTGATGCCTTCTGTCAGTTCTGTCCAGCTGCAGGGTCTAGAACTGCTGGGATCCGGATATTCCGCGGAGGACGTGAGAGTGACTCACGACGTGTCCGAAAACGAGTCTTTCAATCTCGAAGACATGGTTGAAGAGAATTGAATTCCGAGTCAATTGGTTTTACAATATTGTCCAGTGACTGGTAATAACAGAGGTGTCAGATGTTATGGTGAGCACTATCAGGGTAAGATACAGCACCAGATCTTTTTGTAGACCAGGTAACCAATACACTCGCAAAGACATTAGCCATCCCCATAATGCTCACACGACCCCCTCACTAACGTACTGTACTCTCGTCTAGCTCACTCCCCAGTCGCCCGTACCTGCCTAAACATTCCTCCGTCAAAGTTTCAAGCCAAGTCCGATTTAAGCGAGAGTGAGACAGTTAAGGGGAGATGTGGAGGTCCAGTAGGGTGTCTAGAAGTGGAAAACGAGCATCTAAAAGTACCAAAGTACACCTACCTCCACCCTCATAGACCCCACAATCCTACCTGGTCTATTTCCACTAATTCCACCCACTTAACCACTACCCTAGTCTTCTCCTCCTCGACTCTGTTACACTTTAGAGACAAGCTAATCAAGGCATGCTAAAAGGGAGCCCTTGATAGGATACGTGATATAGATGGACAACCAGAAACTGTCTCCAAGGAGTCACGTGGCTGGTAGAGCGGACATCACGTGACTCATTTGGTGGCAAACACCTTTTACACCTCTGTTAATTTCCCCACTCAATGCCCCATTGTTGCATCACCCTCTGCATCGGATATTCTCCAAAGTTTATCATTGTAGTGAGTGAAGAGAGGGCAATATAGAGGTCATTAAATGGGGCATTATTGGAGGGATAAACCCAGAAAAACGTGCCTTAAAGTAGTCACGTGACCAACAACACACTTGCCAAAATAATCTTTCCCAAATTGCTCTCAAAAAAATTGCTTCTATCTCCACATTCATCACTCGCTTCGTACCGCTCCTGCTAAACCCTGATGCCATTTACGTTGCTGTGCAGGTTGAGATAGAGCCGTTGCAAGAGACTAGGTATTAGTTTGATCCTATCTCCTCTCCATCACTTTCTTACACCATGGTACAGCAAGCAATGGATATCAAGGGCAAGGCCAAACCGGCTCCCATGCCTGAAGAAGACGATTTGGACTCCCATTTCGTCGGCCCAATCTCCCCACGCCCCCATGGCGCAGACGAGATTGCTGGCTATGTTGGATGTGAAGATGACGAAGATGAACTTGAAGAGCTGGGGATGCTGGGTCGATCGGCGTCCACGCACTTTTCGTACGCCGAAGAACGTCATTTGATTGAAGTGGATGCCAAGTTTAGAGCTCTTCATGGTCATCTGCCTCATCAACATTCTCAGAGTCCTGTTTCTCGATCCTCGTCGTTTGTGCGGGCAGAAATGAACCATCCTCCTCCTCCTCCATCAAGTCACACTCACCAGCAGCCTGACGACGATGATGCCTCTTCTACTCGTTCTAGATCGTCGTCTAGAGCCTCTGGACGAAAGTTCTCTCGAAACAGAACAAAGTCAGGTTCTTCGTTGACCAAGGGTCTTCAACAGCTCAATATGACCGGTTCTCTTGAAGAAGAGCCCTATGAGAGCGAAGATGATGCTCGTCTATCTGCTGAAGAAGATATCGTCTATGATGCTACTCAGAAGGATACTTGCAAACCCATTTCTCCTACTCTCAAGAGAACCCGAACCAAGAACGAGATGAAGAACATGTCCATCAACGACGTCAAGATTACTACCACCACTGAAGATCCTCTGGTGGCCAAGGAACTGGCCATGATGTTTGAAAAGGTGCAGTACTGCAGAGACTTGAGAGACAAGTACCAGACTGTATCTCTTCAAAAGGATGGAGATAACCCCAAGGACGATAAGACCCATTGGAAGATTTACCCTGAACCTCCCCCTCCTTCCTGGCACGAGTCTGAGAAGAAGTTCAGAGGATCGTCCAAAAAGGAACATAAGAAGAAGGACCCCAAGATGGACGAGTTCCGATTCGAGGACTGCGAGATCCCTGGAGCCAACGATATGGTCTTCAAACGAGACCCTACCTGTGTCTACCAGGTCTATGAAGATGAAAGTGCTCTGAACGAAAACAAACCCTTTGTTGCTATTCCTTCTATTCGAGACTATTACATGGATTTGGAAGATCTCATTGTTGCTTCCTCCGATGGGCCTGCCAAGTCGTTTGCTTTCAGACGATTGCAGTACCTCGAGGCCAAATGGAACCTCTACTACCTGCTCAACGAGTACACTGAGACCACCGAGTCCAAGACCAACCCTCATCGAGACTTTTACAACGTCCGAAAGGTCGATACTCACGTTCATCATTCCGCCTGCATGAACCAGAAACATCTCCTACGATTCATCAAGTACAAGATGAAGAACTGTCCTGATGAGGTTGTTATTCATCGAGATGGCCGAGAACTGACTCTTTCTCAGGTGTTTGAGTCTCTGGGTCTCACTGCTTACGATCTGTCTATCGATACTCTTGATATGCATGCTCACAAGGACTCGTTCCATCGATTCGACAAGTTCAACCTCAAGTACAACCCCGTTGGTGAGTCTCGTCTTCGAGAAATCTTCCTCAAGACAGATAACTACATTCAGGGACGGTACCTGGCTGAAATCACCAAGGAGGTGTTCCAGGATCTCGAAAACTCCAAATACCAGATGGCCGAGTACCGAATTTCCATCTACGGACGATCCAAGGATGAGTGGGATAAGTTGGCCGCTTGGGTGCTTGATAACAAGCTGTTTTCGCCCAATGTTCGATGGCTGATCCAGGTGCCTCGACTCTACGACATTTACAAGAAGGCTGGACTGGTCAACACCTTTGCAGACATTGTTCAGAACGTGTTTGAGCCTCTGTTTGAAGTCACCAAGGACCCCAGCACTCATCCCAAGCTGCACGTGTTCCTACAGCGAGTTGTGGGTTTTGACTCTGTGGATGACGAGTCCAAACTTGATCGACGGTTCCACCGAAAGTTCCCCACTGCTGCCTACTGGGACAGTCCTCAGAACCCTCCCTACTCGTACTGGCAGTACTACCTGTATGCCAACATGGCCTCTATCAACACCTGGAGACAGCGTCTTGGCTACAACACTTTTGAGCTTCGTCCTCATGCTGGAGAAGCCGGTGATCCTGAGCATTTGCTGTGTACTTATCTGGTTGCTCAGGGTATCAACCACGGTATTCTACTGCGAAAGGTCCCCTTCATCCAGTACCTTTACTACCTGGATCAGATCCCTATTGCCATGTCTCCCGTTTCTAACAACGCTCTGTTCCTGACGTTTGACAAGAACCCCTTCTACTCGTATTTCAAACGAGGTCTCAACGTATCCTTGTCCTCGGACGATCCTCTGCAGTTTGCCTACACCAAGGAAGCTCTGATTGAAGAGTACTCTGTGGCTGCGCTCATTTACAAGCTTTCCAACGTGGACATGTGTGAGCTTGCTCGAAACTCGGTGCTGCAGTCTGGCTTTGAGCGAATCGTCAAGGAGCACTGGATTGGCGAGAATTACGAGATTCAGGGTCCCGAGGGCAACACGATCCAGAAGACCAACGTGCCCAATGTCCGTCTGGCTTTCCGAGACGAGACTCTGACCCACGAGCTTGCTCTAGTAGACAAGTACACCAATCTCGAGGAGTTTGAGCGGTTGCATGGTTGAGATAATTAGATACAACTTATGGTAATAGACTAAATGAAGCTTTGATTAGAGGGGAGGGGGGCTGTATGGGTATGGGTGCTCGCATCTGATTTGTTGTCGCTCTGAAATGCGCTTTGAGGTGATTGTAATGAAGTTCCGCTCCCAGGTTCCGCTTTCAGCCCAGTAAAAAATGAAGAGAAAAACCTAAGCTAGAAGTTTGAGTGTAGGGTGGGCAAGGTACAGCAGAGGGGGGAGTGTAATTACAAGTGTTGTGATTGTGAGAGATGATAGTGATCTGGTGAATCTCATGATGACGTAATTTGTTGTACCCTAGTCCGTATTGTCTTATCTCATGCTTGTCTGCTTGTTATCTGGTCTTCTGGTCTTGGTATTGCCCCCCATCTCGGTGGCTAGATAATGTTAATCTCTCGTATAAGGCTCTGGGCGCTTTTGTTTGGCAGCTAAGACGTGGGTGGCAGACTTTCTCCCGGCGCTTTTCACATATACCCTGGGGTGCCCTGGTGGTGATGTGAGCAATAAGTGAGAAGAAATATGTGGAATTAAATGAGGGTAAATGAACAAAAAATAAACAAAAATGTAGAGTGACAAGTAGTTATCATTGGGATCAGTTGGTGGTTTTTACAGAACCATTCATCTTGTTATTTCGGGCATCTCCTTCTCATCTAATCATCTGCTACCTGTGTTGATATGATAACATCATAATGACTCTGGGCAAAGGTGAAACATGGAGGCTGTGTAAACACGGCTCTGAGGGTGCAGGGGAAGCTACTTTTGCTGGGTAACTATTAGCACGACGAGTTCATGGTCCAAGGAGAAGCTGATCTTCGTGTTGGGACCAGATGCAACTCTAGCTTTGCGTCTCCAAAAAGTGACATTTTTTACATGACGTCAATAACCTTTGGCACACGGCTTGTATAGACTTGTATTAGCGCAGATTGTGCATGTCATCCGCACCTAAGATGAGTGGGGTGTGGGGTTTAGGATGATGAGTTGACGGCGGATTTGGCTGATTTTTCGAGCATAGAGAGATGATCACGTGATTTACCAAATTCTTTTTTCAATTCCAAAATCGCCCAACAACTACGTCTTCCAGTCGGTCTCTCCATATCCGCAACCGTGTTTAGCTCTCAATGTGAAACCTTCAGCCTCACTGTGGAGTCTACCAAACCAGAGAGAATCGGCGGTTCGTGTCTCAAACTCGGATACGCCCATGTGCAAGCATGTGTTTTCATGCTCAAGATAGCGGTTATCGCTCATAGTACCATCAGTATATAACTCCTATAGATCGTCCTGTAGAACACCAGTCTCCCTTACCTACGCTCACAACAGTTTATCTCAAACTACCACGATGGCCTCTACAGAACGCGAAAGAACGTCTATGGACAGTGACGTACCTGAGGATATGATCAATGGTATCCATTACCGAGATGTGGAGTCTCATCAGGTTGCAGAATCGACCTCCAAGCGAGCTATGAAGCTCGGAATGCTGGCATTCTCTTCTCTTGGAGCAGTCTATGGCGACCTGGCCACTTCGCCTCTGTATACTCTCAACTCCATTTTTCCCGAGGACCCTTCTGAGGCAGAAACCATGGGTGCAGTCAGTTGTATTTTTTGGGGTCTGACTATCGTCGTTCTCATCAAGTACTCCATCATCGTGTTTGCCTTTGGACCCAACAATGGAGAGGGAGGTATTGTAGCCATCTATGCCAAGATTGCTCGAGAACTGAACCTCAACCAGCGTGGAAGTGCCTCCACCAACCCCGAAGATGATCTGATTCAGCTTCAAAAGTCGGAAACTCAGGGCTCATGGGCTGCCAATGGAAACAGAAAGACGGACGATATGTGGGACAACCAGTTGTGGAGAACTGTTGCTCCCTTTTTGAGAACAATGCCTCTGTTTCTGTGTCTGCTAGGATCAGCTTTTCTCATGTCTGATGGTCTTCTTACTCCTGTTCAATCGGTTCTCTCAGCTATTGAAGGTATCGAGATTCCTCAACCCAGTATGGAGAAACACGTTGTTTTGATTTCGTGTTTCATCATTGTTTTCATCTTTGTCTTCCAACGTCTGGGAAGTGCAAAGCTGTCCATGGTCTGTTCTCCCATTCTCTTTCTCTGGCTCATTTCTCTAGGTGTCATTGGTATCTACAACATCACCTACCATCCCGCCATTCTCAAGGCTACCAACCCAAAGTACGCCATTGACTACCTCAAGGCAGGCGGTATCGACTCCATGGGAAACGTCATTCTTTGTTTGACTGGAACAGAAGCCATGTTTGCAGATGTAGGTCACTTTTCTCCTTGGGCAATCCGACTCTCAGTGCTGGTACTCGTCTACCCCATGTGTGCTCTGGCATACTTTGGACAAGGAGCTCGAATGGTTCTGGAACCTTCTCTGATGAAAAACATCTTCTACTTGACCATCCCAGGTCCCCAGAATGGAGGTTTGTACTGGTTCATCTTTGTTCTGGCCTTGCTCTCAACAATCATTGCTTCTCAGTCAATCATTCTGGGAGTCTTTTCCATCTCAAAACAGCTCATCCAACTGGACTGTATGCCCAACTTTCCCGTTGTTCATACATCTGAGAAGATTTACGGAAAGGTCTATGTTCCTATCCTCAACTACTTCTTGCTCGTCTGCTGTGTTTTGGCTACTATTGGATTCAAGAACTCCAATAACACTGCTTCAGCCTTTGGTCTGTGTGTAGCTGCCGACTTCTTCATCACCACAGTCATGATCTCCATGTCTATTGTTCTCGTTCATAAACATCACTGGGTATGGGGAGTTCTCATGCTCTGTTCCTTTGGACTTTTGGATATGACCTTTGTCGCTGCTGAAATGAAAAAGGTACCTTCTGGAGCATGGTTCCCACTCATGATGGGCTTCATTTTCGTCTCAGTCATGTTACTATGGAGATGGGGTAACGGAGAGAGAATGAGGTACGAGTTTGACCATCGTGTTCCTATGAGAAGACTGTTTGAGAGAAAGAAGCCCAGACCATCTCATATCCAGAGTCTCAACTTGGGTGGTGGTGGTACTAAGGAAAAGTATGCCCAGAACTTTGACGACTCTATCGATACTGTTTCAGACGATAATGTCTCTGAACTGGATCTGGGTGTTAAAGAGAAGAAGGATGTTCAAATTAGACATCGTGAGATCAACACAGCCACCAATTCGGCTCCTATTGCTCGATATCCAGGCATGTCAATCTTCTACAACAATCTCAGATTCACTCTTCGGTCGCCAAACACCGTTCCAGGAGTCTTCAAGACCTTTGTCGACTCCTTCCCTACTCTCTCTGAACACGTGGTTCTGCTGGCTATCAGAATCGCTACAGTTCCTCGAGTCAAACCAGAAGACAGGATCAAGATGGTGGCTGTTCCGGGAGTAGATGGACTGTTCAGAGGAGTCGTTTCGTTCGGGTTTGTTGAGTCTGCAAAGATGACTCCGGAACTGGAAGATGAGATTGCGCAAAGAGTAGGATACACCATTGACGGGTACGAGGAGGATAGAAAGGTGGTCCATGTGTTCAACAAACAGTTGTGTTATGGAGCTGGTTATGATAAGGATGACTATGCAAACAGAGGCAGAGTAGCTAGAGCAGCAATCTACTCTGCTATCTGGTGCAGACGAATGCTCATTGACTGGATCTATGGACCTGCAGAGTACTTTTTCAACGCCTCTGATCGGGTTGTCAAGGTCATTGTTAAGGATCCCAGTAGTACTCCCATCAGTGTGACTACTGCTGCTTATATTTAGTGTCGAGCGACAAACAGGTTCCAAAACACTCTTTCACTCTTTGAAGAAACATTGTCTTGAATTGCATTAATGAAATGATGAACAGTAGCTGAGTAACAGTAGCTGAGTGTAGAACAAGCAGTGGTAGATGGTATCAGAAGCATGTAATCGCTTAAGATGCTTCCTGTATAACTTCCATCATGAATTGTATCTGAGAAGGCCCCCTTCACCTTCTTATCTTAACCATCTGTATCAGAAGTACATGTTACCGTAATCAATGAGTCAGAGGCACATCTTTGGTTTGGTATCATTGTCATTGGTATTAGAAGCACACCTCTACTTCTGTATCATCTTCACTGTTATCATCTTCACTGTTATCAGATTGTCGTAAACAATGGTATCAGAAGAATGTATCCCACCTCAGTATCACACCAAAAGCATACCATCGCTCCAGTATCACCCTCGATATCTCTGGTATCCCATATCTCCCCTTTCACACCCTCCGCTCCCCTTAATCTCCCCCTTTCCACCCCCTGGTATCTCCTCACTGGGTATCGCTGCTGTTGTGCTGTCATCATGCTCTTTTTATTGCTGCATTTGCTGTCTTCCCCTCATGTTGCTGTTTCCCCCTCATGTTGTCCTCTTGTCCCTCCCCTACAAGGTCAGTATCGAGAATGTAATAAATATATATGTATCAGTCGGAATATGGAAAATGCAACTAGTTTGTGACGGACGGCATGAGGCTGCTGCCGCTGCTGCCGCTCTTCTTCTTTTTGCTGCTCTTGCCCTTGAGCCAGCCCAAGCCCCACTTTGACGACTTGGACGAGTCCGAAGACATGGACGAGCTGGACAGGGTCCGGGTGAGCGACAAGGACGGTCTCAGATTGTCCTTGCCTCGAGACCGCGACCGCTCGGGCTTCTCGGGATGCACAATGGAAATTGTTCGTGAAGATGGAGGCTGGGAGCCACTATTGTCTCTTTCGGGTGACGAGTCGTCCAGGGCGTTTTCATCGTACCGTTCCGTAGGAGCCACGGGGGTTGGTGGCTTGGGAGGATCGTCGTCCAGCAACAGAGTCGATTTCCGTCGTTGCTGCTGTTTCTTGAGCGCACTGGAGTCTGGAGGAAGCTGTAGGAAACCGTCGGCTTTGTACATGGGGTGAGGCAGGGCTCCTCCTCCTACAGAGTTGGTTCGCATCTGGGCAGGCGAAGTAGGAGCCGACAGGGTCTCTGGAGCGGGGCTTCTCAGGTTCGAAGGCGATTGAGAGGCATTGGTGGACATGCGTCTGTTGGGGACTGTAGAAGGCACCTGGAGAGCGGACTTGCCCGTGGGTTGCTTCTTGTAGTCAATCTGGTAGTGTTGGAGGAGTTTGAGGTCGTCGAGTTTGAACGACGGGTTCTCCAGCAGTCCCTGTTGGGTTTCGTAGTCCTTGGGCACTGTGATTCGAGGGTCATGGATCAACCAGGGGACGGTGAAGGGCGGTTTATCATGTTCATGGCCCTTCTTTCTTGCCAGCCACTTTTCAATCATTGGTGGACGGACGACAATGACGGGCACGACAGACGACCGCAACAGGTAATTGGTGGCCGTATCTTTGGGCATTTCACTGACTCGAGGGTCAATGTAGTTTGTTCGAGCCACTACAGCCAAAGAGGGCTGGTAGAGGTACGTGCAATGTTTGACGACCTTTGAGACAGAACCCTGGCCCAGCTCGACGTCGATAGTCAGCTTCTTGCCCACTTTATCTGCTTCAGCAACCACAGCTCTCAAGATATCCGCCGCCTGTCTATGGTACTTGTCGACATCCTTGGCGCTATGTTTGTCGATGATTTTCAGACACACGAGCTCGTCATTATCCTCGATAAGCTCGTCCATGAGCCATTTCAACGCATTGTCGGCCTGCTGCTTGCCCGTGTACGAAAAGAGCACCGTTCGAGCGTGGTACGAGAGCTTGACGTCGGGATGCTTGGCTGCGAGCGAATAAAAGGGCAGATCGAGCGACCGGTAGTCAATGTCGGAGAGCAGCTCGGGGCCATCGGGAGCGAGTTGAGGGGGCGAGATGGTGTCGAACGCCGCTCTGGTTTTGTACATTAAAAGTAGTTGCTGTGGAGTCAACGAGAGGTGACGTATGTTGTCGGGTGACAATGGGATGTGCTGCAAAGTCTTATCCCACGATAGACTTATTCTGCGGGGATAGTGGGAGTGCACTGAACAAGAGAAGGGGTACCAAGTGAAGTGACAAAACAAAGTACTCGTACTAGAAGTTCTATGGGTGACACATTATATATATACGGCACTCGTATTGCTGCTCCTCTCCGTCTACATCCTGCACTGCCTCTTACGGAGTATCATACTCTCATGCTGCTAGACAAGAAACATGTCCTGCCAGGCTTAAGGTTGGTTGCTAACAGAGAGCTACAAGTGGGGCGACAGATACTGTACGATACTAAACTGTAGCTTAACAAGTTGACCCTGAATCTGGACGTGATTTGAAGAAATAAAAAATAAAAAATACAACCACCAAATTTTGCACCATAATAAGCACCCACAGCAACCTCCAAATCCAGCCCTGTCGTCCACGTCACGTGTCGCCAAGCCAGCCCTCCACTGGCGCCTTGGCGTTACCCTGCCCTCAAGAAAGCTACGCTGATATGCGGATGAGACCAAGACAAGACGATAGAACCACGTCTGCAGATTATCCGCAGTGAGGCTGTTAGCGTGGAACTCTTGGGTGTATTAGTAATCAGCGACCGATACCGGTACTTAAGAACTGCCATCTACAGGTCTATCTTTCTCACGCTCAGAAGACATCCTGCTTAACGGCTCGTTTCTTTTTTCCACCTTCTGTTTTGGATCACTGTCTTGGATCTGTCTTGGATCATCTGTCTTGGTAATCTCGACTTGATCTTGATATCCGAGATGAGATAATATGTGCACTATTCCCTACAAACCAGGGGCTTGTAGATAATATCTAATCGCCATGAGACATAATCTGATCAACTGGGTTAGGACAATACGATACGGTACAAGCATGCTATTCTCATATAATCTCCATTGTATTGAATATCTTCATCTAATCACTACTTGTAAATATATGGCTATCCCTTCAGCCCTTCACTTGGCCTTCCCATTGACCTTATGACCATTGGTGGCTCCGTTGGTGTCTCCATTGGCTCCATTTCTCTTCGGATAAATATGTTCATCAGCGTTGTGAGAACAATTGGGGGCATGATGTCGAGACAAAGAAACCCATCCTTCATGGACATTTCGAACAGACACTTTACCAGGTTCAGTCAAGTAAAAGGTCTTGTCTCCATCATGATCATCAATCCACGTCTTACCTGATCCAAAGTAAGAAAAGGGGTCATCAGGGTAAATGTACTCGTAGTCATAATCTTCCCACCGGGGTTCTCGAAGCATACTGAGAGCATGGGTCATAGTTCCAGGCCAAGATCCCTTGAGACGAACATTACCCTCGGTATCTCTCTCAGTATAGTATCCATCAATACCTCGACAAACACATGAAGTCTTGGAGAACTCGTTGATCCGTCTGTTGAACTGGACAGAAGCTCGTACAGAAGGGACCAGTGACTTGATGTCTTCCAGTTGAGCCTTTCTGATAGCTTTAGCAATGTAGGTAGCTTGTAGCTCGACTCCAAAAGGAGCAGTTCCACAGTAAATGTAAGAGTTGACAGACAATGTGTAGAAGAAGTTTGGGAAGTGAGGAGCAGCCAATCCAAGGTAACAGGCCGAGTATCCTAGTTTGGATTCGGGAGGATTGAAATGCTGACGAAGAGTGTACCCTTCTTGTCCGTAGATTTCATAATTAGGAGTCACTCCAGCTCCATCGTCTCGAACATACCCAGTAGAGGCGATAATGACATCTACTTCTCGTTCAACTCCATCGGGACCAATGATTCCCTTTTCGGTGAACTCCTGAACGTCTCCTAAATGGTAAGAAACGTTTTCTCGAGTCAGAGCTTCGAGGTACCCAGGAGCAGGAAGAAGACGTCTAGCTCCAGGAGGATAGTCAGGAACGACTTTTTTGAACAGCTCCAGATCCTTACCTACTCGAATGTACATGATAGCAAGTAGTTCTTTGATTAGACCCTTGTAGGACTCTGTTCCAAAAAAGGAGCCTCCATAGTTACCTAGAAGAGCTTCATCCAGCTGTTTTCGAAACTTGTGGTACTCGGAAGATTGCTGAATCTCGTCAATCTCTTCCTGGGTGTAATCCACGTATCCAGGGACTCGATTTCCATAAAGAGAATGGCCAATCCAGACTCCTCTTCTTGTATAATGGTCCACATGAGCAGCCTGAAGAGCAATCTGAGGCAAGAGTTGTACACCTGTAGCTCCATTACCAATAAGAGCGACTCTCTTACCCTCCAGAGACAATCCCTTGGGCCAATTGACAGGATGGAACTTTTCTCCTTTGAATTTATCGTATCCAGGCTGTGTAGGAGGATATCTGGGTTCGTTCAAAGTTCCTGAAGAAGAGATGAAGAAATCAGCCTGGATAGTATACTGATCTTTGCCAGGTTTTGAGAGATCTTCAACCAAAATATGCCATTGACCGTCTTCCTGGTTCCATTTGGCTTCCAGAATGTTCTGCTGGGTCTTGATCTTGTCTGAAATGCCGTACTTTTCAGCTCGACTCTGCCAGTACTTTTTGATATCGTCTCCGTAAGCATAGACACTCTTCCAGTCAGTCTTTGGATCAAAAGAAAGCTGGTACGAGTGAGAAGGAACGTCACATCGAACACCAGGATAAGTGTTCTTGTACCAGACTCCTCCGGCTTCTTCGTTTCGTTCCAGAATGGTCAGATCGACATCGTCCACTTTTCCGTTGATGAGAATACCAGTGGTGATTCCAGACAGTCCTGCGCCTGAAATGACGACTTTGACGGGTCGCCGGCCGTGGTATTCTCGGTTCAAGATAGTTTCAGCCCATTCACTTGGCGGTTCGAGGTTTTTCAGGAAGTCAAACTCGTTCCAAAGGGCTTCTTTATCAACACCAGTAACATTGGTATGGCCTTTTCCAGCCTGGCTGGAAGAGGTGATTCCAGCGTTGTCCAGGGAGGCGGGGGGAGGTGAAGATTCGGATACTGTCATGATAAGAAGGAGGAGTTAACGGGTGGAGAACTGATGATAGATGGCCTGGTGGAGGAGGTAGATGAACTATTACCTACCAATGATCTGAAACTGGAGTTGTTTAAGATACAAGACTGGTGTAGTCGAATGGTTAGGAATCGGAATCCAATGAGACCTCGTCGTACCGAAGACAGATGTCAACAGAAGACGATAGGCCATCTTGGACTCCAATTATATGAGCCATGCAAACCATAAGACACATGAGAGCTGCAGACCATGTCCTTCTGCAGCACAAGCTAGGCATTAAATTGGCTCATGGACAAGCCACAGTTGGGGAGAGACGATAGACACGGCCTATCGATACAGTAGGATTGGACCGCCATATCCGCTGTGGCTTGAGAGATGAAAGTCGGTATGAGAGCTAGGTAGGGTAACTGTGGCTTACCGATATCACCTACTGACAGCTATCAGAGCCACCCAGCACTCACTATTCTTGTTGTTTAGGGCATATTTAATTTTGACTGTTGAGATGGCTCCGACAGACAATAACCGATGGGGAAGGCAGATAAAACGAAAAGGGAAAATGGAAAAGGGAAAAGGGAAAAAGGAGTCAACATAATACAACGTGGGTGAGAAGTGGAGGAGATGGAGAAGAATAGAACGGTATTGAGAGGAGATGAAGAGAAGGGATTTTGAAAATCAATTATATACACATAAATGAGCCACTTTACGTCAACAAATCATCTCCACAACACCCCCCTTCGCTCAGCCACCGTGGCTTATCTTTGCCACATGGTGCCAACTTTAACCGTTCTCCATGGAAAAATGATGTGGGAGAGAGGTGCAAAGTGTTGAGTCATTTGAGTCATCGGCTGTTTTTTCCCCGTTGCAGATGTGCATCTGGAGTCATCCAAGAGAATCAACATGTGATTTATTTTGTCCGAAATAACCAATGAGCCATTTCATATACTTTTGACCCCTCCAGTCTCACTAATTACGCCACGTGTGTCAGCTCCATCTCCTCCCTTTCAAATCTTCAGCCACACTAGATTTGACTACCGGTAGTTTTCTTTTGGCCTCCATAAACGAAAATGTGCGACTTACCCTGATCAGAAAGGTGGCAGAAAAACGATAAGTAGAGGTTTATTCGATAGCCGTGGCTGAGAGGGCAAGGCTGAAGGGGGCTGAGTTGTTTAAGGCTTCTTTTGAGCAATATTACCGTGAAACGAAGTTCTATGGTGGGTGGTGTTTCTAACTATCGTTCAAGTATAAGCTTGGGAATTGGTTGATGGGGGGGAAGTAAGAGGGTGTCTAAAGGGTGCCTTGAAAGAGGCTGAATTCAACTTCAAAAAGGAAAGAACTGAGGTAATTACCATACCAGCCAATCAACAAACACATCTAACCTCTCCTTTCACTCTCGTAGTGCAATTATCACTCTCAAAGCGTAGGTCATGAGGGGAGTAAGTGCGTGCCTTGAAACAGATCAATAACGATACCAAAAAGGTAGCTATTGACACAGATGCTTTACTAACCCGAGAAACATCGATGATAGAGCCCCTTCATCTTTTTTCCTCTACAACATACCGGTAGTGCTATCATCACTCTCCATGTTATACATCTTAGTAATAGAGAAGTGGTCGTATGTTGAGTGCCTTGAGAGCTCAACAACGAGAGGAAAAACAGAGATATTAGAATAGTTGCTTTACTGACACTACAAACAACGATGTAGAAGCCATTTGATCTCTTTTCCTATACTACATAGTATTATTATCACCTCAATATTGTCTACATGAACACGCCATACACCACAATGCATCCCAATTATCTCGAAATATTCAGTAGAAAGACCACCATATTTTCGTACAACCGCTAGATACCCGCAATCTTGTTCTTAACAGCTTTTCCCTGTTCATTTCCGTCTACTGATGGTGTCAATATGTCCACTTAGTGCTGGAGCATGATGATACTTTTACCACCCTCCACCTCATCAACCTGTGGCTCATTTCAGCGTATTTCTTTCCGCCTGATCCATTCCTCTCCCTTACCTCATTACTAATCATTCACTCTATTCAATACATAAATAAACGTCCTCCTCACTCAATTGCCTAGACATCCACCTTCTTGGCCTCTTTGACGTCCTCATCGTCCTCCAATCCAACGTGATGGTTCTTGAGGAAGTCTCCAGTTCCATCGTACTCGTATCCTTCGGCAACATGGTCTCTAGGAACAGTGAGATACTCTTCATGGAGATCCTTGGGACTGACTCCGGTCTGGACAAAAAACGTCTTATCTCCCTTGGGTGCAAAGTCCAGGAAAGTGTGTCCGTTTCCAAAGAACGAAAAGGGGTTATCATTGTCAAGGTACTCGTACTCGTAGTCTTCCCATCGAGGTTCACGAAGAAGAGTGACGGCATGAGTGATCGTTCCAGGCCAAGCCAGAGCAATTCTGTACTCTCCGTCCTTGGTCTTTTCAACAAAGAATCCATCGATACCTCGAGAAGTGGAAGAAGCCTTGGACAGCTCAGTAACCACTCGAGAGAAACCCAGAGCAGCCTTTTCAGAAACAACCAGAGACTTGATATTCTCAAGCTGCACCTTTCGAATCACCTTGGAGATATAAGTGGACCAGAGCTCAGCAGCAATAGGAGCAGGGCCACAGAAGAGGTAAGAGTTCTGGGCCAACACGTAAAAGTAGTTGGGGAAGTGGGGAGAAGTGATACCATAGTAGTTGTTGGTGTATCCGAGCTTGGAACCTGCTCCAGAAAAGTGTTCTTTGAGGTTAGTACCGTCCACACCAGTGACTTCAAAGTTGGGAGCATGAGACTCTCCATTGGCTCGAGTGTATCCTGTAGAAGCAACAATGATATCAACAGGTCGTTCAACATCATCAGCACCAACAACTCCAGTCTTGGTGAAAGACTTGACTGTTCCAAGATGGTAAGAGACTCGAGGATCGGTCAGAGACTCGAGGTAGCCAGGAGCAGGCAAGAAACGTCGAGATCCAGGAGCGTAGTCAGGCACAACCTTCTTGAACAGCTCCTCATCGCCTCCAAGTCGCTCGTACATGAGCAAAAGGAAGGCATTGAGCTGCTGTTTGTTGGCTTCGGATCCATAAACATCAGTGGCAATGTTACCCTGACCTCTGGTCTCCAGATCCTTTCGGAACTTGTGGTACTTTTCCGTGTTTCGAAGCTCGGCAATCTCTTCAGGAGTGTACTCTCGATGAGGAGGTAGGTGCTTTCCAAAAACATGCTGAGAAATCCAAGTACCTCTCTTGGCATAATGGTCAACATGAGACACACCCTGAGCCAACAGTTGAGGCAAGATCTGAACTCCAGAAGCTCCATTACCAATCAGAGCAACTCGTTTGCCCTTGAGAGACAAGTCCTTGGGCCATTGAGAAGGATGGAACTTGGGGCCCTCAAAGTCCTCGAATCCAGGCTGATAAGGAGGGTATCTGGCATTGTTGAGAATACCGGTAGCCTGAATAAAGAACTCGGCTTCATCGGTGAACTCGGTACCAGTGTTGAGATCCTTGACTTTGAAGATCCACTTGCCCTTTTCAGCGTCCCAATCGGCACTCTGGATATCGTGGTTGGTCTTGACCAGTTTATCAACACCGTACTTCTTCTCAATGCCCTGCCAGTAGCCCTTGATTTCCTGACCAGGAGCATAAGTAGCACTCCAATCGGTCTTGGGATCAAAAGACAGCTGGTAGTTGTGCGAGGGAATGTCACACTTGACTCCAGGGTACGTGTTTCGGTGCCACACACCTCCAGTTTCGGGCCATCGTTCGTAGATGGTCAGATCCAGGTTATCGAGCTTTCGAGGCAGAATGGTGCCAAGAGTGATACCTGCAAGACCTCCTCCAACTACTACCGCTCGAACCTTTCGATGGCCGGCAAAATCTCGCTTCAAAATCTCTTCAGCAGCGGTATTGGGCTCATCGGGAAAGTGCAGGTTGGGCAGCGAGTCGTAGAGCTCCTGTCCAGTAGGCATTTTGGAACAAAAGGTGATAAAAAGAAGAGATAAGAGAAAAGGGTGGTTGTTATCGGCTGATCTGGCACGTGATGCGCAAGTCAAACGTAATGATTGGGGTGATAGAGATCAGTATCAGCGAAAGACAGCTTGTATATATACTTGTTTGAAAGACGGAAACGTGTCTATGACTGAAGGTGTCTTTTTCACACGCGGAAATGGCGGAGATCAAACCCATTCTCCACACTTTCGTATTCAAGCCACAGGGAAGGGTTTCAGTTTGATGCGACCTAGTGAAGCTGGTACCCTAGAAGCAGCACCTTGGCTTTGCATGAACATCTTGTATGCCGTATAAGAACTCCCCAATCAAGTCAATTGAGCACCCAAAACAGTCAATGGTCAATTCACAAATTCTGACCATCTCCAATCACCCCTACCTCCACTAACCTGTGGCTTGAAGATCGACATACGCTCAAGGTTTGGATAAGACGTGATTTTGCATCATCCTTCACTCCAAGGTTACGGTCATCGACACTAGAGCAGGTACCTGGTACAGTAGGTGGCTTATCGGGGGAGCATTGTGGCTCAGCGATGTACCTGAGGCTGAGCGGAGTTGGCGGATATACCGACCTGAGGCCATCAAAGATCTTAAGAGGTATCATACGTGTACTGGTAGTGTAGATACGGTGTACCTGAAGTTGGATACCGGTACCCTGAAGACGTCACGGCTGTGTTTGCCATAGTCTAAAATCACGTCTAGACCGTCTACAGCTAGTGTCAGTCATTGTCTGAGGTTAGGAGGTGACAGAGGAGCACCTGGTAGAGGAATCTGGAGTCAATGGAGAAGTTATTATGCACCTGGCATGACATGAACAAGGGATGATGCAATGGTTAATGTGGATTCACTTGGCTTAATTTTGCCCACCTTGCCACATGCTATATTCTAAAGACTAATGTTTTTAGCTAATACGAGAATCAGCCACTGGAGAACCCCACATGGCAAAACACGAGTACCGTAGTTTCATGAGTGTATCAATTTTCTCTCCCAGTCAATCCTCAGGTCCACCCTCGGTCCGCACGTGACTTGGGACAATATACAAGGTTCACTCGTGATGCATGCAGATACACTATCTCCATATGACTGCTCGGATCGGAGATCAGTTTTGACAATTGACCATACAGACTAGACGACTACAGGTAAACGACTACACACCATGGCTGAATCACACAAAGAAGTTGAGAAATTCGAAAAAGTGCAGCCGGGAGGATCGCTGATTGTGGCATGGCAGGCTAGAGGCAAGAGATGTCTTGTTGTTGGAGGTGGAGAAGTTGCTTCTGGACGAGTACTGGCTCTGTTGAATGCTGATGCTGAAGTCGTTGTAGTGTCTCCAGCTCTTACTAACCCTGAACTCGAACACCGACGACAACTCAAGGAGTTTATCTGGATCAAAGCTCCCTACAATGATGACCATCTGACTGCTGAAGACAACTACAACCTTGTTCTTTCATGTTTGGATGATCCTGAGGTTTCAGATCAAGTGTGGAGACGAGCCGTCAGCCTCAAGATCCCCGTCAATGTGGCTGATGTGCCTGCAAAGTGCGACTTTTACTTTGGATCCATTTACAGAGATGGACCTCTACAGATTATGATCTCCACTAATGGTAAGGCACCAGGGCTGGCTAGAAAGATCAGAAAAGAGATTACCAACATTTTCGAAGATAAAGAGGCTGAAGAAGGTGAAGGAGAGTCCGATAGTATGATCACAAAGGCCATTGATAACGTTGGTAAGATCAGACAAGCTGTTCGAAATGTAGTCAAGTGTGACATTAAGGCTCGAATGGCTTTTGTTAGTGGAATCTGTGAAAAGTGGTCTTTCAAGCAGATTTCATTGTTGAACGATGCCTCCATTGCTGATCTAATTGCTCATTTCCCTGATATCCCTAAATATGAGGATTTGGACACTCAAGAAGAGGTTCCTATTAATACGCTGAAGTTGAACTAAACTACACACCATGAACTCTTCAAAGCACCAAAATACAATACCGGTATCGTACTCTGACGTTCTTCGCTGGTACACTTCTATCATATATACAATAAATTATATGTTATTACTTGTTTGCCGCCTCTTGGGCCTTTTCAAATGCGTCTTCTAGTCCTACCATATCGTTACCTGCTCCTTCAGCTAGAGATTTGACAATATCAGGCACCTCAGGTTCCCTGGCACTTTCTTCTTCAGGAGCTGAATCAGAGTCGTTGTCGTCTGACTCATCATCTGAATCGTCAGAGTCACCATCAGAATCATCTGAATCACTGTCACTGTCTGAATCACTATCATCACTATCACTATCACTATCGTCCTCACTGCTGCTGACGACAATCTCCTCGTTAGTGTAGTAAATTGTAGGGTATTCAACGACAGATTTGTCCTTGAGGTTCTCAGATAGAGGTTTTGAGGGGTCCAGAACAATAGGAGATGTGTTTTTTGACTTGATTCTTTTCATGTAGAAGGACTTTGGTAATTGAGAGTCTTCCTTCACCCCAGGCGTCTCGGCTACAACGCTCTTAGGTTCTCCATTGTCATTAGTAGACTCCTTTTTATCAGATTTGTCATCTTCCTTCTTTTCTTCTTTCTTTTCGGACTTGTTTTCTGTCTTGTCACCCTCCTTTCCATCTTTCTTCTCCCCCTTCTCCCTCCCCTCAAAACACTCCAACAAGGTCTGCACTGGATTCACTCTGTCGACCGTCAGACTCTCACCCGTATCAGCATTAACCCACTCGATGGTCCAGCAAAACTGTTTAATGCTGGGATCCCATCTACTATGGTTTCTCTTTTGTCTTCCCATTCCTTGAGCCACTTTATGGATCTTGACTCCATTTCTCTCCATGATACTGCTATCCTTGCCATCTTTTCTGTTCTGATTGTACCTAGCCCGCTTGAAAATCGGCATGGTTTCTCCATCTTGCTTTCTAACAGTGATATCTCGCTCCAAACGCTTCAAAAACCGGTAATCTCGGTTCACAGAGGTGTCGGTGAAGAGTGCTTCTCTGTTGAGGTACTTTGTAGGATCAGGCAGTCCCGTGCACTTTTCGGCCGCTTTGTGCTGTTTTGAACATGCTAAAGAACACGTCCGAGCCGAACAAGCCGGACACTTGTATTTGCTTTCCTGCTGGCAGATTGAGCAGGTCATTTATCGTGTGTTGTTGAAGGCAGTAAGATGAACAGAATCTTTTTTATTCATGCATACGATAACAAATTTCACCACCAACTTTATCTTGGAAGTGGTAAGTAATAAGCCAACTAAATGTTTAAGCTTTTGAGTCCCCCCTAATGCGCAATTTAATGTTCGTTTGTAGGGCTCGAACCGCGACCGCAGCAACTGCGTGTGCCTGTTATCTGGCATCATCGTCGACATCGAGACATCAAACCCCAGTCAGCATCACACACAAAAATGGTGAGTCCGGAGGAACTAGAGGTGGTTCTGGTGACGATTGAGAGGTGGTGTTACATGAGATATGTCACCGATAGCTCTTCAATTGCGTTGAACTTGGCACTAGTGTCCAGCACGTTTATGACGACGACAACATACAAGCGACATGAAGGAACGACATTGAAGAGGTGGCATACAAGGAATGAGAGAAATGCTCGACGAACAGAATACTCAAGGCATTCATTGCCAGAAAGCTCAAAATTGATACCCGATATTTGCCATCTACTGTTCCACCCCACACCACTGTTGTCATGCCCTTACCCCCCTTACTAACGCAGTCCGCCCAAAACTCCAAGGAAATCCAGAAGCTGCTCCAGGCAGAGAAGAAGGCCCACGAGATTGTGCAAAAGGCACGAGGATGTGAGTATACCGATTACGACGTTTACAATGTACTGTTCTAACTCAGACCGAACACAGAAGCTCAAGGACGCCAAGACGGACGCTGCCGCCGACATTGAGGCCTACAAGAAGAAGAAGGAGGAGGACTTTTCCAAGACCAAGAACGCCGACAGCGGTAGCAACACCAAGGCTGAGGCTGAGGCCGAGGAGTCCGCCAAGTCCGAGCTCGCCGAGATCAAGAAGGCCGGCGAGAAGGCCCAGAAGGACGTGCTCAAGAAGCTCATAGACGAGGTGCTCACTCCCAAGCCCATTGTCCACATCAACGCTTAGGTTTAATATTAACAGTATGGTAAGGTGGGTGTAAGAGAGTAAAGCGTACACTGGTAGGGAGTCATGTACAAGTAGAGAGTACAGCAACGGTACTACAGGGTAGGCACCGCACCATGTACAATGATATCATCAGTCCATTTCATCAGCTGATATTTTCCGACCGTTATTTCCGTTACTTTGTTCCCCCGTTTTTTTATTAATTTGGTATATTTCTCTCCTCATTTCCCCTTACAGAAACACCCCATGCGTATGAAGTCTATCGTCAACAGTCAAGAACTGGTACCCGGTAAAAACACATTTTCTAATGATGAGTTAGTTCCTAAAATGTCCTGTACATGTGCTTATGTAAGCTGGTTCCTAAGGATCATCTTCATTCCAAATCTCCTAGAGACCTTTTCGTTGTTGGTCCTCAGTATACTTGTAGCATCTTACTGTGTGACATGCGTTCTTCTCCATCGTCAGTTGTTGGTGCAGCCAATTTTAGCTTTTGTCAGGACTGTGTGGAGACCAGAGAAGGTCAATATAAGTAGGTGTTACAGTGGGAAAGTGACGATTAAAAGCTGATAATTAGTATATATCTGGGTGTATGATACTTTCTGTGCCTTTTTTCCCTCTCTAATCCTTCGTTTTCCCCCAAAAAAGTCCACACTGTCCATCACCCAATGCATACACCAAGGTTGAATTTACCACCCAGCGCTACATCTCCAAGTACAGTCTCGGAGTCTCATCCCCCTCACCCTCCCGCAATGGAATACGTCGAAACAGCATGGTCGGCGGCCGAGGAGGCCTGGTCGGACCTGGACCAGTACGTCCATCTCGGCGACCTGCATTCGCTGTCGTCGGGGTCTCTACAGTGGGAAAACATTCTGTTGGCTTCCACCGCCATCAGCGTCACCGTGACGTTGATTTTGGCTACTCAGCGGTGGTTTTTCGGCCACAAAAAGGCCGCCGAGAAACCCGCGGTCATCCATGTTCGAACCCCGGACCAGGCCTTGCCTCACTGGAAGGGGATTCGAATGGATCCGCCCACTCTTCGATCTCAGGAAGAACCAGAGATGATCCAATGCTACTGTCCTGCTACGGGCCAGTTTTTGGGAGCGACTCCTGCCTCCACGCCTCTAGATATCGATGCCGCCATTGAGTGTGCTGCTGCTGCTCAATGTGAATGGAACCCTTCCTTCAGCGCCCGAAACAAGGTGCTTAAAACCATCCGAAAGTTCCTGCTGGAAAACCAGGAGGTGGTCGCCCGAGTAGCGTGTAGAGATACCGGCAAAACCATGATTGACGCTTCCATGGGCGAAATCATGGTCACTTTGGAAAAAATCAACTGGCTCATCAAACATGGAGAACGGGCTCTTCAGCCTTCCTCTAGACCAGGATCCTCCAACCCTCTCATGTTCTACAAGGCCGCCAAGGTTGTCTACGAGCCCCTGGGTGTCGTAGCAGCTCTAGTTTCCTGGAACTACCCTCTTCACAATCTCATGGGCCCCATTTTGGCGTCTCTATATGCTGGAAACGCCGTCATCATCAAATGCTCCGAGTCTGTCGTCTGGTCGTCGCAGTACTTTGTCCAGATTGCTCGTGAGGCTCTTCAGGCCTGTGGACACTCGCCCGATCTCGTCCAGCTCGTCTGTTGCTGGCCAGAGACTGCTAACCATCTCACCAGCCATCCTCAGATTTCACACGTGACCTTTATCGGCAGTAAACCCGTGGCCCACAAGGTTGCTGCTGCTGCTGCCGAGTCTCTGGTTCCTCTGGTGGTCGAACTAGGCGGCAAAGACCCGTGTATTGTCTTTGACGACGATGGACTGGACCTCAAGACTATTGCCCATACCATTCTTCGAGGCACTTTCCAGGCTGCGGGCCAGAACTGTATTGGTTTTGAACGGGTCATTGCCCAGCCCAACGCCTACAAGACTCTGCTTGAAATCTTCCGGGAAACTATCCCCAAGTTGCGTGTTGGAGCAGGTATTGATCAGCAGGATGATGTGGATGTCGGAGCGTGTATTTCCAACATGCATTTCGAACGTCTAGAAGAGCTCATTGCCGACGCCGTGGACCAAGGAGCAGAGCTCATAGCTGGAGGACATAGATACCCTCATCCAAAGTACCCTCAGGGTCATTACTTCCAGCCCACTCTACTGGTAGGTGTTACTGCCGATATGGAGATTGCTCAGACGGAGGTGTTTGGTCCCGTTCTGACCATGATGCAGGCCGACTCGGTCGACCAGGCCATTGATTTGGCCAACTCTACAATCTACGGCCTAGGAGCTGCCGTGTTTGGATCCAACACGGTGACGCTACGAAAGGCCATCAACGATATCAAGTCTGGAAACATTGCTGTCAACGATCTGGCGGCGTTTTACGTGTGCCAGCTGCCGTTTGGAGGCTGCAAGGGTTCTGGATACGGCAAGTTTGGAGGTGAGGAGGGTCTTCAGGGTCTATGTTTGGCCAAATCTGTGGCCTTTGACTCGGTACCCTTTTGCAAGACGACTCTTCCTCGTCCCTTACAGTACCCCATTCCCTCTGCCGTCAAGGGCTGGGAGTTTGTCAAGAACGTCAACATTGCTGGCTACGGCGTGGGGCTATGGAAACGGTTCAAGAGCCTGGTTAGTTTAGGAAAGAGTGCCTAGGAGGATAACGGACGAAAGGAAGGAACGACATGAAACGAAACGAAAGCATGAATAGAACACATTAGTGGTTAGAGCAGTACTGTACTTGTAGTTAAGGACGGGTTGTATTTAAGAAGTAGCTCGTTAAGGGTTGCTGATATACAAGAACCAAACCGATACATACCTGTAGAGGCACAGTAATTACAATCTCGGAGAGTATGGTATTGAACGACAATACTTGTGGCACTGAACATGAGGTAATACTGGTACCACTGGTAGATATTGTAGCGTTGGCCTCCCCTCACACCCAAGCTTCGAGTCATTTGGAACGAATTGAATCACTCCACTGTATGAAATAAGTAGAAACGAGATGTTGGGGAGGAGATTTCGGCTATTGATCTATTAGACCAACATCCAGTGGCATCTTCAATAGATCATCTCGAGATAATTCTGATTCAGCGCTACCATACCGACCCTACAATATTTGGTATACCAGTACCAGAAGAACGTATATTGATACTTCTCGTACTAAAAGTGCATTACACCTGCCATGCCAAACGGACATAACCAATTCTTGTATAGGAATACTGAACGTACAAGACCCTGCGATACTTGTCATACTAACATACAGTACTGTAGCAGCTTTCGTACTTAACGGGCATAATCAATAATAGTACGGTAAAACTAGTGGTATCTAGCATGCGGTACATCGCAAAGAACGTGCCTTACCACTGGTGAATTACGAATACGGGAGTACTGGTGCCAAATGTATGTACATACGGTAACATTTGTAGGGGTACCGGTACGAGTACGAGCACCCTTGTACAGATGAAAGGGTTTGTGAACTCATAAGTACCGATACAGTAACACATGTCATACCAAAGTCGTACTCGTACGGTAACAGTTTTGGTAGAGAGCGTGCAATATACGAGGTACCGGAACTAACAACGTATCTTACACCCTGTACTTCGCACTTGTCATGTGTGCTCGTACTCGTACTGGTACACAGGCACCCTGGTAAATACCGACCGTATAGTATACTTGTGTACGGAACGTATAGTATTACTTCGCGTACCGGACGTCCAGAATACCGTACCAGTACGTACCAGGTACACTCGTACTTGATATGTCGTACAGTAACACTTCTCGTGCAGAGCGTGCAATTCACTTAAAGCATTGATGAATAGCGTATGTATAGTAACAGTTCTCGTAAAGAACGTGCAATACACTTCCTTTCTGAACGCGTCGGTATAGTAACACTGATCATTCCTTACGTATCGGTACATGAATACTCATCATACCCCACGTACCGGTTCATAATACTTCACATACTTCACGTACATAATACTTGAAATGTCGTACTCGTACGGTAACACTCGTACCTGTTACCCACTCGCACCGACGTACCCACTCGTACAATTACTTGCTTTTACTCCCCATACCAGTATCGAACGTACAGCAAGTCCGTAATATGAGCTGGACCAGAAAGTACATACTCGCTCATAGCAACTCCATTAATATTAGCTGTGCATTGCATCAACCTCAGTTGAGGTCTCACCTGTTAGGGTCACATGGCGCCTTGGCCTACAGAGCAAGAATATTATCATGCGGCCGCCCATTAGTGCTTTTTTTTCCTCTTGCATGTCTCATTTTTTGAACCGCTGCAAATAATTAATATCCCGCTCGTGTACGTTCGTTTCACCCTTGGGACCATGACGTCATGGGCTGCTTCTTTTTCAGGGGCACTACGAGCCGATACTTTTTCTCGTCATTATAGCTTTCCCCACCTGAGAGCTAACTTGAGGATGGGGTGCATTGCTGGAAATTTATTGCAAAACAAAATAAAGTAAAACCTGGAAATGGAGAAATGAGCATTCCTGTAATACCACGCCCCATGCCCATGCCCCCATGCCCCACAGTATAATAAATAGGCCGTCATATAACAGCGTGTTCCCCACTTGTTCACTTGAGTTTGATGACGTCATTTGGCCATTCTGTCACTCCACATCCCGCCACTTATTAACTTCGACGTTGGGTCATGTGTCAGACTAATTATGAGCTTTGTTGGTCCCATCGTTTCACAACGGGCCCACGGCTTTTGCTGCATTTGAAAGCCCTGTAACAGCTCCACGAGACGTGTTCAGGCTTGGATTGCCCAGCGTGACTCACATAGGACCCACACACAAGTCTCAGGACCCACACGCGGGTTGTTTTGGTCTTAGGTCACTTGGCCACTTGGTCAGTCTCAGAAGAGCATGCCCTCTTCAACCCACACCCAGACTCTTTGTTCAATCTCTGCAAGAGTTCGGTCCTTGAAAACGTTGGCATTGGCGAGCTCCTGGGCCATCTGACGGACCGTGTAGGCCTTGTGGTACTGCTTGACGTGGGCGGAAATGACCTGGTCTTCCCAGATGGACCAGCCGGTCATTGTAAGCGGTGTTGGAGAGAGGGCTAGTCAAGCAGACCGTGGGGCTTATAACTGTTGATTTGAGTTCATGTGGGGACCAAGAGTAGAGGCCAAGATGGCACTATACTATCGAAACCAGAGCCCTACGATATTGGTACCGGTACCAGTAGTTAGGTAGACCTGGTGGTGAGATTTGACTGTGATGTCGTGTATATACCACTACCACTATGATATGATACTCATGTACATGATACTTTGTTTCGTATCTTCTCATCCTGAATCCCATACCTTGGCTAAATAATGCAAATGTTTGTCTGATGCTGTGTGTCTTCTCTAGGGCTTAGACGGGTCCCTGAGGGTTTTGCAGCCACTGGAGAATGCGGCGCTGGATAGACGAGTTGTCAAACCCGGGCAGCTGCGATTTCAGCTCGTCGGCCATCTCGCTGATGGACCATTCCCGGCCATGTTCCTTGACAAAGCTCTTGACAATGTTGTCGTATTCGGGGTCCCACTTGGTCACTGGGTTAGTAAACGAGGTAATGCTGGTGTGGCGAGGTAATGCTGGTGTGGTAACGGCAACGATATACAAATATGTCAATCTCGTACAGTCAGTCTGGTCACGTCAGGTGGAGAGAGAGAAAAAAGAGGCCTCGGAACCGATCAGATGCTGTCATGAGGTCTGTTAACTGATCAGATGCCTTATGAGGCCTGGTAACTGATCAGATGCTGTCTGGTGACATGAACGACAGATACGAGCCCGTACCGGTACGTGTACCATCAGGTGACCCATCATTCTCGTATGTGCATTTTTCTTCCACACGCCCCTTTTCAGGCGTGTCGTGTGGACAATGTGTGAACAATGTGACAATGTGAAATGTGATGCGAAGTGGGAGGCGTTGCTGTATGATAAGCGATAAGATACTCACTTGTGTAAAGTAGCTGAAGGTGTAAACTGAGGTGGTGTAGTCAGTTGGTGAAGTCACTCGGTGAATTCGGTCTGTCAGTATAATCAGGGAATATAGAAAGAAGAAGACGAACACCGAACCCAGGGGCTTATATGTGAAGTGACTGATGTGACTAAGTCATGCTTAAGCCCGGATAAGGTTCATGAGTCTTACTCAAGTCATAGAGTTTGAATTCTTGAATATGTGGGGAAGGCCCCCCCTCCTGTCAGAGAAAAAGCTGGAGATGCAAACAGGAGGTTTCACGACGGATTAGGGGGGTTCCAGAACACTAAGACGCACAAGGCGACGGGTGCAGCCAGCACACAACAACAACAGAAGCAGCAGCAGCGACTAGGGAGACAAGAGCAATAATAAACACAATAAATAAATGCAGATGCTACAAAAGGGGATTAGAGAGATGGGGTAACGGACACTTCGGATGCAGGAGAAGCAGTAGCAAAAGAAGTAGCAACTGAGGTGGGGGTGGCAGCAGTAGAGACGGGAGCTGAGGTAGAAGGGACAGTTGCTGAGGGAGAAGAGACAACAGCTGAGGAATTAGTGACAACAGCTGAAGTCGAACCTGGAGCAGCAGTCGAACCTGGAGCAGTCGAACCTGTAGTAGCAACAGACGCAGTAGGCTCCGTTCCTGACCCTGAACTCATGACCCTAACAACGTCCGTTTCCAATTCCGGAATGACGTAATACTGGGCCACCATGGTTTGGACCCGTTCGACCGGATCTTCGCCTTCACTAATGCCCTCCAGACACTCGCGAATCAGCTGGTCACGGACATCGCCCCGAGGAACGACCATCCGGTCCACTCCATCGTCCACTCGAAACAGATAATTGTCCTTTTTGGCGTACGTGCCTCCAATGGCGAGAAAGTCGGCCACGATACTCAGGTCCGGATTGGACTCTGTGGCGCGTTCTAGAAGAACACGATGCTCGGGCAACCAGCTGGAAGGGTCTCTGCCCACAATTTTGCATTCTTCCAGAGAAGACGCCGAATCCGCATCTGAAATGATAAGTTCAAGTAGTTCTTTGGGGTAGTCTCTGTTGCAGTCGACAGAAGTAGTGGTAGAAGAAAGAGGAGGTTTCTCAGAGTCGGTAGTGGTACTTGTAGTCTTTGGAAGAGCCATCCATTTACCTGAACCTCGGGCTTTATAGACGTATCCTCCGTTCAAAAGGTAGGTGACGCCCTCGCTAAAGTAGGACGCGACACGGTTGAGCACGGGGTCCTTGAACAGATCGCCCCGGAGCTTGAACTGGGTCAGCACGTTCCAGTCGTAAAAGTCAACAGAGTGCAGTGGCGTGGTGGTTTTCATGGAAGTAGAGGGGTGGAGATATGGCGGTTTTAAAGAGATGATTTGGTCGATTCAAAAGAAGTGGTTTGGTCGTTTGTTGGTCGGTTGTCGGCTCAGTTGTAGGTGTCAATCAAAATGGTTTTGCCGGGTTTCCTTTTTTGCAATATTACCAGATCTGTTCCTGTATCGTTCCTGTATCGGTCTATGACGTCAGAGCTGGAGGAAGAATAAAGTCGGTAGCACGTCTTGTCGATGGTTGTGAGGGAGAGTGGTGCACTGGCTGTGTCGTGAGGCGTGTGTTTCGTCGTGTAGCGTGTTGCAGGCTCAAATCTGGGGGAAATGTCGCTAGAGAGACTTATAATATATATATATATACCATCCGGGAGTTGATGCCTGTCTAAATACGAATCGCAGTCAAGACGCACACCACAACCTTGTACTTGCAAAGAAGCTTAACCTTGCCACCCTAAGAGCAACAAGCTTTTACACCTTGGGGCTATTAATCGTTTGCAAACGGTGGTGATGTCAGACATCCACTCTCAACAGACTTTATTTGTCGCACTTTGATCCGTCCCACGGTTCGACTTGCGCAGAATTAAATACTTTGTCCTTCTTTATTATCTGGCCAAACTGGGCCGACCGCTCCTCCAGACCGCTCCAAAGCACCACACTCCCTCTTTGCGGGTCCCACATGCAGCTCCACCGCCATTTCCGCCAAACGGTTTTCCCAGCTCCACTCGACTCGCCACCGCACAACGAGGGTCTAGCATCATTTCTGCTTGCTGACCAAAACTGTGCAACTAATTTGGAATTGGAATTGGGAGGTGCGCTCAAATCGCCGATGCAATGTACAAGAAAAATATGACGTCAGAGTCAGGTGCGATATTTGTCACGTGTGTTACGTGTGTTACGTGTGGAAAATTGGTCAAAGGAGGGGGCTGAAAATTGATACTTCCTACCGAAAATTGATACTTCCTGCCGAAAAATGATACTCGCGGCCGAAAATAGATGTCTTCCATAAACTTGGCCACCACAAAAAAATGCACTGCTATTGCAGGGGACCATACATGTTTCGGCTGGATCCTAAAATAGCCCTACGCCATAGCCACGGTATAGCCATGTATAGCCTGGTATAGCCTGGTATAATTAGGTCTTGAAATTTGAGTGTGTGCCAGACATCGTATGTGCCAGGAACCATCTCTCTCTCTCTTCCTTGGTCTCACTTTCTTTTTCTTCTTTTCCTTTTTTTCCCTCTTTCCCTCTTTCCTTCCTTTTCTTTTCGTCTGTTTGTCGTCTTAATTTGCCCTCTTTTTCTAACCACCTGTGCGTAACCAATGGTACATAATATCGTCCACGCCCCAATTGCGCCAGATAATATTTGCACGAGGGACCCACGCCCACTCCTTCTATTGGTGGGCCCCATTTGTTTGCACGCAACTGACATGTAGCAAATGGGGACATTTGGACAATATGAAAACAGACAGAATATTTTTTCCCTTTTTCACTCTCGACAACCAATTCTCTCGTCTCGTCTACAGTAGCGAAATTACACCTGCGAAAAGCCCAAAAAACCCGTTCTAGCAAAAAGTAGCTGGGTTTGCTGGACAGATGCATCCACGAAATCCATTTCGGGCTAACGCGTGCAAAGTAAAACAGGTGAACGAAGACTGGAGAATGAACCAAGACGCAGTTGAATACTCCGCTCGACTGCACAACCTGGTATCGTACGTACTGGTACATACATACCAACAGTTACACTCATCCACGTGGCCCAAAGACACTTTTTCGGCAACGTCTTGTCCCTTTTGGTGCGGAATGAATGCATCACCAAAAGAGCGCATCAAAGACAAACCTTGGCTTAAACCCTCCTCTGCACCCATGGTCTGAGTCTCCGCTAATGACGCAGTCATGGGTTGGGGGGCCAAATCGAACGCGTCCAAATTAGCGGGTTTGGTGGCAGGAATCTGATAGCAGGTGGACTAGTTCCAAAACCAGCACTTGTCCATATAACGCCGTCGGATCTAAGTGTGAAATAACCAGCCTCGGGCACATCTTGTGGCAGACTGAAACAGTCTCATGCTGACTGAGCGCGTATAGGGAAATAAGTCTTCGAGGCGCCGAAAGTGTGGGGTGAGATGAGATGAGCAAAAAGGGGGATCGACAAGAGGAGGACAAGGGGCAAAAAGTTATCTCCCGGGGGCGAGTCGAACGCCCGATCTCAAGATTACAATATGATACCATTACAGTCTCGCGCCTTAAACCAGCTTGGCCACCGGGAGATGAGGGGGATGGGCCCAACCGGGAATTGAACCCGGGACCTCTCGCAAATTGCCTAGGACACCCTAAGCGAGAATTATACCACTAAACCATCGGGCCGCAACCTTGAATTTTCGACCTTTTTCATCGTACCGGATTACGACTCTGCTTAGTCAGATCAGCGATTTTGGAACGCCGTATACGAGCTCAAAGAAGTGACAATTGAGTAAGTAGAAATAGCCCCTGTTTAGTCGGCGTATTCGGAACCCTATAGCACTAGTTTCAACCTTACAGCTTCTTTAATTGCCCCAAAAAATATCCATGTTGATGCCGCCCCATGTTTACCAACTCTGATATGGAATACGATGAGACACGGCATCATATAAAGTGAATCAAAGTGAAACAAAGACGATTCAGCCATATTATCGGGAGTGTAAAAGCATGGCCTCGCGCCGTCTACAAGTATTAATTAACATGAAACAGCTTGGTGGTTGATACTGTTATTAAATAAATATTTCCCCGGATGTTTCCGATCATAAGGTCATCGGAGGGATGATACGGAGCCCAACCGAGTCATTAATAGAGAAATACGACGTTGTCACACGACGCTAATACGGCACTGTTGACAAATCCTCGGCTTTGTAAATGTCCAAAGCCATCTTGACCAAGGTCTGATGTCTCTCAGGATAGTCCCTCGACGGAAGACTGTATCTGATATCTGGAATATCGGGTTTCTCCGTCTTTGTAACAACGTAGACCACGTGGTAGGCTGCGTGTGTCATCACCGAAGCTAGTGCGTCATCATAAGTAATACAGATTTCATTTCGCTTCCCCATCCAGGACCCGAGATCCGCTAATTTCTTTGCGGGAGCCATTCTGTCTTTTCGTTTTGAGATTTGTTGTTTCTGGGCGTCAAACAGGTAATCAATTGTCTTATCCAGCGCCCGTTTCACTTCCAGAATGAGAGAACAGACACAGGCCAAGTAAAACAGATTGACTTGATCATCATAGGACTTTTGGGCGGACTTCCAAAACTTTTGAGCACGGATGACGTACATTTTTCGCATGTAAGACACCCGTTTGATGGGGCATTCATTAGAGCTTCTGTTGTTAATCAGTTGACGACACTTGTTGTACTGGTTAGTACCTCTAGTAGTGAGTACTGTTCCTATCACGTGCATCCAATCCAGACCTAGAGTAGTTTGTCTGAACGATTCCGTCAGTTTTTCTTCAACCTGATGTCTTCCCTTTTCTCCATCGTACTCGTCTATCAAATGTTGCAGTTGTCTCATTTGAGACATGACGGAAACACGAGAGTAGTCTGGTTTCGTGTTTTTGAGCTGGAGAAGGACCTTGGTCTGGCCTTGTTCCCATTCTGGACGTCTCATAGCTTCCAAATACTCGTTTGGAATGTCAATCGACTCGGAAGATATGTACTTCATCTCCTTGTAACATGAGACAATGGTGTTTAGAGCAGGAATGTGAGGCACCAGTAGACCCAATTTGTCGACTCCAAACGAGCCCAACAGCATATCCACAGCATCAATAAACGGAATATCGCGATACTGGTCGAAAAACTGATCATCTCCGAGCTCCAGGTACTTTGCTCGAAGACTAGGGTTTCTCAAGACCTGGTAGGCATCAGATACTGCATAAAAGGGTTCGATTTTCGAGGGTAACAAGGCCAGGGTAAGGAACGTGCGATTTCGATACGCCTGGTCAATTTCAAACGGGGTATAGTCACGTGAAGAGAGACCCAGCACGTGCAACAGTGACATGTCAGGATGAAAAAGGGTGGATAAGAAGGTTGAAATATGCATGAGAGATGGGGTGGATATAGAGTGTATGCATGGGGAGATGTGAGAAGCCGAATGGAATAAATGTGAATTTGGGCTTGAAACGGGAGATGTGGTGTCTGGAAGCGGTTATGAGACGGAAATCACCCTTTTCGTTGTGAAAATCGCGTTTTTAGGGTGATTTTTGGTGGCACAAATTTGGTTTGTATGTCAACTATGTTTAGTGGAAGTTTAGTTGAAGGTAATTCACTATGTTGGGTGCTCCAAGGTGATCAGTTTGTACCAAGTATTTGCACTTAAGAAGGGTGGGAATGATGATAGTTGTTTGAATTGATAGAAATCAGGTACATACGACGGTTTTTTGACTGCTACTAGTACCTAACCTGGTATGTAAGACTCCTATCATGCCTGGAGGTATAGTCTACATAATGGAGATGCCAGTACTGGTGACAAGAAGCCACAATTACGTATTTACATGGTTCTATGAGATCAATTATCGGTACATAAAATGGTGCTGGACTGCTCCTTACATCTGCTGTGGTATCTTTCCTTGAAAAAACTCCAACTTGTAACTCGACTCGAAGGACTCGAAGCAGAGATGGTATGAAGACACAAGTCATACAGGTCTGACAGTGCAATTGCCGATACAATCACATGTGAACAGAATAACCTTTGATTGATTCTAGCAGCTGGTAGCTGTAATTGTAGATGTACTTGTACCGGTACTATTACTCGTAGCTATACCTCTACTTGCTATAACAGTTTCGTGGAATAGAGGAGATTAGCTGATACTATCAAATTGAAGGTGAGATCGAAGATCAACATCTTGGAAATGGTAAGTCGCCTTATAAAGGGTCGGTATTATACGATATGCTGCCTGGCAGTACACTTGAAAGTACACCTCCAAGTGATGATATTATCTTGAAACATCTACTAGCAACTCAACTACAGATATAATTCTACAAGTAGGTTGTCCATATTACTATCGTATACGTATAGGTATTCAAACAGCTTTTCTCGCTTCAAACCCTTGATTTATGGTTAGCCTATTGGTAGTATTGTAGTCTCAAGACCTTGGTATTGACTGACAAGAGAGAGATGTAATACTTGTACTAGTGTAATGAATACCAGAAACAACAACAAGTGACGAGCTGTAAAGTGAAAGCTAGGTAAATTCTTGGTACTATTCAAATTTGTTTCTTTTTTTCCACTGAATGGTGATATTCTCTATCAGTAGTTGGTGGCCATTGGCTCATCCTAGTTGCTGACTGAACCGTCTAAACTGAAGAAATCCATGGCGGGAACTTCAAAAGAAGAAATTAACCATGCTAATAAGCAGTTTTTTTAAGTCCTCTTTGTTTTCAATGGCTTTATCGAAGATTTCGTCGCGCTTAGTGAGCTACATTGTAACATCTCGAGGAGAATACTCATTAACTAGCTAGAACCATTGTATGAGACACCTCAGTATCTACAACAAGTACTCAGGGATCTATTGGTGGTCACAACAGCTTCAGGATCTTCTTCTATTCATCCACTGATCTTCCATATTGAGCTATACCATGCGAAGGAGATATAATCAGTCGGATCTCCATTTGTAGACGAGTTTGCCACATTGTTCATACACTCTAGAGGGAAAAAAGAAGTCAGGTTATCTCGTAGTAATTTGAAGAGAGGAACCCTGACATAGCAGAGGTCCAGGTTAGTGAAAAGACCCGTTTCGAAAGTGAACCTGGACAAAACCAGAGAACCAGAAGTCCGACTGAAAGAGTGAGAGATGGGAAAGAGGTTCACCAAGAAGTTGACTGAGGAGCAACAGAAGCCAGTTGAGAAGCCTGACACTGCACAAGTTGACTGTTGAGCTCTGTCACATTTCTTTTCAAGTCATCCAGTTCAGTCATGAGTATTGCGAGTCTCTAGTGAACTTCAGTAATCTGTTTCATGTCGATCAGGTGCTCCAGAATAGAAACTAAATGGTGAATAACTGAAACTGTTTCCTCTTATCTCATCGCTGCTACATTCCTTGTATATTTATCTATATGTTTCAAATGTACAAGGTGGCCAACCAGTATACATAAGTCTAGCCCTGATACAAGTCCTATAGTCTTCAAGGGCACGGCTTCGATACGCTCATTCGACAACAATAAATAATTCAATATACACTATTTGTGGGAGTTCGTCTCCAGGAGTAGGGTGATAGCGTGAGTGTGAAGCAAGGAACAAGAGCATCTATAGTCACTCAGGTTCCTGCTAGACACGCAGTTGTATAGCCCAGGCAAACTCGTAGCACATTCGCTCCTCACAGCATATGAGCAGTATATTCGCTTCGCTCATATACTGCTCATATGCTTGCTCGTCGCTCTTGCGCTACTCGGCATTCAACCCCATTGTCGTATCTCCCAGATCCAACAACGGTTCCTGTCCATGCAAATTGTAAGCATTAAGCGTCATTTCATACGTCTCATAGTCCATTTCCAGAATCACCGGCCGTCTAGCGTCTCTATCCTGAGCCAGTACCGCCGTTTCCTCCTCAGTGCACATTTCAATCACTGGAGTCTTATCTTCATGTTCATACACTCTAGCCATTCCTGAAGCTACCAGAGTCGAGAAAACGAAAAAGTTTTGAACGGTGGATTCAAAGCTTCTAGGATCAACAATGGCGTACAACATGGGCAGAGGTTCTCCCTGTTTCTTGGAGTACTGGTACAACTGCATGAGTTTTCGACGCATGATTCCTCCAAACTTTTGGATATTGTTTTTGGTTGAATCAATCTCGTCTCCTTGAAGTTGCACGGCTGCCACCTGCTTTCCAGCATCGGTAGCTTCCTGTCTAGGCTTGGTTTGTCTGACTCTCTGAGGACGGTCCTTCTCCAAAGCTCCTACGATATGAGAAGCTCCTCGAGCGACTTTTCCGTACTTCATTCCGATTCGTCCAAGAGCAGAGATTCGTCCGATATCAGGAACACTCATGGGATCAGCAGAGAGGTCTGTAAAAGTGCCTGCTACCTTGTCAAACAGAGGATCTTCAGTTTCAGCATTGGCGCTCAGAAAGTTGGACACGAGGTTCTGAACTTCCTTGAGATCGACCACGCCTGGTTCGTCGAGCGCGTATTTCTTGATATGTTTGGTTTTTTTCGTGGCCATGGATTTCAGAAGATCCGCATCTTTGATAAGAGCTCGTCGGTCGTCCTGGTACTTGTTTTTGACCGAGTTTGCCGTCTCGATCATTTCGAGCACGTAGGCTCCATCGGCGTCGTCGACCACCTTTTTGAACTCGTCGTAGTCGGCCTGGAGCTGCTGCTGGATATCGTAGTCGTTCATTTCGGTCATGGTGGATGGAGAACGGGTCATGTTAAAATCAACGTGTTTTTCATGCATCAAAAGACGCGAGTGTAATTAACTTTACGCGATGAAGAAGGGAAGAGTAAGGAGGAGGGATGGACAATAGAAGAGTGCGATAGCTGTCAGATGAGAGTGGTATATATAATGATTTTAGTTGTGGCGGTGAGTCTGATCTAACAGGGAAAAATATATAAAAAATCCGGTTCTTTATGTATTATGATTAGTACGATACTTCCTCTCATACAATGCCTCCTACACTGCCTGTAGAGTAATATTAACTCCTAAGCGTATTACTTAGCCCTCCTTATATGAACATACTCTGTTAGAGATAAGAACTGTCATATTCTAGAATCAATCATACGCCTTCTAACTGCCTTCTTCAATTGACCAGTACATACTCCTCCCTCTGATGCACCCCTATGTCTTTGTCTAAACCTGTACCGCCCCTGAACGCCGTTTTGTGGTGAGGCCTTGGGTCGTGTGACCAGGTAAAATAGGTGGATTTTGGTGGAAAGTGGAAAAGTGGGAAATGTGAGAAACGGGAAAATAGAGAGAAACCTCGTTGTAGCTGATTACTCAGCCAACCTCTTTATCCACAACCTTTGATCAACCACCTCCTTCCCTCCCTCCACCTTCCTTGTCCCAACTTAGTCAGCAAGTTAGTTACACGTACCTACTTAGGCTGGAGAGGATATTACCTTTAGAGACCCACTTGGAGGGATAAAACCACGCATGGAGTCCATCAGATATGAGCAGCTGTCGCTGACGGAAGACGAGATCCGCGCGTACAGCCGATGGTACACTGATCTGCTGCTCCGCAAGGGCAAGGAGAGCATTGTTGTCAATGACGTTCTCACGTTTGTGGACAATTTCGGCGTCAAGGAAGAAGACAAGCAAAAGGTGAGTCAGGAGGCAATGATGGATGTCAGCTGGACCATCAAAACGTCGACCGAGCCATTCTAACACAGATTCTCAATGCATGTGGCCAACATTTGGTCAATTTGGACCCAGGCCAGTTCTACGGCTTTCTACGACTCGTTAGTCATGCTCTCAATGGTAGCAATGTGTCTGCTGCCATGATCTATCAGCCTGCTCCTTTACTCAGACCGAAGTCGATTCTCAGCCGGAAACGGAAAAACTCGGAACCAGAGGTTGCTGTTACTCCTACAGATACTCAACTTGATATCAACTCGTTTACCAGTCTTTTGTTGACAGGAGATAGACGAAAGAAGAGCAAGAAGAAGGTACAGTTCACTAGTGAACCTCCTCAGGTCACTGCAGCTGCTGGACGGACTCTGGAGGAACTTATGCGTCAGCGTCAGAGTGGTTCTGCGCCAGTATACTCTCAGAGCATGTCTGACTTGTTGGACGATGATAGTACTGATGAAGAACCCAAGCCTTTGGAAAGACAACAGACCGGTCCTCCTCCTCGAACGTCTTTCATGGCGTACATGCATCAAACCGAGCAGGATCTGAAAGCTGAGCAGCCGTTGGCGGGTGTCAGTACGGGTTCCAATACCGGGTTAACTGCTTCGAACACAGGATCTTCTCCATACCAACCAGTGGTAACGGTGACAGCTCCTATCCAGCAAGCTCCTCCTCCTAACCCTTCTACCGGAGAAGACGACGAAAACGAGGTCATTGAAGCTCTGGAAGATAGCGGGTTCAAGAATGTCAAGGTGGACAGT
The DNA here is from genome assembly GCA_900519025.1 of Yarrowia porcina. Classification (NCBI taxonomy): domain Eukaryota; kingdom Fungi; phylum Ascomycota; class Dipodascomycetes; order Dipodascales; genus Yarrowia; species Yarrowia porcina. The sequence goes on along the minus strand of ULGT01000008.1, from coordinate 1,008,652 downwards.
GTTCTGCACCATGGAAAGCCCCAGGTGGGTCCTCCTCCAATCACATTTGGAAGTACCTACGGAGAAACTCCCGGAGACGCATTCAGAAACATTCTGCAGAGCCAGGCTACCGGGTCTCCAGCTCCTACAGGCTCTCCTGCTCCTGGAGACATGTTCAGAGACGCCCTGGTATCCCAAGCTACAGGCAACAACAACAACAATAACAACAACATCAACAACAACAGTAATAACAGTCTGCAGCCCTCTAATACCGGGTCGTCGTTCAAACCTACCTTGGGTCGCCAAGCTACAGGAGCTCCTTCTACGTCGTTTGCAGGGTACATGTCTTATGGAGACGGATCCGCCAACTCGTCGTATTCGCCTTCTCCTGCATCCACTCCTCAGCCACAATCGCAGCCCTCTGCCGCAGCTACAAACTACTCTGGTTTGTCTGGAGTCTTTTCCACCCCTCATAACCAGCAAGCATACGGTCAACAGCAGCAGCAGCAGCAGCAGCAGCAGCAGCAACAGTACCAACCACAACAATACCAGCCACAGCCACAGGCTCAGCCGCCGCAATACCAGTCACAACCACAGCATAATATGAACTCGGTCTACAATCTCATGGTGCCTGGAGTCTCACGTTCTCAAAGCGTGTCTCCTACACCCACTTCATTTGGAAACGTTGGCGGATACGGAGCTCCAGGAGGCAGAAGAGTCCCCCCACCGCCTCCACCGCCTCGAAACAAGTCTGCATCTCCCCAGCCGCCGCCCGTGTCGTTCCAGCGAGAGGCTCCCGTGCCTCCGCCGCCAAGACGAGGGTCCACGGCTTTGCATTCTGCGCCTCCGCAGACGTCCTTCAACGGCAACGGGTACAAGAGCCAGACGAGCCCCGATCTTCTGGCCGACCTGCGGGCGCTCCAAGACGAGGTGGACAAGCTGAGCGGTGCCAGTAGGTAGGGGAGGAAAGAACAAAAGACATTATAGAGTATAGTAATAGACATCTGGGGAGGACATACGACAAGAGGGGAGAAGTACGAGAGGTGGAAAGGAGTGTAGGAGAAGAGGCGGAGGAGGAGGAGAAGTACCATACCAGGTAGGAAGAGAGGAAGGAGCAGAGGAAGAAGTACCAGTACGACACGATATGAAGGGGAGTATCATAACAAGAGTGAGACGTCTACCATTGCCGGAAGAGTACGACAGGAAGAGAAGGTAGGAAGGAGACAACATACGATATGGTATTAGGGAGGAGATACTGCTTAATCACAACCTATCTTAAACCCTGGAAGAGTACATTAGGAAGAGAAGAGACCGACAGGAAGAGAACGGAGCAGGCAAGATCAGGAGATCATGAGATCGGAAGAGAACATGTTACTGCTCATATTGCTCATACTGTTCATACTGTTATCGTGTCGGGAAGAACCGGTACAACTGTTGTCATGATAACCTGTTCCAGGTCACAATGTCCCGCTACACTCGCTTAGAACATGTGACATAACTGATATTTTTTTCTATTTTTCTCTATTTTTTCGTATTGCTTTTTTCTTGCCACTTTTGCTTCCCACTTTTCTTTCAGACCTGCTGCTTTCAGGCACTTTCAGGCACTTTTTCCCGCTACAATGCTCACATGTCCGTGCTCACGTTTTGGTCGTGCTCTCCCCCATGGTCCATAATTAACGCAAGATTAAAGCACGCAGGTCCGGCTATTGTCTGTAGGTTGCCCGTTGAGACCAAGTGAAACCTGCTGAAACAGAGCCCCTGAATGGAGGGTATGTAAAGAGTGGGATCGGTACTTTGCTTGCGGTGACAGCTGTAGCCTTCCAATATAGATCTTTTAGATAAGTGTACAGTGTAGGTGAACAGGTCAAGTCATATGGGTGGTACTACAGTATCTTGCTCTTGGGTGTAAAGTGTACGCTCACTGTAAGAATGGACTAACCAAAACGATATCTAGTATGGTCTAGGTGACCTGCACAGCCCTCGGTTCTTCACAGTGGACATGTATGGAAGCCGACTATTCTTTGGGGAGGATCAGAGCAACTTTCAGGGGCTGGAAAGTGGCTTTGGAGTGACTTTGGAGTGACTTTTCAGAGCTCCAAAGTGAGCTGTCCAGTGCAGGGCTGTAGACTGAGGTAAGTTTAGACAATGGATATGGATGGATGGATGGAATGAGAATGAACGGATTTGAAGAATGAGAAAAGGTATGGACGGATTTGAAGAAAATGATTGTGTGATGTTTTGAAAGGTAGTACATTGTAATACGAAAAGTGCACCGGTACTAGCAGCATTCTTCATTCCACACATGACACTAACATTTTCAGCCCGTATCAAACACGTTTGACCTTGGTCCTCTCTTGCTCATCGCACTGTTGCACATGTTTTGGTGCGTTTTAGGGTTGGGTTTATCAGGACCCGGGAGGTGAGGGGTAGAATATTCTGGGTCTTTGAGGCGAAAATACGGGATTCTGAGACGAGAGATCGGGCTGAAACAACGTGAATATTCGCTTGAGCTTTTTCTCGGGTCAAATACCGCCCAAATTCACCCCCTTTACGCCAAGTCGTCCTCCACCACCTCCAAACTCAAGGTTGCACCCACTCTTTCTTTTGTCTACAAGTAAACAATCCAAGGCCGGGTTGGGTCTGAAATAGTCGGGGAAAAACATGGACTGTAGGCTCGGCGACTGTGGGCGAGAAAACTGGCGTCTAGCAGCGCAGGAGCTCTCTTTGCAAGCAGTATATACTTTTGATTATAAGAGGGGTCAAGGGCCATTGTATGACTTGATATCTTACCATATATTGACATACTGGTTCAAACACACCTGGTACACCCACTATACACGATACTACCGGTACCTTCTCAGTCGATCTCACGTCACTGATCACACCACTTGTGCATTCATTTCCGACAAAAGCCCGTTTGGCGAGAGAACCCAAGTCGCTATATCTCAGCTCATTCTTGCAAGAAGAGTGCCAAAAGCACCATTCCCCCATTTTGGAGAGCGCGCCAATCACCCCATTCTACGAAGCCTGCATAAAAACTGTATACAGTGGAAGCAAAGATTGTGCCATTGAAGGATTAGTTGTGTGCGATCATCGTCGATTTTCTCGGAGATCGTTATCAGGCTGATACTGAGCAGCTCCACCATTGTTTCTAGACACCTCACCGGTTTCACACCACTACAACCCTTCCTACAACGTGTCTCATTCCACTGCACGTTTCAACCTAAGGTGCAATACAGCTGAAAGTTGAAATAACAAAACAGACCAGACGCACCCGCAGTGCATACCTCACCCATCCACAAAAAATAAATCTGGCGTTGGACCACCCTGAACCAGCCCCGTCCAGCTGACCCGTTCCGTCCACATTGTCTGCCGCGTCCACCTTGTCCCGCTAATCAGCTCAGCTGCATTTCTGTGCATAGACTGGTCATTCATTCCTTACCTTTTCGTCCGTCTTTCGACCCTGTCTTTTCTTTCTAATACTCTCGACCCTGCTCCACCCGCACGTTTCCTCCAAGTCTCATCTCGACTTTATTACCGACCATTACACTCCTTTCAAGTGCACACGCACCCCTCCTAGAATTGCCTAGAAGATATTACCAAGCCGACATCAGGACTTATAGAGGACACAAGACCAAGGCGACGTAAGACTTCAAGACTACCACCTTGCTCAACATACAAACGACCTTACAAAACGACCTTGCTCAAGACACTACAAGACGACCAAGACGCTACAAGACTACGACCTTGCTCTAAAAGACTCATTACGACAAGTACTGACTACACCTTATCACACCACCACCCCTACCCACCACCACCCCTACACCACACATGACAGGACTATTTTCATTTCTATGGCCGTCGTCAACGACCCCGGCCATCACCATTCCCACATACTACCAGGGCGACAACGAAGACCACATTGACCTGCAAATCAAGTCGCTCACGTTCATGTACAAGCGCTGCAACCGCCAGATACACACGCCGTTCCGCAGAGACTCGTCCCACGACATGTCCAAGGACGTGAAGCAAAGTCTCATGCGCCAGCGGCTCAACAAAAAACGGTCCCATCAGGTGCTTCCCACGGCTCTCAGCAGCGAAAAGAACAACCTGCGACCAACGAGGTCCGAGGAGGACTTTACTGGCATGACTCCAAGTGAAGTGGAGAAGCTCGATATCATGTACAACCGAAGCGAGTTTGAACGCCAGCTGTTCAATGACCAACATAGAATCACCATTGACTGGGCGAAAAACAAGTTTCGAAGCGTGTGCATTCTCACAGCCATGCCTGCCCATTCGACTTCTTTGCCGGTTATCGACGAACTCAACCACTGCAGGTTTACTCTGCTAAGAGCTGATGCTACCGACGAAGAGTATATCCGAACTCTGGCGGACTCGGATCTCTACAGAGAACACAACATTGCTCGAAACACTCGCATGCGGTTTGCTCGAGATTGCATTGACCGAACCAGAGATACTAAACAGCCCAGCTCGGCCAACTTCACAAAGGACGAGCGGGCTCTCATCATCAGAACGTTTCTGCAAAAGCTGGCGGTCGAAGTCCAGGTCCAGAGACTGTACCGAGGCGCATTCAGAGAACGTCTACGAGAAAAGGAACGGGAAGCCAAGGGAACCCTCAAACTGCATAAGTCCTCGTCCAAGGAAAACTTCAAGGACTATGTCTCCCTTGCTTCTCGAGATAGTTTGAGAGACACAATCTTCATGTTGGAAGAATCTCCAGCCGTGTCTAACAGCAGCAACAACAACAACGCTCCTAGACCATGCACTCCTCGGTCGCCACAACTGGAGGTCCGGTCTCTCAACATCCCCACGCATACTCCCACGCTGAAAAGCAAAAAGTCACATGCCGAGCTGTTTCTGCTCATGTCGCCAGAGAAGCAAAAGTCGTACTTTGACGCTCCTCTGAGTCCACCCAAGCAGCAGTCTTCCCCCAGTCCAAACAGCTCACCTACCCGATCTCCTAGACGGCAGTACAACACTCCGAACCTGCCCATCACCAACTCTGGCTCCACCTCTGCAAACCGATTGAAGAAAAAAGCTAGCAACGTCAGCCTCGGCGGCGGCTACCATATCCCTCCTCCCACATACTACTACGCTCCTTCTACGTCGCCCGACTCTGCCAACTCCATCAACTCGTGCGCCTCGACCGCCACGTCCACCACGTCTATTTCCTCTCGCGCTACGCTGGCGTCGGACGCCACGCTCAGCGAAGATACTAACCGCGAGCTGCTCGCCCAAGCTCGCATTGCCGTGCGGTCGCGTCTCGAAAGCGAAAAGATGCGCATTTTCGGCCCTTAACATGCATTATTTATACAATAGATTAGACAACTGAGACGGTGCCGGTGCTGGAACAGCCCGGTGTGTACGATATGGTAGGGTGTACTTGTAGGAAGATACTTAGTTATAACTTATCTTCTATACTCTTTTTAGGTGAGAAGAAAGAGAGTACACTGGTAGGTGTGTACACTGTAGTCACTTTGAGAAAGAAGATGGTTAGGTAGACCAGCAGTTAAGAAAGAAAACACTGAACATACATTCATTCAAAGGTTGCTCTAAAATATGGTCTATTGTATGAAGATCAAGCTGACTAAGCTAATCTGACGAGATAATAATGTAACAACTCCTCTATCACCCCTCTCTCTCACCCTCTCTCATATTATGACATCCCCTCTCAGCCCCTCTCTCGGATAATAACATGTCTCCTGTCCTCATCCCTTGCTAATTTAATCCGGTCAGGAGGGGCTCCACTCTGAAAACTATTTTCGGCTGGATTATTGCTGGTAGCATTATTTTGAATGGATATTTTCGACTTGCAAAGGTGGAGCGCATTATTATCTACAGCAGCAAACTCTACAGTCCTCGACCAGAACCAAGAATATTATATACGGTAGGAGGGGCAATGCACATGGCCACCAACATGTGAAACAGCAGCAGCGGCAGCCCACAACAAAAAGAGATCTTATCCATCTGATCTGCAGCAGGGATGCGCCCTACGATACTACGATACTACATTGTGCTGTATCTACAGTGATGCTACGCTACAGTGTTCTACAGTAGAGGTATGTAGAGTGAGATACAGGAGCTTGAAATGTAAGATAGGGGTGGCTGTGATAACAGACGTTGTAGGAGTTGTTATATCATGCTCTCGTTTCAGTTCTGATCTACATTACTATCAAGATGCTTCTTAGTTGTATGTCTCGTATGTATGTACATCTCAATGGTCATAAGTATGTATCAACATCAATGGAACTGATATGACCTTGAACATCGTCAGTAAAAAGTGCCAAAGAGTAGTACAAGCAGCTGTAGAAGGTCTATAGCCTAGATAAGAGAACTTTCTTTTTCCAGGACTACTTGCTACAAGTTGTGAATATGACAACTATTCTTAGCTATCGGTTATAGGCCTCTTCTATGAGACTGGTGCAATTGGCATCTGGTCTTCAAGGACTATCAGTATATGGTTACGATATAATGTAGCCCAGTGTTATACAAAGTGCGGTATACTGACTGTAAAAGGCCCTGAACGTTCATATCCTTACTCTACAGGTAGAGCTTGTCAATTGACGCTGCTCTACTACCCTCAAGAACTCACGATCCAGACTCTTTCCTATACTCAATATATTTATACAAAGTTGTTTTAAGAACCAGTGTGATATTAGTAGAGTAAAGAAAACCTGTTTATCTTCAAGAGTCCCTAATCATATACTCTCCATTCTACATCAGTCTCTATTCAGTCTCATACTTCTTTGTTCTCAGCTCTTTTTTCCACATCATTCCTCCTCAGATCTATCGTCACCAGATCTACTATTCTCAGGTTTGGTTCTGCCATCTCTTAGTAACTCATCTATTTCTATAAATAATCAGGGCCTCGATCCTCTTCTTCCTCCGTACAACTTCTGCTGCTTGATACTCTTGGGGGTTCCTAGATCTTGCATTTCCAGATCGTTGAGATCTCGTCTTCCCTTTGAAGGAATGGGTCTGAACGAGTTGGAAATGAAGGAGAAGAGAGACGGTTTCTGGTAGTTGTCAAACCCGCCTTCCATCTCTTCAGGATCTTCATTCACCTCGGATCGAACCCGGGTCTTTTGAAGAGTAATGGCAGGGAAGTCTTCTTCATCAAACAACTGGTTCTTTGTTCTTGATAAAGGAACATAGGCCATATTATGTCCAAACCAGGTATTAGTGGGTCTGTATTCTCCAAAAAGACGTTTAAACAGCCCAGCTCGATCTCCTCCTCCTTCATTACCAAGCTTCTGGTACCGAGAAGTCTGTCTTCCTCCTCCTGAAGAGTTTGGTTCAGCGCCTTCTTCGTTTTCAGCGTCAGAATCTTCGAAATGAGGATACTGTTCATTGAAAGTGGCGTCTGTTTCTTGACGTTCGGCTCTTTGGGCAGCTTCCTGTTCTTGTTCACTCTGAGATCGAGCTCGTTCAGCATTCTCCTGTTTGATTTTCCATCTCAGAGCTCGTAGACGAAGAATAACCTGGTCTTCATTATCTCTAGCTAGACCAGAGAGGTTTCCAGCGATAGTTAGAGCCCAAAGAGGCAAGTAGACCAGAAAGACGGGAAGAATGACGCTCGAAGAGGGGAAGAAGGGGGATACTGACTTATCATTGACTACCATGACTGTCACCTGGTAGATCTCAGTCAACAGGTTCATAAACACCATAAAGGGAAGAACTAGAGGTACTTGAGGCACCTGGTAGTAAATGATGGTCACTCTGAGCGAATTGACCAGTTGAATGAAGGCAAATACCTCGAAAATACCTCCAATGACCCATCTAACATCCAGTTCAAAGAAGGTGTTGTAGTCCAAATGTTTACTCCAGTTTCGAAGAACCATCATAAACATTGCAAAGAAACAGCAGCAGTAGAATACGATCGGAGGAATGATTCTAGCTTTCGACTTGAGATCTGTCTGATCAATTGCGTAAGGATCTTGTTCCAAAAGTTTCCTTTCTTCAAAGAAACCCCATCTTCTAATGAATTCCCAAGATACCATGAGTCCTAGAACTGGACAGACTGACAAGAACACACCGTACATGCCTACAGCGGTTCCCTGGATGTAATTTCGGTCGATATCGACTGCAAAGAAGCCCGTAAGGATCTGCATGAGTCCTAGCACCAGAAGCAAAAACCAAGGCAGTCTTCGGCCTCGAATCCAACCAGGCTCGGCAGTTTTCGTTTTACTAGGTCGTCCACCCTGACTCATGAGCTCTTCGGCCTTGGGCTCGTGCATGAAGTTCATTCCATGTTTTCTCAGGTTGAAGAAGGTGACCAGCATGGCTGCTGTGATTCCTACACTCAGTAAGACGCCCAGATACCCCTTGGAGCCCATTGAGTAGTAAGGAGAGTCACAGGTGGTTCCATTGATGGCATACGTGTCCAAATACTCGATATGAACAAACGTAGGAACGTGGTCTCCGAAACTGAGCCAGCATTGAGGACCATTGGTCAAGGTCCCGTTTTCCACATCAACATGCAGATTGAGTTTTTCCATAATGGCCGGGTCGTAGTCCGTGAAGACCGGGCCGTCCATTCCGGATCCTGGAGCTCGTCCCATGGTGTCAGAGGTGTTGTTTTTCGAGGAGGAAGGAGATGGACCGTCTTTTAGTTGACCGGCCCAAGACGCGTCCGTTAGGCTTTGACCTCTTGCGTCATTAAATTTAGCGCGCATACTTACACCCAGCGTAATCTCGCATGATCTGGGGAAGAACAAGGAGAGGAGGGAGTTATACGTGAAGGAATTATTGATTTTGTACAGAGGATTTTTTACACAAAAGGACATATGATAATGAAGCACACACTCCAATATCACCACTGGAACATCTACATGCCTCTAACCTCAACAGGGTTAACATCATTCCTCGGACCCTTTCAGGACTACAGTTTAGAGTAGACTCCCGAATAGGAGCTGAGACAGTCTTGAGAGTAAAGGGGTGGAACTGGCCAGGTGGTGTGTAGATATGAGGACTTACAAGTCGATATGACGTATCATTTTATCGATGTAATATCCGTTATCACTCTTGCACCATGCATGCATTATCTATTTGATCTCTACGACGTCAATCAAAACCCCTAACTTATCATAATTTTCATTCAAATTCACTACAACTTCCATCCACTCTTGGGTGCTCCCTCCAACTGCTGCATCCAGTTGTCCCATTCAGCTGCCCTTTCAGTTGTCCCATTTACCCTACCGTTTTTCCTCCCAAAATCAGACTGACAATTACCAACCCTAACCCACTGGCAAAGTATAAACTCGAGTCCATTTCAGCTGTTTTCTTTCTTGTCTCATCATCACCAAAACCCGACCAGCATATCGACCGTAATACACTTTTGACGACACGAGATTGTAGTTTAGCTCGACCCAAACCTTTCGGCACCTTCGAAGATCCACTCGCTCATGCCCTATAGCGGACTGGATTCAAAAGGGTGCCCAGAAAAACGTGAACGACCCATAGGAACCGGATTTTACTGGGGGACCCGTTAGCCCTGCACCTCGCTTGATTTCTAGTCAAGAGTAACGCTAGGGCTTACATTTCAAATAGTTATTTAGTCTTGAGGAGGTGGGAGAAGGAAGTGTCAAGTGAGCAAGTTCTCGAAGTAGAACTGCCATAGCCAAATTTAAGCCGAACAAAAACGACTATAAGCTGATATACAGCTGAATCGCCACGTTCTGCCACCCATGATCCAGTCCAAAGCCGAAGGTGCCAAAGCCGAAGGTGCCAATAGTCTGACTCAGCAACAAACAAAGTCTGCGTATCAGTCCAACATCACTCATACTCACCAGTGTAACGGTCGACTAGATCAACTAGAGTCTTCATTTTAGAGCCTTCAACTCCAGGGTCTTAATCTGGAGCATTCAGTAGAGCCATTGTTAGAGACATCATCATTCTCAGAGCCAACGTTCAAATAAGAGCTTTTTTGTTCTCAAGATTTTTCATTCTCAAGACCCATTTGTTTTCTCATTTGTTTTTGTTTTTGTTCCCCCTCAAGTGATCTCTTGAAAGTTCTTCCCAACTCACTTTTTTTCAACAACGCTTTACCGTTTTACCCGCTTGCCAAACCATCTTTTTGTATGCTTGCACCTGGGGTCTACAGGACAATCCCAGGGCTATATATACACCATTTTTTTCCATTTGTGGCCACCTGCACCGCATATTATTATCCGACCAGTAGAATCCGTTTGAGCGATATCCACACGGGTATATATACCTCTAGAGGACCACCTGTTCATACGGTTGACACCCCCTTGGGACTATTTGGGTGTCTTAGATGAGCCCTCTACAGCCCGACAGCCTGCCCAACTTTACGTGGGCTTTTGGGAGAAAGACTGGGCTTTGGGAGAAAACGGGGAACGCTTTGGGAGACAACTTTGAGTCCAACTTAGTGAGTCAGCGAGTGAACTCAGTGAAACTTTTCAAAGGTACAAGTAAAGAAATTAGCCCATACAATTGAAGTGATAGGGAGACTACAAATAAAAGAACTCCATACCATACAATATACCACACTAACCAGAAATAAATAAGTGGCAAATACACCCACCAAGGCACACCTGACGATATTCTCTTCTCCTTATCACGCCTTCACCCCTTCTGCATTGTCTCCACAGTTCCCCACATCCACATGGATCACGCTAACGTCTTTAGCCACATCTCTCCGCACATGTGCCGATGGTCGGGAGTTGTAGGACGAGAAGAGAAGGGACAAAGTCACGTGACCAAAAAGCTGCTGGAACGATTCAACGGTCCTCGAACCCGATATTTTATCGTCCTGAGTCGCTTGTCCGGTCACGTGATCCCCCCAACGGCAATTTTAAACGCGGGCGGTTCGCGGTCCGTTGGCCCTGAAAGGTGGAGCAGTGCAGTCGGCATTAGGCAATAGAAGGGGTGGTTAAGAATGGCACAAACAAGAAAGAAAAAGTGACTCAAACAGAAGAGCAGTTATCTGAGGTCTCGTCCACAGCGCACCTGGTACGATTACCGGGTACAACACTCGCACCTACGGTGCTCGTGTCGTACCCCAGACTCCGAAAGTTTGCCGAGCCGACCGATACCCGACAAGGTTCGGAACAGGGCCAACGCAAGGCCTGGAAGCTAAATGAGCTCTTCCTCTGGGGAGAGAGTGCATACACGTTACCGTCCTAGCTTATACTTATATACCTCGGCCATCCTCGCACACCACACTCTCCACGTCACATACCCCCCACCCACACACACAATGCGACTCACTCTGCCCCGACTCAACGCCGCCTACATTATTGGAGCTGCCCGAACCCCCGTCGGCAAGTTCAACGGAGCCCTCAAGTCCGTGTCTGCCATTGACCTCGGTATCACTGCCGCCAAGGCCGCTGTCCAGCGATCCAAGGTCCCTGCTGACCAGATTGACGAGTTTCTGTTTGGCCAGGTTCTGACCGCCAACTCCGGCCAGGCTCCTGCTCGACAGGTTGTCATCAAGGGAGGTTTCCCCCAGTCCGTCGAGGCCACCACCATCAACAAGGTGTGCTCTTCCGGTCTCAAGACCGTTGCTCTGGCCGCCCAGTCCATCAAGGCCGGTGACCGAAACATTGTTGTGGCTGGAGGAATGGAGTCCATGTCCAACACCCCCTACTACGCTGGCCGAGGTCTTGTTTTCGGCAACCAGAAGCTCGAGGACTCCATTGTCAAGGACGGTCTCTGGGACCCCTACAACAACATCCACATGGGTAACTGCTGCGAGAACACCAACAAGCGAGACGGAATCACCCGAGAGCAGCAGGACGAGTACGCCATTGAGTCTTACCGACGAGCCAACGAGTCCATCAAGAACGGCGCCTTCAAGGACGAGATTGTCCCCGTCGAGATCAAGTCCCGAAAGGGCACCGTGACCGTCTCTGAGGACGAGGAGCCCAAGGGCGCCAACGCCGAGAAGCTCAAGGGTCTGCGACCTGTCTTCGACAAGGAGGGCTCCGTCACTGCCGGTAACGCCTCCCCCATCAACGATGGTGCTTCCGCCGTCGTTGTTGCCTCCGGAACCAAGGCCAAGGAGCTCGGAACTCCCGTCCTCGCCAAGATTGTCTCTTACGCTGACGCCGCCACCGCCCCCATTGACTTCACCATTGCTCCTTCTCTGGCCATCCCCGCCGCTCTCGAGAAGGCTGGTCTCAAGAAGGACGACATTGCTCTCTGGGAGATCAACGAGGCCTTCTCCGGTGTCGCTCTTGCTAACCTGCAGCGACTCGGAATTGACAAGTCCAAGGTCAACGTCAAGGGAGGAGCTGTTGCTCTCGGTCACCCCATTGGTGCCTCCGGTAACCGAATCTTTGTGACTCTGGTCAACGCTCTAAAGGAGGGTGAGTACGGTGTTGCCGCCATCTGCAACGGTGGAGGAGCTGCCACTGCTATTGTTATCAAGAAGGTTTCTTCTGTCGAGTAAGTATATAGATGATTTATGATTTATGTTTGGAGGTACGACACGAGCAACGTAGGTGCGAGTGTTGTACGACTGTATCATGAGTACCGCAAGGTACGAGTGCTCTGGGAATTGTAGGATACCATGTAAGATACCATTGTATGACACTCATAAAAGTATGTAGATCCAGATCAGAGCTCCTTGAGTCAAGAGAGAACCGAGTGAAAATGATGGATATGGGACATTTTAGTATGAAATCTCGCACCTTTTTATACAAAATATATACCACTGTATTCTCCTCGTTTCCAGCTCCATTTTGGTATATTTATCTCCCCGATAACGTCTGAATTGCGTCTGTAGGATGGCATGGCAAAAAGTTTCTGAGAAATCCTGTATGGAGGAGATGCGCGAACCAAAATGACATAATTTGGGATTCCTCGTCAAGGGGACCCTTTTTTCCATGTAAATTAATTGCCCAAATTCCCAACTTAATGGGGTATTGAGTTTGGACAAGAGGTGGGTGGGCGGGATGAGCATATGATGAACACGTCAAGAAGAGGTTGAAGATGGTGAAGAAGGCAATTTTTTTTTTACCAAAACATTTTTGAGCTATGAATATGACTAGTCAAGTCTCCCTTAGGTTCTCGAAGTGTATATATTGAAAGGATGGTCGGTAAAGGATAGGTCAGATGCAGGTTGACGATGAGACATCAGATGTGCCTGATCTCTGATTTGGAGGGAACGAAAAGGTATGTAGACTTGATTAAACGGAGCAGAAAAGGTCAATTGGTATTCTGGTGAAGTCTAGGATACAAAAAATCCATCCTAATAGGGACTATGGTGAGTACTAATGTTCTTGGTTAGCCAATGAAGGAAGTATAAGAGAGCTTCAAAAGTCCATTAGAGCTCATTATAAAGCTCTCGTACCCGTCTCGTATCAATAAAGTCTTTAAAGTCTAGAAAAAGAGATCATCTGACGGCCAATATCATAGCCTTCCATGCGTGTACAATAGTTGAGAAGTTGTATGACCTTCAACGACGGAACGACGGACAATGTCACTGTCAGACTACATGGACTTCTCCGTCGACCAACAGAGAGTTAGAGAAACCTCTTTACATAGTCGGATGTCGTTCAAGAATGTCCATTTCCTGTTTTGCAACTCTCCCTCTACCTCCTCCTCTGATAATACCTCTCTGGGACCCCACAAGCAGGGTCAATTACTGATACTATCGCGGCTATCAACCTGCACGGCCTTGCAAGGGTCCTGGTGGTCCATTGTTTACCCCCACTCTACCCCGGTCAAGCCCCGAGAGTCCAGACCAACTATCATAGGCCCTTTCTATCATAGCCAACAATTATAGATCGTGGACTATAGATGGAGTGCATAGCCGCGCGGCTGAGCGGAGGGAGAATTGGAGTAGGAGAAGGAAATGAAGAGAAATGTTCGTCCTTAAGGAGAGCTTGGCTGAGGTCTGTTTGGATGAAGTTTACCTGAAGGCTCAGAAGGGTGTCGTGTAGCTTAACCTCTTCAATAAGGGCAAGAGAGTCAGATGAAAGAATACATCCAACTAAGGATAACCCTGCAACAATCGTATCAAAAAAAATGATGACTTGTTTGAGGTTCCTATGAACTAACAGGTTTCCATTGTCAAATCAGGGCTCATTGTCAAATCAGGGCTCTTTGTCAAATCACGACTCTTTGTCAAACGCCATAGACATCATGGGACCACATCCAGGAGTCTATCAAAAGCAACTACCCTATTCAACAGACTATTCCACACCTCAATTACAACTCCCTGACCTGAATATCCATCTCAAATTTCCTTCTCTTCTTTTCGTCTCGATATTACCATGGGAACGCATCGCTTTGTCTCATCCATATTCTTGAGCTTACGCTAATGAGCGTTGTCTTGTTGTTGTCTTCTCGTCATTTTCGTTGTCTCTTCATTGTCGTCTTCCTTCTTTCTTTCTTTCACTCGACTTCTACATTTGCAGCTTATTTCTTTTCGCAGTCTAATCGAACTCTGAGGTGACCAAGAGTAAGGAGACAAGATACCAGTATACTGGTGCTAGATACAACCGGTAGGGCAACAAAAACCTCTAAATACCAGTATTGCAACCGACTATATACGTCATAATACCCCTTCCGTTGCTCTCAAACTTGTCATTCAAAAGTGTCGTCATAAGCGAGCTCTATCCGTCATTCTGTCTAAGAGAGTGACAGGCAGAAGCAGGAACTGTACTGCGCAGGAGAGGTGGGAGGGAGTACGGAGTACGATACATGGTATTGAAGTGGAAGGAAGGGAATTAAAACAGATGCTGGAAATGTTAAACTGAATGGTACTGCTTGTTATAACCACCCTACCCCATACCCCTAACCCATTAATACTCCAACACTTGCCCTACAATCTCCTATTCGCCCAGTCTGCTACCCATCCTTGCTGTCTCAGCTAACTTGCGGCTCGACATCGCGTTGCTTTTTTCATTTCGGAGAGTCTAATCTAGTCTTGGCCCCGCAGAGGCGGGAGAAGGGAACCATGGAGAAGACCAACACGTATAGAAGAGCTGCAGCTAGCTGTCAGATCAGATGCCGAGGGGAGCATAACAAGGGCTTCAATCACGTGACCAAAGAAACACAGTTGCACCTGTTTATACCAATTCCACACTTGCTCATACTTCCACTGTCTGACTTCTTGGTTCCACTAGTGCCAACCTGCAATGAGCCTAGCGTAGGTTTGCGAAGGATGGCCGCGGTAACACTGGTTTGGCGATTTACAAAACTGGTGTTTTTACATTCCGTTTTTTTGACAGTCCGTTGTTTTTAACACTTGTATACTCCTCCTCCGACAGGGTCTTTGAAGGCCGACGACAGCTGTCACCGGGGTTTCAAGAGGATGGAGGACGGGCCTGGGCCATCTGTCTAGGCAGTCTAGTGGCAGAGTTGACAGGTGTTTGACAGAAGGTTGTTTTGGGTCTGTGAGAAGAAAAGAGAGAGGAAGGGAGGTGTAGAGGGGTTAACTAAAGTGGTGAATACCTGCTAATCGCTTCTTCTACGATTCTAGACGGTCTTGATATCTCCTCCAGTCAGTCTCATTTCTCATCATGATTGCTGAGTTAGAGTTGAACTAGCAAAAGTGCAAGTGTAGATGAGAGTAGAAGAAGTGCTCAATGGTGGTTGTTTGGACGCATATAACAGTTTTGAAAACCCCATGTTGATCCACGGAATCACGTGCATGACCTGCCTGACCTTGCTTGCTCTCACATCCCCAAATCTACGCTGCTATTCCATCTGCTCCAAAACCTTGCTTAAATCATACGCACCTAATCCACACTACTGCACGCTAGACGGCATAATAGCAAGTGGAGCAATTTGATAAAAAACCACGTTGCCGGGACCCTCGCTCGACACCACCGACACGCACTCCACCATGGCGACCTCCACCGCGCCGCTCAAACGCGTTCAGCCGGCACAGCCGCCGTTTGCAACGCCCACGGACTCGGACGATTCAGACGACATGTTTGACCTCGACTCCGATACCGACAGTCCACGCAAAAAACGACAAAAGACGAATAGTGACCAGGGGGGTCAGAAGGGCCAGAAGCTGGACCAGAAGCTGCTCGACAAGTGGGACGACGAGGAAAATTACTACAAGACGATTATCGGAGAGGTTCTGAACGACAAGTACAAGGTGGTAGATCATTTGGGTAAAGGAGTTTCTGCTACTGTTGTCAAGGTAGAAGAGGTAGGAGAAGAAGAAGACAAGAAGAATGGCAACAATTCGAATTCGAAAAAGTCCAACGAAAATGACGGTTTGGCGGTCAAAATCATCCGAAGTAATGATGCTATGCGCAAGATTGGAGACCGAGAAGGCAAAATCATCGAAAGACTCAACAAACATCAGACGACAAAGTCCATTATCGGGCTCATTGACCGGTTCGACCATAAGGGTCATCTCTGTCTTGTGTTTGAAGGCATGCATTCCAATCTCCGAGATATTCTCAAGGAATTTGGACGGAATCAGGGCATCAATATCAGAGCAGTCCGGCTATACGCACGACAAATTTTCACTAGTCTACAGATTCTGCGAGAATGCCAAATTCTCCATGGCGACTTCAAACCAGATAACGTGTTGGTGAATGCTAAACGGTCGTCCACGAGATTATGTGATTTTGGGTCAGCCGTGGAAGCCAACAAGGACCAAAAAACATGGACAGAACCCATGCCGTACCTTGCATCGCGGTTCTACCGTGCTCCCGAGCTCATTTTGGGCGCTCCCTTTGATTATGGAGTGGATATGTGGTCTGCTGGATGCACTTTGTATGAGCTTTATACGGGCTGTATTCTGTTTGCAGGCTCGTCCAATAACCATATGATCAAATGTATCATGGACGTGAGAGGCAAATTCAGCCATAAACAGCTCAAAAAGGGAAAACTCACGGAAAAGTACTTTGACGAAAACCTGGACTTCAAGTCTGATGAAGTCGATCCTCATACTGGACGAATGGTCACTCATACGCTCAGATACACACAGAACCAGGCTCCGTTACCGGTCAAAAAGCTGCTGGGCAAGTGCAGAGAGTCTGGATCTGATATCATTCTTCAGGGCCATCTCATTGATCTACTGGATAAATTGTTTGCCCTGAATCCCGAAAAACGAATCACTCCAGAGCAAGCACTTGAGCATCCCTTTTGCCATGATAGGGAGGCCGATACTGATCAGCTTGATCCTCATCAGTAGGGATTGACATTACGAAGAGGGACAATCGATATAACTCATCCACGGCACTAAGATCGACCAAAATCACTCAGCATCTCCCCCATACAATACCACACAACACCAACATACCACACAACAGCAATAAGAGATTACCATTACTGGTACACAACCACACAATCACACAACACTTGGGCATGTAAAATAGAGGAGGAAGGCATGAATAGAACTTAAGTTATTTACCGTCTGTGTGATGTACACAGCTGCAACCAACCTGACATTGTAGCCGAGGTTGAGATTTTACAACTACCTTGTTTCTATTCATTTCAGCTCAGTTGAGCAGTTTATCTTTGCTTTCATTTTGTTCCTGTTCCCATTGTTCCTGTTCCTTTTCCAGTATGTTTTGTATTGTAAGAGTATGACAATGAGAGATGATTTCAGAGTACCGGTATTGTAGATCATACACAGGAAGTATTAGCCTAGAGAAAAAGAGATATAGACATTTAATGAAGATGTGAGTCGACTTGATCAAGGTACCAGTATCAGGTACCGGTACTTGTATCTACACGCTTGTTTTAGGACATGATCTTAAGAGATGTAAGAAGAGTTACAGTCGGTACAATAGAACTTCATAAGGTATCATTATGGCGAATAAGAAAGGTCCAACGTTGTGACTAACAGTGTTAGTAGTAGGGACTAGCCATTCTTTACTTTTAGATAAAAGGGCACTGTGGTTCGTAATATATGTTGTATCTAGGAAGTACCTGTAGCTCTAGTATCTGATTCATTCAGAGTGAGAAGACCTACTGTAAGATATATAAACAGTTCCATTTCGAGTACTTCATGGATAGACACTTCCAAGTAAACTACATACACAGTTCTGCTTCCGCTTCTGTTTCTACTTATTCTTCTAACGTGTTTCTACTACTTCCTCTTCCACAGTTCTTGGTCTTCTTGTTTTTCTTGTTCTTCCTGATCTATTACAACCAAACACTTCCCTCCACTTGCACTTCCACATCTTTCTCTACTTCGTCTACTTTTGCTTCTACTGTACTTCTGCTTCTACTTGTAGTTCATACCTCCACCTACACTCTCTCCTATGCTATAATTTACTATGTACATTTAAATCTTGTGTCGTCCTTCGGGGTTGGTATGGTAAGGGGACCAGATACCTCGGACACTCTCGTTTATACTCTCGACAGGGCTCTTCATCTTCTTTCGAACGGCTCCGTCGGAGCTCTTGAGCATCTCAAACTTGGTGTTGATGAATCGAGGGTGCTTGTTCTTGCAACAGATGGTCTTTTCGGCTCCGTTGACAAACTCGCCTCGGATGAAGGGATGGCCTCGGTCCTTGACAGCCACAAACTGAATCTCGGGGTTCTCAGCAGCAATCTTCTGCAGGTTCTTGTCCAGATATTGTCTGCGTTAGTATGTAGATGAATAACTTATTCTGTCCTTGCACTGATATGTTTGAAGCGGAAATATGACTTGAAACGACTCAAATGGCACGTAATAACACAAACAGCGTGTTTCTATCACTCCATTAATGTCACCATTATCTCATATCACCCCTTCTATCCTCCATAAATCCTGTCTTTTCACTTGTTTCCTCCCTGACTCACCTCATTCCGTCGGAAGAGCCTCCCCAGTTGCAGTACCGGAAAGTGACCTTTTTGCACTGGAGCACAAAGTTGCCGAGTCCGTTGAAGTTTCGGGCAATAGTCTTGTAAGCTGGTTTAGCCGACATTTTCGTGGTGTGGAGGTGGAGATATTTCACCTTGATCTGGTGCTTAGCCTTTGGGAATTTTGCAAAGGTAGGGTAAGTTGAAGAGGTGTAGGAAGGACAGGTTAAAGTGGGTGTAATGAGAAATAGAGACGAAAAGAAAGACGGAAAAAGATAGAGAATGATAAGAAGAGGCGTTTACCACTTTTATTTTTCAAATATATTCATTATTGACCGATGTAGAGGGACACTCTTCCATCACTCTTTCTAACTAAAAGAAATACAGTTACAAGTGTTGGGACTTGTTTTACTTGCCCTCTTACTTAGCTGCTACTCTTCAGACAAAGTTCATGCAGCGAATCAGCACTCTTCCTAAGTCATCTCACTACGGAAGTACTCGTTCTTCACTCGACGCAATGCTACGAACTCGAGCTGTAGGACTTTTCTCCCGCTCAATCCACACCTCCCGAGTGTGTGCGAAAAACGTCAAGCTCGAAAACCCCTGGTTCAAGGGCGAAGGACCCATGGAACGAACCAAGCGAAAGCTCGAAAACACGGCTGCTCGTCCTGGAGGAGCTTTGGCGGAGTACGATCTCTATGGAGATTTGGAAACGGCCCATAACAACGTGGAGGCCGTGTTGCCGAATGGATTCGTCTTTAAGGATGATAAGGTGCTCAAGAGCAAGTCTCCCAGTGGCAAGAAACCTGTAGGAGCCATTTTAATGGGTCTTTCTGAGGTTCTGGCGTGGAATCTGACTCCCGAATGCGTCAAGGGTCTTGATACCGGTCTTGTTGAGATCGATCCTGCTGCTCTGGGTGTTTTTGAGGTGGTTTATCCTCGTCCTGAACTTCTCATTTTTGGACTGGGCAAGAAATCGCGAGTTTTGTCGCCCAAGACTAGAAACTATCTCAACTCTCTGGGAATTTCCGTCGAGATCTCCGATACTCCAAATGGAGCCAAGAACTTCGATCTTCTTGCGAAAGAGAGACCTGGTCTAGTTGCCGCTGCTCTCTTCCCTCCTGATTTGTAATGAGAGTAAGAAGGGGAAGAACAATGTATATAGAAATGTATTTATTTGAGTATAGAGAGTGAACAACCAAAATGTACATTGGAGGGGTCTACGACTTACTGCTAGATAAGTACGTATTTTACTTGTAGTTATGATGCTCTATAGTATCTGTTCTTAGGACATGAGTAACAGGTTCCTTGTACTGTAACTTAGTAATACATATGTAAAGAATCATTATCGTTGATCTCATGAGACGACTAAAACACTTCTATTCGTTTTCTCCTTTTTCATTTCCATCGCTATACACTGTTCTACTAGTTACCCGTCTACCGGTACGTACTCAGCACATCTCCCTCCCCATTCACTGGATAAACTCTGATGCACTACACCTAAATTTCAGCCGACATTTCATCGTTCATCACCATCACGACACACACCAAGGCATCATCCATATATAATGGTGAGTATCTGTCTTCATTCCTTGGCGCAATCACGCTTACTAACACAGGCTGAATTGGAAAGGCTCCCTCCACACATCCAACGGCTCTTTCCCGAGTGTCCTGAGCCAAGATACCTCGAGCCGATCGACTATGCTCCTGAAGAACGAAAAACACAGCATATTTCCGGAGTTTCGGCGTTCATTGCGAGACTCAAGGAGAACCAGACGAATCACACGTATACGGAAACGTCTCTGGTGAAACAGCAGCGAGAAAAACGGCTGAAAAACGAGCGACAAAAGGTGATTCTCCAGGAACGAAAGGAAGCGTGGAACCCCAAAAAGGACGAAAAGATTGCCGGAGATCCGTTCAAGACGTTGTTTGTGGCTCGACTGGCGTACGACGTGACGGAGAACGATCTGGAAGAAAACTATATCAAGTATGGACCCGTCAAACATGTTCGAATCGTTCGAGACCAAACAACAGGAAAAAGCAATGGATACGGGTTTGTCGAGTTCCAGGAGGAAGACGACTTTCGAA
Organism: Yarrowia porcina; assembly: GCA_900519025.1. Lineage (NCBI taxonomy): Eukaryota > Fungi > Ascomycota > Dipodascomycetes > Dipodascales > Yarrowia > Yarrowia porcina. The sequence continues at coordinate 987,835 of ULGT01000008.1, read as the reverse complement.
AAGCATTTCAGATGACTAATGGATCCGTCATCAAGGGCAGAAAAGTGGTGGTGGACGTCGAACGAGGCAGAACCGTCAGTGGATGGCTACCTAGACGTCTGGGAGGAGGAAAGGGAGGAAGACATTATACCAAGGAAGGAGAAAGGAAACCTCTGGGTCCACCCATGCCACCGGGAGGAGTTGGAGGCCGAGATTTGTTCCCTGGAGTCAGAGACAGAGACCGAGGAGGACCTAGATCCAGAGATCCCAGAGGATCTAGACCTCCAGAAGACTACAGAGACAGAGACAGAGACCGAGACTCGTTTAGAGGTGGAGGACGAGGTGGAGGAAGAGGAGGACGAGATTTCAGAGAACGAGATCCCCGAGATCGAGAACCTCGGGATCGAGATTTCAGAGATAGGGATCGAGATAGACGGCCTCAATACAGAGACAGAAGTCCTCCCAGAAGAGACAGAGAGAGAGGAGGAGATTTCAGAAGAGGTCCAATGGGAGATAGAGGAGACAGAGGAGGAGATAGAGGTGGTCGAGAGCCTACAAAGTATTACTAGGAGGACGGAATGCTCGGCATGTAATTATATAGCTGTATTGTATTGCATTGAAAAAGAAAAAAACGACATAAAAGACACCAAAGCGGTTCGTAGATCGAAGTAGCGGTGAAGTGCATCAAGTTGACTGTAGCTTCGTTCATACTTATAAACTTGTATACTGCTCAGATCAGTTAACATACTGGTGCTCAGATTTGGGTACTTTTGAAGGTGACCTTAAACACTCTAAACAATGATGATAAATGTTGGAATCGAACTGATAATCAATAGAAACGCAGCGTCAGTTCATTTCCTGTCTCTAAACAGCAATACAAGGCAAATTTCACAATGGCTTACATAATCAGACCCCAGCTCAAATCCAACCTAATGACCCCCGGTCACACAGACAGCCATCATAGTATAGTGGTTAGTACACCACGTTGTGGCCGTGGAAACCTCAGTTCGATTCTGGGTGATGGCAACCGCCTATTCTTTTTGCTCCTAAACCGCTCACATGTTTTCAACCGGCATTCTGAACATATTTTTTACACGAACAAATAAGGTTTTTTGGAAAGAAGTTTTCAGATAATGGTGTTCCAAAAAACAGTTTTTTCGCAATCAAAAATGCCATCATAGTATAGTGGTTAGTACACCACGTTGTGGCCGTGGAAACCTCAGTTCGATTCTGGGTGATGGCAGCAATTCGCTGTTCCAAACAAGCAGGTTTGATTCCTGCAATCTTTTTTGAATCCCTAAAGGTGGGAAATTCTTTTTGTCTGGAAAAATTAGAGAAACCGCTATGTCGAATGAGAGCTGCAGCAAGGGTCACACTGACCGAGGCTGTCAACAGTCTCACCGACAATGTCCTACTTGGCACGAGTGAAGGGCTCATAGCACTTGTTCGGTATCTTAACACCCCGCTCTACGGGGGTTAAGGACCACACCTATTTTTTGGAAATGTTGGAGGAGGAAAGCAGACTGGGGTAAAACCACCCCCAAGGAGGGGGGCTGTTCGTTTGGGGTTATTTGGGGACTTCTAGTTCACTACCCTCATCCTGAGAACGTACATTCGGGGCAGCGGCACTTTTCTTTCCAGCGACAAACACGAGTATTATAATTATGTTGGCGATCCCGGCGCAAAGACACCGGTAGCCCTCTTGCGAACTACAGTCGCTGCCGTACTGAGGTTAAATAGACTGAATTTAATAAATGATTTTTTTAAAAAAAAAAAAAAAAAAAAAAGAGAAACCGCTAAGAAGAGGCTACTGTACTGTACGAGTAGTAAGATCACTTAGCATATCTTCTTAGCTCCATTCCTTTTCTCCTCCAAATCAAAGTTCTGACATGCATGAAATTTCAGTATCGGAAATCTTTTGAAATCATCTACACCCACCATGTCTGACGTTGAGCAGCTCACCTCGTCCAAGCTCGGTACCAAGGAGTACTGGGACGACTTTTACAACCTCGAAAAAAACAATTACGCGGAAAACCCCAACGATTCCGGAGAATGTTGGTTCAGCGATTCTGGAGCAGAGGAGAAGATGGTGGATTTTTTGGTAGATGAAGAAGAACAGGGTCAAGGAGAGTCTCTGATTACTACTGAGTGTACAATGTGCGATTTGGGCACTGGAAACGGCAGATTGCTGTTTAGTATCAGAGAAGGCGGTTTTGCTGGTCATCTAACTGGTCTAGATTACTCTCAACCTGCTGTGGAGTTCTCTACCAAGATTGCTGAGAAGGAGGAGGTTGAAGATATCACTTTTGAACATGCCGATTTTCTGGGCGATTCGGAAAAATGGTCGACTGGAGAACGACAGTGGGATGTGGTACTGGATAAAGGTACTTTGGACGCTATTGCTCTTTCTGATATCAAGTATGATGGGAAAACTGGAGTGCAATTGTATCCCAAGGTTGTTCAGCATATGGTCAAGAGTGGAGGAGGAGTGGTTCTTATTACGAGCTGCAACTTTACTTCTGAAGAGTTGGTGAAGATTATGACCACGGATACTTGTCTCAAGGAATGGAAGCATGTCAAGTACCCTTCTTTCCGGTTTGGAGGTACCGATGGAACCACAGTCTGTACTGTAGCTTTTCAGAGAGAGTAAAGAAGTATTTAAATGACAAAAGATGATAATAGAAAGAGTAATACGAAGTGCACGTAATCGGACTGGAACTGAAGTGTATATACAGATGCAATCGTAGTGTTCATATAGTCCAACCTTACTGCTAATTCAGTACTGGTATTGGTTTCTCAGAACACCACATATCTCGACAAGAAACTATCCAAAACGCTTGGCGACTTTTCCATTGGAATTCCCATAGTCGATATACCTGCTGTACAGAGTTTGTACCCTCTAGCTCTTCCATTACAGCTTATAGATTGGTTCTTATTTCTCCCTTCATTGTCTTCGAGAACTACCAATAGCCTGAATATGACTGAGATAACATGATCCCCAAACGGATCCACGCATTCCATAGTTACGAATTGGCAACTGATTGACTCTTTGATGTTTAATGAGCTAAATACCACTTCTGTAATCTGTTAAAACGCCCCGAACCAGGGAAAGAGAGAAACAAGTATTGTATTTCATGTTGAAGAACTAAGAATTAGTGTCTGAGCTGCTGATATGACTTTGTAGCATTGTTCAGCTGTATCTGACACCGTTTCTACACACCATCTCTATTCTATACATATCTCTTGTCAATGTTTATTCTTTTACATTCTGGTATGGCTCATCTCCATACACCTCCACCCCTCTCTCACTTCTAAACACTAATATTACACTATATCGTTAATCGTTAAACCGGAATGAGACCCTTGATACCTGCCAGAAGCTGCTTGGCGGCATCAGGGTTGCCAGTTTTGAGCGCGTACTGCACAGGCTTATCATTCTCCATGGTGGAGATTCGAACCACCTTATCACTAGACAAAGAAGCTCCCATTCCTGCCTGGACTTCTAGACCCTTGACCAGCCCCATATTGAGCACCACTCGATGAACAGCGTCCGTTCGCATCACAATTCGGCCCTTACAAGTCTCAGTCACGTCTTCCGGCTTGAGTTTGTTGATATGAACCTGACCAACTCCTCGTTCTTTCCATCCGTCAGACGATTTCTGAAGGTCAAAGAAATACAGCTTGGCTCGGCAAGTGTATACCGACTCTTCTCCCTCTTCTCCAGTTTCCATGGACTCCTTTTTGGCCAGTGGAGCGCTGACTCCAATGTAATGTTCGGCCTCCTTTTCCTTTTCCAGCTCTTTTTCCTTATCGTCTTCCTCCTTGTTTTCGTCCTTGCCCTCACCACCTTCTTCGTCGGACTTTTTGTCCTCAGACTTGTCTTCCTTCTTCTTGACGGCCCATGGGTTATCTGACTTTGTTTCGTCCTTCTTGAGGTTGTTGAGAACGGAAGAAAAGCCTCCAGAGTACTTGGTCGATGATCCAAACACGTAGCTGTTCGAAGACGAACCGGTTGTAGAGGTGGACGAGCCAGAAGATGCATTGGTAGAAGATGTGGAAGCAGGTTTGCCCCAAGAGGAAGTAGAGCCCGATTGGCCCCACATGGATCCGCCCTTGAAAGCGCCAAATCCGCCTCCAAACTTGGAATTGGAGCCGAAAACGTGCTTTGGTTTGTCGCCGTTGGTGGCTGATGTAGCAGGGGTTTCTTCAGTCTTTGAAGCAGGCGTTTCAGTCTTTGAAGCAGGAGTTTCAGTCTTTTCAGACTTATCATCAGTCTTCTCAGTAGGCTTAGTCTCAGTAGTCTCATCAGACTTCTCTTCAGGCTTAGATTCAGACTTGTCCTCCTTAGAATCGTCCTTAGTCTCCTCCTTCTCTTCAGTCTGACCATCTTCCTTCTTGTCATCCTTCTCTTCAGTCTCTTCAGCCTCATCCTTTGCCTCCTCTACCTCCTTGGTATCTTCACCCTTCTCCGCCTCCGCCTTAATCTCATCAGCGACAGCTTGGGTCTCCTCGGCAATGGCCTTGGTCTCCTCGGCAGCTTCAGCTACAGCCTCCGCGACCTCTTCTTCATTAGGAATCCACTTGAGACCAGTCACGGGCTTGGTAGGCGTTGCTTCCGGTTCAACGGCATCAGTGGCATCCTCCTCGCTCTTGCGCCGCTTGATATCAATCTTCTGGGGGGTCGCAATGGACTCGCGCTCTTCTCGCGTTCGTTTGGACATGGTCGACAGAATTGAAGGTGTGTAGTGCAGTCTTTCAAGACAAATTATATCCACTGCTTCTGCACAGTGTGGGCACCTTGCATCGGGGCTTATGTAAGCACTCCGGGTAACTGAATCGAGCAAGAATAGGTAGGCAGGAAGAAGAAGGAAAAAGCCCAAGTTCGAAGGGGAATTGACACCTTACTAATTAGACACCGATAAATGAGGGCTTGGAATCATATCTATTTCTTCTTCCCACCCAAACTACACATCTGTAGACACTGTAGATGCCTTACAGTAGAGGCAGGAATATGTTGTAAGCCTCATAGAGTAGATATGATGAAAGAAATGAAAAAATGAAGAAGAACAGAAGAAAATAACAGAGAAACCGCTTCTACTGTCATTGAAAAATCTCTCTATTATCATTGTCTGCCCTTTTCATTGAGAAAACAGCTGACCTTCAGATCCTCTCCACCACCCAACTAAAGCCAAGTACAGTGCTAAGTAGAGGATGATTAGAGGGTCCACCTAGAGCGGGAATTTTTGACATTGGAGCAGTAAAAAGTACACAAAACGCCTCTAAATTGTTCATTGACCCTGCTTATCAACTTTCACCCTTCTAAACCTCCTCCTACACCCCACTTTACTTCCCTCCACTTCTCCCCCTAAACTTCATTCAACCATCACATCTCTGACCTTACTCTCTTTACAGTCACCCTTCTTAACCTGCGATGACCTCCAATAATCCCACTTATATTATCAACCAAGTCATAATATTCTCCAAAACACCGTCAAAATAAAATCTACCCGTCAAAACAACTTTTTCTTGCTCGCCGGTTGTTGCGTTACCTGGGCAACCCCCTATTCCCAAAACGGAAATTCAAAACCATCCAAATATAGACCCCTAACTGTATAACAAGACTCGACCTAAACACCCTATTGTTGAGACAGCTCTTTGACAAAACCCACCCAAAAATGTCTCTGCCAGTATATCTGCGTTTGAGGAAAGACGACGAGCAGCCCAGTTCTCGACCCGGGTCTGCTACCGACAAACCGTACCTCGAAATCTCGTCGGAAGACGCTTCTACAGTCATCACCAATCCTCCAGAGAAGAGTCGAATCAGAACCAAAGAGAAGTTTGCATTTTCCGAGGTTTTCGATGGCTCAGGACAAGAGGAAGTGTACAAAAAGGTCATGTTGCCGATGGTCAAAAATGTGGTGACTGGAACTGGAGATGGTCTTCTGTTTGCCATGGGAACTACAGGGTCCGGAAAGACCCATACTTTGCTAGGTAACCCTCGTATGGGACGTCCTGGTATGGTCCATTATGCTCTCAAGTCTGTGTTTGATGCCATTGGCGACCGTCTTTGTCTTTTTGACGAAGCTGAAGCTGTTGCTGAACGAACTGCTGGTCCTAATAGAGAGTCCCATGTTCTTGAAGCCATTCCCTTTATTGACAATGGAATTCTTACCCAGAGTCAGGGCCAGCTCAATCAGTTTATTGAGAACTCTGTTGTTTCCGAGAATGCTGATTTGTACTCTTCTGTCGGTCAGAGATCATCTCATGGAGTGTACATTTCCATGGTTGAGATTTACAACGACCGAGTGTTTGATCTTTTGGATAAAAGACGACCTGTGGTTGTCAAATGTGATTCCAAGGGCCGATTTGGAATTCCCTCGCAGACAAAACTGTTCTGTGCAACCATCCAGGAGGCGTTCCAAGTGCTGGAACAAGCCCATGCTCTTCGAAGCACTCATTCTACAGAATCCAACAGTGTTTCTTCTCGGTCTCACGCTCTTTTCACAGTCACCGTCAAACGTCTAGGACGAACAATGACCACCACCAGTCTTACTATCGGTGATTTGGCTGGTAGTGAGCGAAACAAGAGCACTCGAGCTGAAGGAGAACGTCTCAGTGAAGCATGCTCCATTAACCAGTCTCTTATGATGCTCGGACAGTGTCTTCAACGACAGAGAGAAGTCAAGGGATACAAGCTTGATCGGTCTATCCTTCGATCTTCCAAACTTGCTCAGCTACTTCTACCTGTAGCCTTCTCTAGAGACGCCATGACTGCTCTTCTCATCACTGCCAACCAAAACGCCGACTTTTCGTCCACCATTCAAATCATGCGATACTCTGCTCTCGCTCGAGATACCATCAAACCTCCCGTCACTCCTGCTTACCTCAAGAGAGCAGGTTCAGGACCCTCTACTCCTGCTCAACGCACTGTTTCCAACTCTTCTGTTTCTTCTACAGGATCTACAATGTCACATGTGTCTAACGCATCACACACTTCACACGACGATACCAAGGATAACCTGATTCGAACCATTGCCGCTCTTCAGGAACAGCTTTACCAGGCTCAACAGAGAGAAGAGGCTCTGGAGTTCCAGATCAGAGAAGAAGTCAACCAGGAGATGGATACTCATATGGAACAGATGCGACAGTGGTACCTGGACCAGATTGACGAGGCCACCAACGCTGCCCAGAATTTCACCGACAAGAAGATTTCCATTCTGGGACGAAGAGTCAACAGCGATAATGCCAGTGATGAGCTGGCTAAACTGAGAAAGGAGAACCAGCTCCTAAGACAGAGACTGAGCATGGATAAAGAGAATGTGTAGGAGAGCTAAAGGAGACTACAAAGGAACATTACTAATATATAACTAATCGATCATTGAATGAGACAATACTACCCGGCTACAACCTATATTACTGGAAGAAGAGGAGATGTGTATACAGAGAAGGACATCCAGGGAAGACATACAGGGAACGGTATACAGTAAAGAAATGGTGAAGTGATAGTATGGAGGAGTAAAAAGACACTGTAAAAAAGATGAATCTAGTTGTATTGACTCTATATATGGACTCATGTTAGTATAGGTACACCATACACTCTTAACACGAGTAGAGGACATCAAAAGGGTTAACGAGTATCAATTGATAGCAACGAGAACCACTGGTAGAAAAAAGCGATGTGTGTCACATAGTTCTATACCCTCTTAATTGTTTATAGTCCATATTCTGACATATTCAAATTGACATAACCTCACATCTCTTCCCTTTATAGGTACCGGTAGCTAACATCACACCAGCTCCACAGTTTATGGCTCAAGCAGTAGAGCATGTTGTTCAATTGGATTGAATGTACTACTTTCTTGCCCCAATATCAAGATCCATTACAGCTATATACCTACTAGGGTATTCACTGGGTTATCGACATTAATTGGGTCTTTCCCTGTCCCCCTCCCCATATCATAATGATCATATTCATTTACTTCATAGCGCTGCACCGTTAGTAGCTGGTGCCAGTGCTTGTAATTTACAGTAGGAGTCTCTCCAAGCTATCCAACACGTGACTCGTCGTAAAACTCCTTAGACCGTTCGTCGGTCAGACATGTACCGAACCACGGCTCCCTGGCCGGTGATATCGACCGTCTTTTCGTACCAGGCGAGCAGAATGGCTCCAACTCCCTGGGACTGGCCCTGTGGCGAGCCCATGGCCTTGTACAGGTACTTGATGAGCACGTCCTGCTGCTCCTTGTTGAGTCCCTTGACCACGGCGGGAATCTCGGCGGATTTGGTTGCGCTCAGAATCTCAATGACGGATTTCAAGTGTGCGTCCTGTGTTAGCAAAAGTAGGGTGAGTGGCGGATACAATCGTAGTAGACCCTGTCTGATGTATCATAGAGCATCCATACAATGTCTAGGATAGTATAGATATGATGTTTAATGGTATAGCCATGACGACTAGTAGATAATCATGTCCAGTACTTCTAGTAGTACAGCAGGTCTAATAGAGCCAGTCCAGGAAGAACAGTATTTCCAGAACCAGGAGCACCAATAAAGACAGAACATCTTCTTCCAATAGAGGTCTAAGTTACAAAGATGGTCTCCATGGTGTCTCCTGTAGCTTGGACAACTCAATGTATTTTCCCCTGTTGACCATTGTAGTCAACCCTGACATTGTAGTTGTAGTTACTCCCTGTACATTGTCAACCCCGTACATTGTCAACCCTGCAAATTACCCTAACCATACTCACCTTAACCTGATCATCACCCCCGTAAGGAGCAAAGTCGAGAGCAATGGGAAGAGCAGCCTTGGCCTCTCCTCGAGAAATGGCTCCTCGGATTTCCTGGGCCACCTGCTGCTGCTCAGCCGCCGACACGGGCTTGCAGGGAGGAGTGAGATCCTCCTTGGAAATGAACGAGTCGGGGTCGTACTGGTCGACGTCAATTCTTCGGAAATCAATCTGCGACATGGTGTGTTAGGAAGTGTGTGGGTTGATGGAGATGAGTTATTTGAGTGGATTTGACAATGTGCTGTGCTGTATGCATTATCAGAGTTTGGGAGGTGGTGGAGGGGGAAGCATAGAGGAGGACACAGGACATTGACCAGTTGCTGAATATAGAGGAAGAAAAGAGCATCAAAGTGTACCAGAAGAATTCTACAATCGTGGGGAGTACGACTATCTACTTTTTAGGGCTAGATCGCTACCCAATCGCGAATTAGAGAGGATCTTGTGTTAGATGAGTTACTACCAGGTAGTGCAATTATCGACGTCATATTACTAAGCCAGGCCTCAATTGAACCACAAACCTGTCGCATTTGATCTTATTATCCTTTCAGCGTGTTTCCACCCAACTTTACCCACAAACAAATAACCGTCTTCACCTCTACCCTACCCCAAATCGAACCCACACCCCCTTCACACACGGGATATCCCGAGTCATAATAAACTCTCGTATGCACGATTCACATCTCGTCGAGATCCAGAATTATTTCAGGAAGCATTGGCGCGTCATGTGAGAGATGAACGAGCGTACAGCAGTTATTAACGGAATCTGCAGGTGAAATGAGCCCGTTTAGTATCACGTGACCAAGCCTATTGTTACCCCAAAACGACCCTCAAAAAACACCTTTCTTTTCTTCAACCTTCATTGTCAAAGGGGCCTACCAGTAACCATACAATCATACAATCACGTTCAAGGAGAGAGGAACATACTTATACTGGTGTTGTAGGCATTGTATAACCATCGCACACATTCTAGAGAGGACAATGTCTATTACTTACACTTATACCTTGTATAATTCTCCATTCATCTCATTCACATCACCTCTTCATCCTCTTATCTTCAAAAGGAAATCAATGCCGAACCAAATAAGCATGACGTGCATCAGCTGTGGATTCAATGTGGAGAAAAAGGTGGCAGGAGTAGGCGGGCAATGGGTAGGCAGTGGGTAATGTAAGTATGCGAGAGGAAAAGAAGGCGAATGATGACTTTTGGAGTGTCTGAGAACATGTGTAATCACGTGTAATTTTCGTCTCACACTAAGACACAACTTTCACGGTAAGACCTAGGTCCTCACTCTACACTCTCTTCACCCCAGATGTTAGACTCCGACACTAGCCCGAGTATATATTCACGAGGTTAAATCATGTGTACCGAGCAAACATAGATGTGGGTGAGATGTACCAGTAGAGGTCAAATTGATATGTAAAGTGGATAGATCGAAGAGTAAGATATGGGGTTATTTGATTGTAGATCACGTGACACAACACCACCATCTATACCCTCTCTCTCTACTCTCCTCCCTCCGCAACCCAATCATACAGTGTCTATTACGTATAGGGTGTATTCCATGGGGAGGGAGGTGAAATCTCAACCAACAAGATACACCAGTATAGTCGTTAAGTAGTCAGTTTGGGTCACATGATCAACTCTACCCGACCCGATGGATCGATTTTCCCATCTCAATGACTAATATCCCCCCTCGTAGGTTCCCTTGACCCCACCATCTTACATAACATGGTTTGCATTTGACTTCTTTTTTTGAATTTTCTTTGCATCACCACCTTAGACTATTCACCACCAGGCCTCGACAAGCAACGCTACCAGCGACCAAGAGGCAAGAGGCACGAACCGAAGGCGCACACAGCCAAGACCGCATTCACCGCTTTACAACCATAGAGCCCACGTGACCTAGAATACACGTGATTACAAATCGGGCAGAATCGGAACTCGCCAAAACACACATTACAGCCAAAAAACACATCACAACCAAAACGACATGACCAAAGAACAGACACAAAAGACGGCCGAGCAGGCCCAGGCACAGCTGCTCAAGGCCGAAAAACAGCAGCAGCTCGCACTGTCGACCGGCGAGACTCCGGAACAACGGAGCGCGCGGTACGAACGCATGTTCCGCAAGCTGGATCGCGAGGACAAGGGCCAGCTGTCCAAACAGGACTTTGTGGCTGCCTTTAGCGGCTCTCTGGGCGGCTCTGTGCCCGAGTCACACACGCTGCGAAACGCAGATTCGCTGGTGGGCAACCTGGTGAATCTGATGGACACAAACGAGGACGGGCTGGTGGACCTGGCCGAGTTCCAGTCGTACCTGGAGCTCACGGAACAGAACCTCGTCTACCTGTTCCACATCATTGACGACAAGGGAGACGGCAAGCTGGATAGAGAGGAGCTGGCCGACGGAATGGCGGCCGTGGGGCTGGGAGATATGGACAGCGAAACGATAGACGACTTCTTCAAGGCCTTGGACCGAGACAAGGACGGATACATTGGCTTTGAGGAGTGGCGAGACTTTTTGTTGCTGGTGCCCAACGAGGCGGGATCCACTCTCAAGGCAGCCTACAAGTTTTTCGTCGAGGAGCTGGATCTAAGCTCCGAAGGGGACGTCATTTTCCATAGAGACGTGCTGCAGGGTTTGGGCTACTTTTTGGCCGGCGGTTTAGCCGGTGCAATCTCCCGAACCGCCACGGCTCCTCTGGACCGGCTCAAGGTCTATCTTATTGCCGATCCCGTCACCCCCGCAACCACAGCCGCAGCCTCGGGGGCCTCGGAGGCCGTGTACGAGAGCATTGCCAAGTCTGCGCAGAAGGCAAAGCCTCCGTCGGGTTTCATGGCCCGGCATCACGTGCTCACCAACGCCATCAAGAATATCTGGGCCGAGGGAGGCATCCGGTCCTTCTTCATTGGTAACGGTCTCAACGTGTTCAAGGTCATTCCCGAGTCGGCCATGAAGTTTGGTTCGTTTGAAACCGCCAAAAAGTTTCTGTGCCAGCTCGAAGGAGTGGAAGACACGGCCGATCTGTCCCGAGCATCCACTTTCCTCGCTGGAGGTATTGGAGGAGTCGTTTCGCAGTTTGTCGTCTATCCCATTGATACTCTCAAGTTCCGAATCCAATGTGAACCCCCCACCGGCGCTCTTCAAGGCAATGCACTTCTCTGGCACACCATGAAGCAAATGTGGCGCAACGGAGGTCTGGCCACCTACTACCGTGGTCTCTGGGCCGGTCTGGGAGGTATTTTCCCCTACGCAGCTCTCGATCTCGGAACCTTTGAAGTCATGAAACGAGGATACATTACCCGAGAAGCCAAGCGGCTGGGCTGCGAAAACTCGGACGTCAAGATCGGAAACATGGCCGTACTCACCATGGGCGCATTATCGGGCTCTGTAGGAGCTACAGTGGTGTACCCCATCAACCTGCTTCGAACCCGTCTGCAGGCCCAGGGCACCGCCGCCCATCCCCAAACATACACGGGCATCATGGACGCATACCACAAGGCCGTGACCAAGGACGGGTACCGGGGTCTGTTTAGAGGTCTGGCGCCCAACCTGGCCAAGGTGGCTCCCGCCGTCAGTATAAGTTATTTGGTCTATGAGAATACCAAGACCATGCTGGGGTTGGAGTAGTGCACCGGGTACAGACCTAGGTACCGGTACAGTACATGTACAAGCATAACATATCGCATGTTGAATATAATAGAGCATAGAAGAATGTGAGGGAGAGAGGGGGGAAGGAGTAGGGGAAGGAGTAGAGGATAAAGTAGGAGTAGGAGTAGGAGTAGGAATAGGGTAGATGTAGAAAACAGAATAGATACGTTATGTACCCTAAAATGATGTCAGGTAAGTATGGGAACGATACTGGTGGATTATGGAACAGCACATACCTGTTCCATAAGACAGATACTCAGTCCAATATATTGACCAATCTCTGGAAGGAAATTGGGTTGGGAAAGCTGTTAAAGAACCAAATTGTGGTCATATATCATTTAGGCCAAAATCTAGAGGTCCTTTCTACAGGTTATTTCGAATTGTTTGGGGTTCTATCCTGACTTTAGGTGTAAGACGTGTTCAATATGCACCGGATAGCATATGTATAATGGGCTCTAAAAGAAGAAATTCGGACAGACTTGAGTTTCAAATAAGTTATATAGATGACAAATGTTCATTGGGGCTTCAATAGTAATGCTGCTTATCTTTGGGAACCGAAGAGGTCTTCTATAAATCTATAAGTCAATCTAAGAGTATAGGGTAAGAACTCCTCGACTATATACTATCAACTACATGTAAGGTCACTTTTCAGGGTCATTGAGGGTTGCGGTCATGAGAATCTCACTCTTTTCTCTTTTCTTTGTACATTCAATTGTCGCTATATCTTAGTCAGCGTTCACTACTCTTAATTTACTTAGGTTTTAGTTGAAGAGGATTTGACTAGAGACAAATGTTTGGGGCTCCAGGCTTCTGGGAGAGTTTCAAGTGGTGTCATTCTGTAGCCAATAGCAGCATCAGTAATATTAGTCGTTTGATTGAACTCCATCGGCTGTCTTGAGCCTGGAAACTACCATGTTGCTCTACTTTATTTAGTTAGCTTTTAGTTAGAACCTCGGGGCAACGAAATGTGGACCACTGCCAGGGAATAATAGGCAAAAACAGGCACTTTGACTATATCTGGGGAGCACAACAGAGAGTCTACAGCGCGAACCAATCACAAAAGTGGCAATATTATCATACAAAAATACTCGTGAGAGCTCGGGGAACATAATGCACTAGTTATCTTTGCTCCAACTATACTATTTACTGACATAGTGTTGTGTTGTGCTGCTATATGGCTGTTTTTGGCCGTTCTTGTTTTGAAGGGTGGTTTCACAAAAGTTCAGAACTGAGAAAAAAATAAATTTCTCAAAAAGTCCAAACTAAGGGTAAACTTGATATTGTGGAATTTAGATAGGGGATAAAACGACCTAAACGGGGTCTAATCCGAAAACGAGTAGTGGATTCGTGACTGGGGGAGTCGGGAGAATCCAATGGTACCTTTTATATTGCTATATGACCGCTTTTGAGAAAATATGTGATTAGTCAGCAGGATATTTTTAGCCAAAAACCCAACTATTTCCTGAGTAACTGTAAGGGAAAATGGCGATTTTTGAAAAGTCATAAAAATGAATGCGTTCGGTAAGAGAAGGCATGTGGGTGATAGAGGAGCGCTGTAGGAGTCAAACTGAGTAAAAACAAGTGATCCCATTCTTCCTAGAACCGAAATTAAGTGAGTTAAAGGCACCCTAATGATGTACTTCAGGTGGAAAGACAGGAGAGTGGCTCTCTGAAGAGATTTGATTGTGTCTAGAGAAAGTGGTGTGAAACCGTATCACTTCTAGATCACCCTATGCACCTTCATACAGGTCATGTACCAGTGAGGTTGCTGTATATAGATTAAGATGTCTCCTGAGGGGTGTAACAGGAAGTGCCTTTGTTGCCTTCTTTAGTTGACATACTCCAACCAAGAAACCACCTCTATCGGACCCGTTTCAATCTTCCTAACCACTGTATCCTCCAATCCGGGAAACTTTTTGCTATTATCTCCTTGTGAAGCTATCCAGTCTTCCATGGGATAACTCCCCTCCAGTTCACATTGGATCTTAAAAGTGTGCTCTAAATTTGACGGGTTGAAGTTTGGACCGTAGTTTGCTAGACGGGTGAAAAACGCATTAAATTCGAGTTGGAGGTCTTCAATCAGAGTAGGAGCGTCGGTTATAGGCACTGTTTGATCTGACTCAGCAACAATAGGGATATTGAACTTGATTGGTATCGTAGCAACGTGTTTGTTGGAGGTTGTATTTTGGATAGATATTGCCATGCAAGAGACTTTACCTTGTTTCAACAAGTCCACACACTTTTGGCTGGCTTCGTCAATATACTCATTGACTACAGGTGCTCGACATAACCAGACGGCGGTATTATATTGACGGACCTGTTGAAACGCGTCAGAAGGGTATACATTGAAGTAGTAGGCAATGTTGTGTATGTAGACGGCCAGGTAGGTTTTCAGGCTCTCCAATACAGCAGAATAGGTGGTGGTGTTTGGATCTAGTTTCATGATGGGGAGGAGGCAAACTACCAGTACAGTAGGGTAGGAAGCTTCTGCAGCAGAGATGATAAGTGGCGAATGAAGAAAGATGAAGAAGAGAGGTTGAGGAGAATAAATTAGTGCAGTGTGTTAAGGAAAGTAGTAGTAGTGAAATGGTCTTTTCCGATCCGTGTTATGAGCATAATTGGTGGAGTTGTAGGGGGTTGTTGGGTGGCCATTATACTTGAACTTGGGAGGGTATACTTAGCTCTACCACTACATTTACTTGACGAAGACTTTTCGTCATGTAGAACACTCCACTGGATAAAGTTATTCACTCTTCTTGCTAACTACAAACATGGAATAGAAGTCCCCTCTAGCACCTTCGAAAATATAAGTACACGGCTAAAAAGTGGTCAGCAGCTTGATATAGCGACCAACAGCATCCTGTCAAAATTTCACCTCTCTACGACCTCTACAGCGTTTGGTAAAGTTGACTTCCCCCTCCCCCTCCCCAACTTTCTCATGCAGGTAAATTGAACGCGTACGCCACACGAGACATCCCCCTTCTCCACCGCCATGTCCATCAAAGCGATCGATACCGCGTCGATTCGGCAAATCACGTCGGCACAGGTGGTCACGGACCTCAATTCCGCCGTCAAAGAAGTCGTGGAGAACTCGCTCGACGCCAACGCGAAAAATATCGAAATCAAAATCTTCGACTATGGAAAAGACCGAGTGGAGATTATAGATGATGGAGACGGGATTCCAAAGTCGGAATATGAACACGTTGCCCGGAAACACATGACGTCGAAAATCAACGAGTTTGATGATCTCGCTACAGTTGTCAGTTATGGATTCAGAGGAGAAGCGCTGGCATCTATATGTGAGATGGCTGAACTGGAGATTGTCACTTGTAGTAACACCAGTGAGCCAGCTACAAGGCTAGAATTCAACCGAGACGGATCTATCAAGAGCACGAAACCTGTTGCTGGAAAACGGGGTACTTCTGTGACCATTAGAAGGCTGTTTCACAGTGCTATTGTTCGTCGCAAGGAGTTTGAAAAGCATGCCAAAAACACACATCCAGGACTCATAAGAATGCTGGAAACTTATGCCATTGTTCGCTCAGACGTTCGGTTCAGTATTGTACATATCACCAACAACAAGAATCGCAATGTACAGCTGACTACAGACGGTTCAGGAGATATGCTCAAGACCGTAGGAAGGGTGTTTGGAAACGAGCTCAAGGGCCATTTGATGGACGTGGACTTTTCGTTTGACGTTAATTATACGAAACGAGGCTTTTTGGGCAGTGAAGAGCTTCCTAGTTATGTTGTTCGAGTCACAGGTCTAGTTTCTAAGCCCATCTTTGGAATGGGAAGAAATGCCAATGATAAGCAGTTGTTGTTTATTAATAAGCGTCCGTTCAACATGAAGAAGTTGCAAAAAGTGTTTCAAGATGTGTACACTTCGTTTGTTCATTTACAGAAACCCGTTGTGATTATTAATCTGGATATTCCTCCTTCAGCTTATGATGTCAATGTCTCCCCTGATAAACGGACTATCATGTTACATAACGAGGTCGATGTGATCAACTGTGTGCGAGAAAACCTGGTGGATGTGTTTGAGTCGTCTGGACAGTCAGTTCCACGGAGTACGGTTGATGTTAAAGTGCAGCCCATGAGTAGTCAGTCTTATTGGAGTGTGGGAGAACAGCAGGAAGGGGAAGAAGGAGAAGGGGAAGAAGAACAGGAGGAAGAGCGAGAACAAGAAGAGGAGGAGGAGGAACCAGAAGAAGAGGTTGAGGAGGTGGAAGCTGAAGAAGTCGACGATACAGCTACTCCAGATGATACAGTTGACGTTGAGGATGACACCCAAACAGCCACTCAAATCGAAAGAGCAGGACTGTTTTTGGCTGAAGAACAAGAAGAAGACGTGTCTATGACCTACGTGGAAGATACAGAGTCGTTGGTTATTAATCACATGACCACTGACGAAATTGAAGAGCAGGAAGATGAGCATATGGAGGGGGAGGAGGAAGCAGAAGAAGAGGAAGAAGAAGGAGAGGAAGCTGGAGAAGAAGGAGTCCCTCCAGAATATGCATATCTTGATACGGCTGCTGAAGAAGAACCTGAAGACGACGAAGAAAGCGACTCCGCAAACTCATTATCCTACTCCCAATCAGACACTTCTATGAACTCTGTAGGGGATACATCCATCTCACTAACCACTCCTCCTATCACTTCTAGAAGAAGAGTAACCAAGAGAATTGTCAACAAACTCAATTTACCCGAACTAACTCCCTCCAGGCCAGCTTCTTCTTCTTCAAGTCGCCCTTCTACTGCATCTTCTCTATCTTCTTTACCTGCATCATCACAACGACCTTCGTCAAAGAAACGAATCTATGCCAACTTGCCTGAATTCGACACTTTTGGACAAAGAGGATCACTCACAGTATCACGTGACGACCTAGAACGAGGTCAACGAGCTTGTGAAACTCTTGTTAAACTCAGTGCTTCCTCAAGTACCACTCAACCTCAAACCTCCACTCTTGATGACTCCTCTTCAGCTGAATCAAAACTCAACTTGACCATCTCCAAGAACGATTTCCTCAAATTCCATATCATTGGCCAATTCAATGAAGCCTTTATCATCGTTTCTGACCCTGAAAACCTCTTCATTATCGACCAACACGCCAGTGACGAAAAGTACAACTTTGAAAGACTCCAAAGAGATACGAAAATCCGTCCTCAACCGTTTGTGAACCCCTTGCCGGTTGAATTAACGCCTCTGGAAGAATCTGTGGTCAGTAACAATCTCGATTTACTCAAAAAGAATGGCTTTTTAGTCACTATAGACGACTCTTTGCCTCCAGGAGAAAAGTGTCATATTAGAGGCTTCCCTCAAACAGGAAATATTGTGTTTGGAATGCCAGATTTCAGGGAACTCGTCGTACTGTTCGAAGACAACCCTGGAAACGACTCTGTTCGTCCTAAAAAAGTCAGAGACGTGTTTGCTTCAAGAGCTTGTCGAGGAAGTGTCATGGTAGGGACAGCTCTGAAAGATAAAGAGATGGACCGAATAGTACGAAACTTGGCAGGACTAGATAAACCCTGGAATTGTCCCCATGGACGACCCACTATGCGCCATCTGATGGATATCGACAAATGGCCTGTTTTCACTCAGGATTATGAGTATTAATGTATAACGATTGCATGGTCAGGTAAGGGTAACCAAAGTACCGGTAGTCTTAGTAGAAGCAAGCCGTAGTAGCTGATAAGATAGAAGACTGGAGAAGTAGTTCAAGCTCTAGTGCCGTCTTCCTTGAACATGTTTGAGGTATATCTTTGCTGGTCGACCAATTGCCCTCTTCAGACATACAGTACTTGTACTTGTAATCTGTAGAAGTAGTAGAAATGCCATAACGACAGAAAGAGCCAATCTGACTGACTACAAGTATACCCCCTACAGATATACTCATTGAAACTGCAGCTTCTTGAAGTGTCATTTGGCTCTCATTACTTCAGGCTATCATGTATGAAGACACTCAATTAATGAACTTGGCCAGAAACTTGAAAAGGGACTTGCTAGAGTCCATATTTAGTTAGTTATTGGTACAAATGAAACTTGGTATTAACTCTTGAGCCCCTGTGTTGTGTAACCCGATGTGAATGCATTTAGCCAAAAGGCTTCTCTTATACTGTCATATTGGCATACCCCAGGCTTCGAGTCATTTGGAATATACCAAAACACTCCGTTGAATAATGTGAGAAAAATTGAGATTTTAAGAAGGTTTCGGTTTTCCATTAATTGGACCAAAATTCAGGGGTTCTCTCTACAGGTTGTTTCGAGATATTTTGGAATCAATGTCTACTTTACAGTATACAGGTGTTCAACACGATAGAAGTTACTTGTACAATCAGTTGAATGAACGAAGAAGAACAAAATGATCATCATTGACTACTAGTCTCCATTTTCCGGATATCTGACTTCATCGGTCAATGAGTGTTCCATCACTGTTCTTCTCTGAACAGTAAGTAGCATTACAGCAAGAGTCTACAGGGGAAAAGTAGAGGAGATACAGCACCAATAGAAAGTTATTCTTTCTGAAATAGTAAAACACAATTATCGTCTTTAAAGGTCATCAGTCGTAGCATGCTACGATAGTCAAGTGATTTCAACTTTGGAATATCAGATACTGGAGTTGGGCCTACGTCCAGCCATTCTCTCCCCATCTCAAATGCTGACAGAAAAGAGACATATACAGCAATAACTAAAGCTAACAACAGCAAGAGGTGGCGAGCTACAAATTCACAATTGGTGAGTTGTACTGAATGTATGTCTTCATGTTTGTCCTCATTGGAATTCATCATGACGAGTTATTCCTGGGCATGCCTTTTGGCTCTCCCCGAAGTTGTGAACATAACAGAGACATACGGGGGCTAGAGACATACGAAGGCTAAGAAGTGATCAATCAGATACTACTGCCCAGGGCGTTCTGAACTGAATACAGGACTTCATTTCCGCTTATATCCCTCTTTGTACTATCTGTAATCCTCTAATCGAGAAGCAGAGCGTTCCGATACTTATTCATACTATCTGAAATGTCATTAATCCTCACCTCCTCTATATATATCATGCAGTCACACTGCTTGGTGCCTTTTCAAGTGCAGAATTCGCTACGCTCATTCTGCACCCCCCAGCACATCAGCAATACCCACAATCAAGTTGAGCATAGCCAAGGACTCATCAGCTCCATCAGCAAGTCTCTTATCGGTCACAGACAACAACTCTGCAATTTTGCTCTTTTCTTTTCCGGCAATCAACGGATCAGTGATAATGAGATCGTGCATTTGCGAAGTAATCTGCGAACTGCTCCATCCAGCATAAGTCAGTTCTTTGACAGCAGTGAGAATATCAGGAACAGCGTCTCCAATAGGTCCCTTGGAGTCCTTGCATGCCTTGAGAATCGCCTTGAGCGTCTCTGTAGGAATAACTCCGGCTGTTTCGTTCACATCGGCAATAGTGATAGCCTTGGTTTCAGCCATGGTAGCATCTCCATCTTCATCATTCTGAGCAGCAGCAGCAGTAGTTTCACCAGTAAGACGCGAACAAGACTGTAGGATGGTAATAGCTCTTCGCAAATCTCCATTGGCCACTTCCAGAATCTTTTCCAGTACTCCATCTTCCACTGACAGATGTTCAGCATCAGAGACATGTTTTAGACGAGCCAAGGCATCGTTTCCGTCCAAAAGTCGGAATCGGAACTTTGAGCATCGAGAAGCCAGAGGGTCAATGATTCGAGTCACGTAGTTGCAAATGAGACAGAATCTGGTTTGGGCAGAGTACGTTTCCATGGTTCTTCGAAGAGCACTTTGGGCGTCTGTAGTCATGGAATCGGCCTCATCCAGAATGATGATTTTGAAAGGAGGACAAGGGTACTTTTCAGCAATATGATCTTTAGGAGCCACGACTTTTTGAGCAGCAAAATTCTTGATACTGTCTCTTACAATGGCAATTCCTCGTTCATCAGACGCGTTGAGTTCGAGAACTCGATCCTTCATAAGTTCGGGTCCATACAATTCTTTAGCCAGAGCAAGAACCGTAGACGTCTTTCCGGTTCCGGGAGGTCCGTAGAAGAGCATATGTGGCAAATTGGCCGATCCTAGAGTTCGTTTGAGGACCGTGACGGCATGATCCTGGGACGAAACGTCATCCAGCGACTTTGGACGGTACTTTTCGACCCAAGGAGGAGGCGCTTTATTTTTCGACGCTTTTTTTCCGTCAGCTTTTTGCGCCTGCTGTGATTTCGCAAAGAATGATTGCATTGGGGGAGATGTATGAGTAGTGATGAGATGGGTTGGTGGTGATAGTTTGGAGGACTAATTTACTGCATGAAAAATACGTGACGCGTTGAACTTTGAGGGACGAAGGTCTAACTTCAAGGTGGGAGGGAACGACTAACTTAACCAAGCACAGTTAATCATATAGGGACCTTACTTCAATACACTACGAGTACAGATATAATCTGATGTCTTTCAAGTGTTGCAATCTCTCCTTTGAAGCGGCCAGAATAAGTCTAGTGATACAGTAATTCCTATGGGGAGGAACTCCACCGTAGAGAGGGCCCTGCTAAGTTCCTTGGAGGGAAGCGAAGTGGGTCTCAGAGAAACAGCAACCCTCAAAGTGATACTCAGCCTCTACAGGCGAAATTGACGGTACCCGAAACCCCCATCTTGACCCCGTATTTCGTTGAAGATATCCTTTACAGCTGCTATGTGATACAACTGGGTTTGCATGGCGGGAGAGACCCATCTCCACACCAAGTATTTCAAGAGATAATAACAGAGTAAAGCCGCAGTCACTGGTAAACACACAAGAACAATCCGAATTGTCTGTCTCTTCTACTTTCCCCATGAACCAACTACAACGCTAGATAACAAGGCTGTTCTTCTCCAGTTTGAAGAGCTCAGTTGTATCACTGACAAAGGAGAGCTGGTCTTCCAGATATATACTAATGGAGTTTGGAGTCTACTTTGGTAGAAACAACCCTTCTAATGTCTCCTTAACTAGAGAAGACTTGAAGGCCAATCAACATACAGAGTGACTGCTATTCAAAGAGCCTAAGTACCTTCTCCTTTAGCGTGAATCACCTTCTAACCAGACATACGCTTACCGTACTGTCTCGGCCTAGGCTATTGACTTTCTTACAGGATGGCTCACAACTCGCAAAATAAGAGGTGGAAAAACGTGGAGAGTCTACTGTCAATAACCAAGACGTGATGAAGAACCTGATGGAGGTCAATTTTTTTTACTGGTTTAAAGATGTTCTTCTGAAGAAGGTGAAGACAACAACGAGGCTGATAAACTGCCTACCGAAGCTACGTTAAACGGTGTTTCTGGAGGTTGCTTTGTAGGGAAAGTTGGGGGTAATAGCTCTATTGGACTTGAACATATACCTGTGGATGTTGATGGAGTAGGAGTTGTGAACTAGACTGGAAGTGGTGAGAGACCAGTGGTAGACTGGATTGGACTTGGAATTGGATGAGGAATAGGACTTTAAATGACTGTTGAACTTGAAGACCAGATGGGGTGCTAGACTGGAAGCTTTCACGAGGGACACACTGTACACTGATGCTGGACATTGAGGGTGTGTAGACTATTCCAGGGAGTCTCGTAGGTAAAAAGAAGAGTGAGAATATGAGATATTACTCTACTTATAGATTTTCCAAATGTTAGCTCTCAAATGTTGAAATCTGGAATCTTGAGAGACACTTCTGTTCACGCCAGAAGCTCTCTTAGACCCTAGACCCTATAAGGGTAAGTATACTCTTCTGGTAGGCCTTTATGGTGAATAAAAGTCTCGTTACAGTATAAAAATGGCATCCTGCAAAGTGACATGCTCATCTTGAGGGCTATTGTTTCGTAGTTACTGTACAGTTCATACTCTTCTCTCGTAGACTGATAGAGACATGTATCATAGAGCTTACAGTAATGTAGGAGGGCTGAGGCAACAACTTCTAGTATACAAAGAAAATCATGCAAGAATTGATCTGTTTTCATTTCTCTTTATTTGTTTTATCCATCGAATAGCTCTTTCTAAGAAGTGCTCCGAAACTCCAACCCGTACTTCTTGTTACAGATCGACACTTTTGAAACAGGTCTGCTTCATATTTTAACAAAATTGAGACAATAGAAAGAAGAAAAAAGTACTGTTGTGTTTGTGCCTTTTAATTGAGCTATAATACAAGTTTCAACCGCTAGATTCCCTCTCAATGACACCCTTTCTTGACCGTTATTATCGTCTACCTTGCATGGCACGCGACTCAACCTGCATATATTATGCGACACGTTAGAGAACAACGACATGCCACGATCAGACTTTTAATGCATTTGGCTCTCGCGACAGGTACGAGTACATCTCCGCCAAAAGCAGAAATTGATTGGTTTGCGCAGAATTGACTGATTCAACATGCCCAAAAACTATTACGCAGTCAGAGCAGGCCACAAACCGGGTATTTACGACTTTGCCGAGGCCCAGAAACAGGTCCAAGGGTACAGTAAACCTGAATGGAAGGGATTCAATGTGAAGCAGGATGCGTTGGATTTCTTGAACGATAAGAGTGGTGGGAAGAGTGAGGTCAAGAATGACGCTAAAACCGATTCCAAAGCTCAACCAAAGGCTCAATTGAAGACCAAAGAGTCCAAGACGCAGATCAATGGGTCTAAGACGGATGTGAAGGCTGAGAAGAGTCCTAAGAAGAAGCAGTCCAAGGAGGTAGTGGCAGAGAAGACTGAGAAGGATAAGTCTAACGCTAAGGCCAAGACAGATCAGAAGAAGTCTGAGAAGGAGGATAAGAAGTCGGACAAGTCTCAGGATAAGAAGTCAGATATGACCCAGGACAGACCCAAGTCTCAGGATAGACCCAAGTCTCAGGACAAGTCTGCGAACAAGTCTGATGAGAAGTCTCAGCAGAAGTCAGGGGATAAGTCTTTAGAGAAGTCTTCAGAGAAGTCCCCAGAGAAGAAACTTCGAGGGAAGAAGTCACAGGGTGCACTGAAGTCAAAGGAGAAGTCGGAGTCCAAGAAGGAGCAGTCTCCAAAGCCAGAGTCCAACCAGAAGGATACCAAGAAGGATACTAAGAGGGACCAACCTGAGAAGGACCAACCTAAGAAGGATCAGTCTAACGTCCAGACCAAGAAGGACCCATCTCAGGACAAGTCCAAGGACCAACCCAAGAAAGACTCCAAGGACCAGCCAAAGAACCAACCCAAGGAGTCCAAGAACGATACCAAGAGCGAGACTAAGGACCAATCAAAGGCCCTGAACAAGAAGAAGTCTCAGAAGGAGTTGAAGAAGGACCCCAAGACTTCGAAGGAACCCGAGAAGAAGTCTAAGGAGGAACCCAAGACGAGCGCTAACTCCAAGGGTTCGAAGGAAGAGCCCAAGGCCAAGAATGAACCCAAGCAGAAAAAGTCAACAGAGTCTCTATCTGACAAGTCTCAGTCTTTTAAGAGTAACAAAGGCAACGTTAAGTCGGCTGCCGAGGTCGCGGCTAAAGAACTTTCCAAGGCTGAAGCTGATGCCAAGGCTCTGGCTGACTCTTTGCGTGAAGCTGAAGCCAAGATTCAGGCCCAAAAGAAGGCTTTGGATGCTGCCCAGAAGAAGACCAAGGAGACAGAGAATACTTCTGTCAAGAAACAGGCGTACTTCATCGTCGACTGTTTCATTTTCGATACCAGGGAAGCTGCAGTCATGTACTTTGGAGGCCCCAAGGGTGTATCTGATGCTGCTTCATATGAGATAGCTGAAAACAAGGTGAAAAAGGCAGGATTCGATGAAGCCTTCAAGTCCTTCAGTGAGGATATCTCTTATGTCACCAAGGAAGGTGAGAAGATCTACCAGGTGTTTGTTGATGGAGCTTGTTCTCATAATGGAACTCCACATGCAAAGGCAGGTTATGGTATTTACTTTGGAGAAAACAATCCCTGGAATCTGGCTGCTCCATGTGAGGGAAAACCTCCTACTAATCAGCAGGCTGAATTGCTAGCGGTTTCAAAGGCATACCAGTTGATTGAGAGAAGGAATACTGGTCGATGTTATGAGATTCTGACAGACTCATCATACGCCATTGATTGTCTTACAAAGTGGAGGTATGAGTGGCAAAAGAATGGCTGGAAGACCGTTGAGGGCAAAGCTGTGGAGAACTCGAGTGTCATCAAGTCATGTGTCAAGGTCATGGATAGACTAGCAGACCAGGGTCATAAACTGGTCAAGGTACAGGGTCATGGAGTTAGTAAAGGAAACAAGCGAGCCGATGCTCTTGCAAGACAAGGAGTCCAGGTTTCCAACGGTCATCTTGGAGGAATCAATGCAAGCAAAAGCTGGACTCTGCTTGGTATCGGTAAGGCGGGGAAGTAGGATGGAGGATGGAATTGCTACAGTATATATTTAATGAGAACGAGTGAAAGGATGACCAACAGAATTAGTAGAAGATAATATTTTTATAGGTATGTTTTATATGTGTTTGGTGTTGAACTCGTGGGGCTGATCTCTCTCACATCTTCAGCTAAAGTATAACCTATTCCAACTAACTCACTTGACATCTAAAGAGGAAGGTGTAAGACAGCCCCAACAGAAGTACCTCTCCGTAGCCTCAAATGATGCAGAAAAAAGAGCAGAAAAGACGTAAAATGAAGCATTGAATCATTTTAGTCTCAAATATGTCACTTCTGGCTTAAAAATCGCACTTTTTCCTCCTCCATAATCCACCTTTTTTTGGTTGTCTTTCTCTCCACTATCTCCATTTAAGTTCCTGCACCTCCATCCCACATCTTACATCGTCTCACCTCCACACTCTAGAATGGCATCTCTGGCGACTTTTCAGGTGGAAAACGATATTGTGGACGTGGACAATACTCCACAGCTTGGGTTTGATCGAGATGATCTATACAAGTACGACGACGCCGAACAAAAAGCTATCCTTGCAGCCCATCCATGGCGAACAGATCCCTCCTACTTTCGAAACGTACTGGTGTCTTCAATTGCTCTAGTGAAGATGGCGATGCATGCGCGGTCTGGAGGCGCCATTGAGGTCATGGGAATGATGACCGGCAAAATCCTGCCAAACACCTTTGTTGTCATGGACTGTTATCCTCTACCTGTAGAAGGTACGGAAACCAGAGTCAATGCACAGCAGGAAGGTATCGAGTTCATGGTGGAGTACTTGCAGGGACTCAAGGACGTGGGAAGACGAGAAAACATTGTGGGATGGTACCATTCGCATCCTGGATACGGATGTTGGCTGTCTGGTATTGATGTGGATACTCAGTTTCAGAACCAGCAGTTTCAGGAACCGTTTCTGGCTGTAGTTGTGGATCCCAACCGAACCATTTCAGCTGGAAAGGTTGAAATCGGAGCTTTCAGAACTTATCCCAAGGATTATAAACCTCCCAAGAAGGCTGCCAAACAGAACCAGGACCAAAGTGTGCCTTTATCCAAGGCCAAGGATTACGGAGCGCATTCTGAACGGTACTATGAGCTAGACGTGTCCTTTTTCAAGTCATCTTTGGACGAGAATCTGCTACAGTTGCTGTGGAACAAGAATTGGGCAGCCACCTTGTCTCAATCTACTATCCAGCTCAACCATGACTATACTTCGAAGCTGATGCTTGATCTGAGTGAGAAGAATGCACAGCTGGCCAATGGACTGGGCGAAAAGACTCCTCAGTCTCAGGGCAGAGGATTCAGAGAAGCAATGTCCAAAGCTGACAGAGAACCTCACGCTAACCTGCTCAGTTACAGTACCAAGGGTCAGTGGGAAGCTGTCGATCGGTCTGTCAAGGACGGAGTTCAAATCGGTTCTGATGAACTTCAAGGCTTGATGTCTCTCGAAATTCAGAGACGGCTTTTTGGTCGAGCAAAGTAGAAGGAGAGTAGGGGGGTACGCATATTTAATTAACGGATTATCAAAAGAGAAGTAGGAGCAACGGGGAGAAGTAGGAACGTACAACAAGGAATGAACAGTGGAAGGGGTGTTACCAAGAGAGATGTAGGGTGTAAGGGCATAACTGAAAAAAAAGACTACCTACCAAGACCGTTCAGCTCCTCAGACCCTTATACTTGTAAGGGTGAATGCTCCTCTAGGTACATCTGATAATGTTGAAAGCAACCTTCAGTTGGATGATTAGGTAAAGGCACTCGTAATTGTGTATCTAGAAGTCAGCAGTATAAGGAGTTCTTCCCAACGAATAAGTCAGTATATATCTCCTGACCCATCTTCAACTACAGTAGGACAACTACCAAGAGAAAAGTAGATATGCTACAGGGACATATATAAGTCCAAAAGATTCACGGTAGCTCTTAAAAGTTGTGCTACTGCTGAATTGACAACTTCTTAGACCCTCTGGAGGATGTGGAGACTTCTCTACTTGTACAAGTAACTACAATGGAGTACCGGTACTCACAGTATGTGAAGCATCTCCAAGATATACTATCAAGAGAAGTACAGACTGTTAGTATAAGGGAATAACTAAATTAGAGAAAGTGAGTTCTCGATATGGTTCCAATGTTTGATCCAGAACTCCTGAAATCTCATTAGGTCATTATGACTACTTTGACGAGAAACAGAGGTTATCAATATAACAGACTGTTGTATAAAACACTGAAATGCTGGTCATTGCGTACTTATCTATCTACTTCTGGTACTGTTACTCATATACTGGTGTCGCCTACACTCTTCTGATTTTAAATGGTTATACTAAAAAAAAAAAAAAAAACTTGACGATAATCAAGACTCTTAGTTGAGAGGCTCCATGGAGATCTCAACGTACTGAGGGTTGTTGCAAGCAGCAGCAGCAGCCTCAACAGCAGTGGGTCGCAGCTCCCACATGCCGTTGTCAACCTGGCAGGCAATGAAGCCCTGGTTCTGGTAAGTCAGTCGGTTGTCTCGGTAAGAGAAGCCGGTCAGACCGTTTCGGACCTGGTTTCGGTCGGTGAATCGCATGGAAGCCTGGTTGCCGAGCTGGATGAATCGGCCCTGGTTGTCAACGAGCTGGCCTCGGTAAGAGAGCTGGCCTCGGAACTGGTCAAAGTTGCCGTAGTTTCGCTGGTCGACCAGCATCAGTCGGCCGTCGTTCTGGACAATTCGAGAGTCCTGGAATCGCTGGTTGTTGGCAATTCGCAGCTGAGAGTCCTGGTATCGAGCAAGACCATTCTGTCGGGCACCGTTAAGGGAGACAGTGATGGGGTTGGAGCAAGGAGCCTGGCCAGCAAAGACCTGGTGAAGGTGGTCGGCAGATCGCTGGTAGTCAGCAACGTCGTAGGGCTGGCCGTACTGGTTAACGGGGCAGGCCTGGAACTGCTGCTGGTCGTTGTATTGCCAAGACACTCGGTCGTCACCGTATCGCTGGAAGTTGATGTTGTTGTGTCGTCGAGTAGACAGAGCCAGTCGGCCGTCGTCAACACCAACGTAACGAGCAGAAGCGTCGGGTCCAGCAATGTTCAGGTCGCCGGCAACATCAACGAAGACGTTCACCTCTCGGAGAGGAGAGCCGTTGATGTCTCGAGCATCACCAAAGTAGAGGTTTCGGCCGTCGGTTCGCATGGCAATGTTTCGGTTGTCTCGCATGGCAGCCATCTGGTAGACGTAATCAGACTGGGGCCACTGGTACATGGACTGGTCGATGCCGGCAAGGGAGTATCGGCCGTTGTCGTAGTACTGCTCGCCCTGCTCAGCAAGAGCGAGGGAGGCAACGAGAGCGATGGCGGAGGTGGAAAACTTCATTGTAAAAAGGTGGTGATAAAGAATCGAATGGGCTGAAAGCTGAAGAATGAGTGTAGGGGGTGGAGGGGTTTATATAGAGAGGTGGGGGGTAGAGCATTCCGTAATAGACAAGTTTAGACATTGAGGAGATGTTAGATGGAGCATTGGAGATGTGGGTATCGGAACTTTGATCTCTTGGAGTTGCCCTTTTAGAGAAAGTGCAAGATGATGTTCAAGGTCAATTGAGAGTAAAAGATGACCTCCAGTTACTCTTTTGGTAGTAGTGCTTAGTAGTGATACTTGTAGCGTACCATTGACTAGTATCGTCACAGTTCTACACACTCCGTCCGGTAGTGAAATGCTGATATTCATTATTGGACCTTCCTTAAGAGGAATGTCGGTTTTAACAGTGTCGAATTGAGGTGGATTATTGATCAGTTCAGAAGTATGAAGAGCAACTATCGGGTACCGGTAGCTGAGTCAATGAAAACGCTCCTTCTCAGTTGCAACATTGCAATTGACCATATACCACCTTTCCAAAGTGTTCTTTTTGAGCTGCCTGCTCCATGTCTACCTCCTAACTCATCCCGTTGGTCACTCCACCCTCCATCACTGCTCCATCTCCTCCTCCCCTTGAGGAAACTCCCACAGCTTCAAACTGCAGTCAATGGGCCCATCTTCGTCCCCCACGCGCTCGCCGGAACTGGTAGCCATAACCCCCACACCTGTCAGAGGATTGGAAGCTACCGCAGACACTGGAGACGAATGAGCCTTCCAATCCGACTCAAACATCCGATCAATGCCCATATCTATATCCTCCCAGGTCTTCACGTGACCATTGACTGTTCCAGCTACCAGTCCTCGTCCTGTAATTGTCTTATCTGCCCATAATCTCTGACTAGTCTGACCCTCCCATCCTCCTAGAGTAGCCACATGTCTAAGACCCATGCGGACATCCAAAACAGGAATCTCCGAAGCGCCTCGGCAGATCAAGTGCAGGTAGTTCTCATTAGGCGACCACACTGTCTGACAGATACCCTGGGCAGTAGGTGCAGAGCTGGTTTTGGCCACTTCCCCCATAGTGTCAAAGTCGTAGAGTGCTAGACCTCCTGAAAACGACGAGACGGCCACTTGTTTGGACGCATGCGAAATGTGAGATACAAGGCCGAAACCAGGCATATCCCATTGGTACTCTGGTTCTGAACCGACAGTATTGACATTGAAGATGGCCAGACGACGTTCCGAACCTGCAAAGAGATAATCTGAATCGGGTTTGAATGCTAGACATGATGGAGTGATGAACTGCTCGTTGCTTGTATCTGTCCACTTGTAGCATCCCACAGACTGGTTTCCACTCAGAACATTGGAGATCTGAATCGGCATTCCTCTTTGACTGACTACGGCAAAACAAGACGAGTAGTCTGTCAATTGAAAGCCGGGGAAGACGGAAAAGGAAACAATTGGACTCGAGAAAAACTTGCGAGTATAGGGATACAAACTGTGGGGTTGTTTTTCCTTGTTCGATAGGAGGTCAGGAGGAGCAACAAAGAGTCTGAGAGCATGGTCTTCGTTACTGGTGATTAGAGAAGACCCGTCGGGACTCCAGGTCATCTGTTTGAACACATCGGCTGATCTTTTTCCCGTCCAAGTTTTTCTTCGGTTGGCAGATCCTGCTACTCGGGTCTCTAGCTCCATGCCTTCAAACATGTTAGCTAATTGAACATCTTCATTGGCCAATGACTCGGCAATGCTGTGCGTATAAGTGGCGCCTGTATCTGCCACCAGATTTGGTATTTCTAACGAAGGAATCATGGGTGCACTTGTAGAGTGTAGATGACGCCCTGTGTGGGAAATGAGCCCACATGTTGACTCATGACTGAACTCTGATCCAAACATGCTACATAAAAAAGGAGACAAAAAAGAATCGAGAGGACGACAGGACTCGAACCCGCAGCCTTTGGAGGACGTCGTTCAGAAGAACCGAAATCCAATGCGCTACCATTACGCCACGTCCTCGGGGGGACTTGATTTTTGAGTAAAAATGGAGGATACTATCTGATATCTGCTGAGTCAGGGTCGGGAAAAATGACCAGATTAGAAGGGCTTAAAGATGGTAGAAGACAATAAAGATATCAGATACAGTATTGAGGGTCTATTATATAGTATTGGCTACTTTTTGAATGTTTTGAGAGGCTTTTAATGTGTTTTCTGTTTTCTGTCTTGGTCAAAAAAAAAAAAAAAAAAAAAAAAAAAAAAAAAAAAAAAAAAAAAAAAAAAAAAAAAAAAAAAAAAAAAAAAAAAAAAAAAAAAAAAAAAAAAAAAAAAAAAAAAAAAAAAAAAAAAAAAAAAAAAAAAAAAAAAAAAAAAAAAAAAAAAAAAAAAAAAAAAAAAAAAAAAAAAAAAAAAAAAAAAAAAAAAAAAAAAAAAAAAAAAAAAAAAAAAAAAAAAAAAAAAAAAAAAAAAAAAAAAAAAAAAAAAAAAAAAAAAAAAAAAAAAAAAAAAAAAAAAAAAAAAAAAAAAAAAAAAAAAAAAAAAAAAAAAAAAAAAAAAAAAAAAAAAAAAAAAAAAAAAAAAAAAAAAAAAAAAAAAAAAAAAAAAAAAAAAAAAAAAAAAAAAAAAAAAAAAAAAAAAAAAAAAAAAAAAAAAAAAAAAAAAAAAAAAAAAAAAAAAAAAAAAAAAAAAAAAAAAAAAAAAAAAAAAAAAAAAAAAAAAAAAAAAAAAAAAAAAAAAAAAAAAAAAAAAAAAAAAAAAAAAAAAAAAAAAAAAAAAAAAAAAAAAAAAAAAAAAAAAAAAAAAAAAAAAAAAAAAAAAAAAAAAAAAAAAAAAAAAAAAAAAAAAAAAAAAAAAAAAAAAAAAAAAAAAAAAAAAAAAAAAAAAAAAAAAAAAAAAAAAAAAAAAAAAAATTGCACCACGACTGCTTCTTTTACATTACTGTATCCACTATATTTGGTATTTCATCTCGTAACACTACAATCAGTCGCTTGAACATTATTTACTATTTACATATATACAGAGTCTCCTCTCCTTTGCCAGCTTAACAGCTGCAGTTATCAACCCATCTGGGGAAGGCAGTAACGTCTCGAATGTTATCCATACCGGTGGCATAGTTGATGAGTCGTTCGAAACCCATTCCGAAACCTCCATGAGGAGTAGATCCCTGTTTTCGGAGCTCAAGGTACCATTCCAGAGCACTCTTGTCCATTCCAGCAGCCTCGATGTTCTTCACAAGAGTATCGTAGTTGTCCTCTCGAACAGAACCTCCAATGACTTCTCCAATATGAGGCATGAGAAGATCAAAGCAGGCCACAGTCTGGACATCATGGGGACTCTGTTTCATGTAGAAAGGCTTCTGTTCCTTGGGGTAATCGGTAACGAAAACAGGCGAGACAAAGTACTCCGTTGCCAGCCACTTTTCATGTTCACTTCGCAGACCAACCTCATAGTCTGGTCGGTAAGTAAAGGGCTCCTTGAGATGCTGCAGGTTGAGAATCTTGATGGCCTGTTTGTATGTGAGTCTAGGGAAGTCGCAGTTGGCCATTTCCCATCGGTCGAGAAGTTCCTCCTTTTGATCCTTGCTTCGTCGAGCGTCTAGGAGATCGTTTCGAGCTTTGTTGGTCTCGTCCATAAGAGGAGCAAGACAGGACTTGACCATACCTTCAGCCAGGTCCATGAGAGGTTCAATGTCGTCTACAAAGGAGATTTCGGCCTCAGCCATCCAGAACTCACTCAGATGACGGTTAGTATCACTGTTTTCGGCTCGGAAAGCGGGAGTAAACGTCCATACTCGACCTACAGCCGCAGCCAGAACCTCGAGATGCAATTGGGTGGAAACAGACAAGTATGCGGGTTTATCTCCAAAGAACTTGTCTCCTTTTCCTCCTCCAGATACTTTGAAGACTTCTCCAGCACCTTCGCAGTCAGAGGAGGTGAGCAGAGGAGGGTTGGTCTGGATAAAGTCGTTTTCTCCAAAGAAGTTGGTCATCTGCGACATGCAGAAAGATCTATATCTAAGAGTAGAAGAGTTGACAGAAGTTCTCCATCTAAGAGCAGGTTGAGTTCGTAGAAACTCTTGGGTATGAAACTTCTTTTGAATAGGATAATCATCAACGGTTCCAGTGACCTTGACAGACTCAGCCTGAAGTTCCAGACCCTGTTTCTTGCCCTGAGAGCTGACCAAGTTACCCTTGACAGATACACAGGCTCCAGTAGTGAGGTCAGCGGTCACCTGATCGGGTTCAAGAACAACCATGACACCCTGGGCGCAGTTTCCGTCGGAAATGTTGAGAAAAGCGACATTTTTCAGCTTTTGAACGGACTTGATCCATCCATTGATGGTTACAGGAGACGCATCCTTGGTTCCGAGAATGTGCTTGTTTTCGGCCTTGATCTGGTTGATTGTATGTGGCAGTGTTGCGATTGATCGGGACTGAGTCAATCCAAGCACTCGTGAAGTCGTCAGACGAGTCCGGGCTATTCGGAGCATTTTCAGAGTTGTGATTTGATGTTGGAGATAATGGATTTGTCAGAACGATTTTGATATGCACGAAGGAAGTTAAAAAGGGGAGATGGGGATTGGGGTGAATGAATGGTGGTTAGTAAGGTGTTTGAGAGTATAGAAAAGTGCTAGATGGTCTTGGTATGGTTATAAGAGCTCAAATGTGTCTTTTTATTCTGAAAATTTGGCTGAAAATGACGTATTTAGTGACTGTCTAGTTCTCCTCTTACTTCACTATCTTTCAACCAAGTCCCAATGTATAGTTGGAAGTATAGTTCAGGTTAACGACAGAATATATACCTCCACGAGAGGCTCTCATTTTGGCAGAAAAAGCTCAATATACTCTCAAATTGCTCATACGTCATTTCAGATGCTTGTACTGCCTTCTAGACCGGTCCACTTACTTCTGACAACTTCTCTAAGGCGTTAGTCTCGAATCAGTATGCTAACTCAACGAACAGCAGTCCCAGGGTTACCTCTGGAGTAAGAGAAAGTTGCAAATTTCGACTAAATAAGAAAAGCAACCTCTTTATTGAGTCACACTCTGTACCCACCCTGCTCCCATTGCTCCTATCGGTTTTGCCGATCACTCAGGTGTGGCTGAAGAGAGCCCAATTAGTCCATCTTAGATCCACTTGAAGAGTCTAGGGCTCTGTCTTAGACCGTGTCTTGATGCCAAAAAGCCTTGGAGACTTTGGAGAGGCA
Source organism: Yarrowia porcina (assembly GCA_900519025.1). Taxonomy (NCBI): domain Eukaryota; kingdom Fungi; phylum Ascomycota; class Dipodascomycetes; order Dipodascales; genus Yarrowia; species Yarrowia porcina. Next base: position 954,539 of record ULGT01000008.1, on the reverse strand, counting down.
GTCAAGGCGGATTTAGCGCTCTTCTACGGCTGCTAAGGCCGTATGAATGTAAATCTCATATTTAGGAGAGTTAGAAGCAAGAACGCCTGTACCACCCAGATAATGCAAGGACGATGGGTACCTGTACGAGTTATGAATACCTAAGAATATGGATGATATACCAACTATTAACAAGGCATTTGAGTCAACAAAAGCACCCTATTAACACATAACAAAAGCTGAATTTTGTCACTCTATAAATCTGGCATTTCCAGTTAGTAATATAGCTATCACACGTTTGGTTCAAGTTGTATCGTACAGGCACCTACTCCACCTCCCCTCTTCCCTGCATACTGAACCCACCTCATTAAACTTAGCTGGGGTGATATTACCGTCATATCCACTATCAACCGACCTCTCAGGTTAACCTCTGAAACTATGAAGACTATGAAGGAGCAAGGCTGGAGGTTGCCGTAGGGCTGCCATAGCACTACCGATACTTCTTCATAGACCCACTAACATCAAGTACTTTTACTAGTATCCACTTCCATAGTACAGTACCATGCTGTACACTAGCCTAATCGTACTATATCCAATACCATTAGTTCCCGTTGGAGCACCAAGTCTTGTTTCGTACAATATTCATTACTCGTACTCCCCCCTTTCAAACGTACATAATCCAGGTATATTACCGAACCCTGTGTGCAGTGTGCTGTAAAGAGTGGATATAATATCGGGTTTTTTGAGGTCACGTGATCAGCCCAAGCCCGAAGATACTGCCACGGTCTGCCTCTCCCTCTATTCACACCCCTGCGTACCCTCTTGTCCCGCTCATCTCCCCTCTTTACCCCTTCCATCTACGCCCCATGACGTTGTCTGTCAGCTGCCATGCAACTTAAATCCTTATCTTACATCCATCGCACAACTGTTAGCTAGCTTCCTGTATAGTTGAGGATCCATCTACAGCTGTATCCAGACCGCCTTTAGTTCTGAGAAAAGCACCAGCAGATTGCAAAAACCGCCATTTACACACCAGTCAACTTTCTGCCCATTTTTGCACACGTCAAACACGTAATCCTGCCTTCTCAACAAACCCACACACACAGCCCAGCCCCACTGCATACACCCCCACCAACCTCAAAACATTTACACATCAAGAAACTTGCCACTCAAAAGTACTCCATACGGAAAACTTCTTGCCACTCACATTCCACAAGTTCATTTCAACATGTCCCTCGAAGAATCCTGGATCGACGTGGACCAAAAGGTGACCGTCAAACCTCCTGCTCGATACTCGGCCCGCATGCCCAAAGTGGAGGCTCTAGATACAGAGTCCTCCGCGCTCTTCTACCACGCTCCCAGCATCTACATTATCGAAAGCGATGTAGAAGAAGACGAGGAAGACAACTGTTGCGAGTCACGTGACGAAACAGCTGAAGACAGACACATGCTCTATTCTCGAGACTCTAGAAACTCCCCTTCTTCCAGAGACTCGCTCACAACTACAGCCACATCCATAGCTGCTCTACAGGACTCGCTGTCGACTATTGTGTCACGTGACATGAAACAGGCCCGTCACAATGTTTGTTCTTCACGGTCCAAACCGCCCTCTTCGGTTTGTTTGGACTCGTTGAGAATCGTGCCTGAGTCCCAGCTTCCGAAAATGAGAGCTAGAGGGTCAGGGACGGTTGCACCTACAGTTTCCAGTACAGACTCCGACAGTGACTCGAAAGCAGCTCTTAAAAAACGACGGGTCAAACGTGTTAGAACAGGTGTTTCGTCTCCCGCACTAGAAGTCTCTGGAGCCAGTAGTCCTGGAGGCACAGGAGGCTTTTCCCCTGCTGCCCTAGCTGCTGGCATTACTATTATCGGCCTTTCGTTTTCAGCCGGTTATGCTATCGGACGTCAGTCGTTGAGAACTGCTTCTGTTAACTAGCTGAGGAGGGTCTTGGGTATTTATTGGATTTATTATGGCGTTGGGTATTTATATAATTAATGAGAGCTGAGAGAGTGAAGGGAGAGGGTGGGTGTATGTCCAAGTAAAGACTAAGTATGGAGTCAAGTAGAAGGGGTGAGAATGGAAAAAGCCATATTTATGAAAATGGTCTAAAAATTGAGAAAATAAACAGATAATAGATGTACGTGGTGTCTTTTCTGGTTTTCTTCTGTTTGTTAGTCCCATCCACTCCCTATACCTTCCTTATACACTCTCTCTTGTCCTAACAAAGCATGCATGTAAAACGCACAACATCAAACAACCCATCAACACAAGATCACCATTTACGTCTTGACAAAAGATACGCCAAAACGTGTTTCTAAGAACAAAACCACCACAAAAGACAGCATCAGCATATTACTAATCACACACACCCTTGGTCATGCAAATACAAGCGTTCGACTCCATCTTTGGAGACACCTTTGACGACTCTCTAAGGATACCTGAAGACCCCGAAGTTCAACAACTCAATGTCGAAGTTATCAAGGACTGGATGAGTCCAGATAATGGGAATGCCGACGTGAGCGATATCCAGGCGTCTTTGGCTTTGATTCCTATGATTGAATCTGACTTATTGAACTGGTACCATGAGGTGGTTAGAGTCCATTTTCTGGAGACTGTTGCTCCTCAGTTGGATTTCAGAGAACTTGATTCGTTGGAGAAATTGGAATCCATCGCTCTGTGTTTGGAAGCAGCTCGGTTCCATTACCATAGACCTCTGGAGAGTCTGTCTCTAAGTAGACATTTGGTGGAGAACTTTCAACATTATTTATTTGCATTATTCGAAATCACCTTTGGAGGAACCCCCTATCTGGCTGCTTTGAGATCTTACCTGGTTTCATGTTCTTTACCACCTTCAGATCGAACCATTAACTTGTGCAAAACACTGTACAATCTAGGACTAGGGCCTAAACTAGAACCTATCCTGTCTAGCAGTTTGGTAGCAGGTATTGAACGGCATATTCTTCATGTTTACGGTGACGAATGGACCACTTCTTGTCTTCCTACTTTATCATTATGGCTCAAATCTTGTCTTCCAAGAATTGAACAAATGTTTCTGCATCCTCCTTCTCTTGAGAGTCTGGTATGTGTAGGACACAGGTACGTCGCTCGTTTGCGTACTTCTCAGCTGTTTGATATCACTGTCGACTACCCTGATAGTGTAGCTGCTATTCAGGACCTTCGTCAGTGTCTGGAGTCTCCTCATCAAAGAGCTCAGGTGGTAGCTACCTTCCAGAACGCCTGTCAAACGCGTCTTTTGCATGCTGGCGCTAATACCGTCGATGTTCTCTCTGCATACATTCATACTACGCATACTTTCTTATTACTTGATTCCAAGGGAGTTCTCCTGGAGAAGGTAACTAGACCTATCAAACGATACCTCAAGGAACGGTCAGATACTGTTACATCTATTGTTTCTGGTCTTTTAGGCAATGAGAACTCGGATATCAAGTCTTTGGCAGAATACCTTTCGAAACCACCAAGTACTGTTCTTGAAGACGACTTGGCTGACCCTCATTGGGTCCCTGATCCTCCGGATGCTCCTTCTGACTTCCGAAAGGGGTTTGCTGATATCGTTGACGATCTCATCATGTTGTTTGATAACAGAGAAGTGTTTGTTCGGGAATTTGTCGGGATCTTTGCTGATCAAATGTTACAGTTGAGAGACTACAATGTTGCAGAGATTCAGCTTCGTGCTGAGCTACTCAAACGACGGTTTGGTGAGCGGACTCTTCAGAACCTCGATGTCATGGTCCGTGATATCCAAGAATCAAAACGGGTGGATACTGGTGTTCATGCTGAATCCATCCATGGTAAAGCAGTCTACGGTACGTTCCATGCATCTATTCTTTCCAAGCTTTGTTGGCCACAATTGAAGAGTGAAGAGTTCCTACTTCCATCAGCTATTGAGTCTCAGCTAAGTCTCTACGGTACAGGTTTCTCCAAGCTCAAACAACGTCGAAAACTCAATTGGCTACGGTCTTTAGGTAATGTTGATGTGGAACTTGAGCTTGAAGATCGAACTATTGCTCTAACTGTTGCTCCTGAAATGGCTTCGTTCATCTACGCTTTCCAGGACGCCTCTGAGTATCCTCTTCAGTACGTTCAGGAGAAGCTCAAGATGAGTCCTGAGATGTCACGTCGATGTGCTGCCTTCTGGGTCAAGGAAGGAGTATTGGAAGAGAAGGCAGAAGGAGTGTTTCGAGTACTTGAACGCAAGTCCGACGCTCAGAATGTGGTTGTTGCAGACGCCTTTGAAGCTGCCGAAGCCGGTCAGTCTGCTGAAGATAAAGCCATCGAGTCCATCCGACAGTACTGGTCTTATATTCATGCTATGCTTACCAACCGAGGCTCTTTACCTGTTATGCAGATGCATTCGTTCCTCAAGATGTTGGTCCCCAAAGAGACACCATACACTGCTACCCAAGATGAACTGAAGCAGTTCCTTCAAGCTATGGTTGAAGAGGAGAAACTTGAAGTTGTCGGAGCCAAGTTTAAGCTGAAGAAGTGATGAAATAATAGACAACGTGTCAACTCACTCAACGGCCCTAATATAAGATCAGCCAACCTATAAGTTCAAGTATGGTCTTACAAGATGGAGTAGCAATGTATCTACAAGGAGAGAAGATATCTAGCAGTTTTCCAGTTTCATTACTAAATCGTAAGTCAGGGAAGAACACATCAAGAATATATTCTTCAATACAACTGGTAAAGGTGATATCATGCTTCGTAGACCAGTGTACACCAGAAGTTGACAAGTGTGAACAAACACTTCAAATAGCCCATTATATGAGCCAAGTTGAAGCCCAGTTAGCTCGAGGTAGACTAGAAAGATCTCATCGAACGAACCCCACTGCTTCTTCTGCCTTGGTTATAGGTTTCAGTATGGTAATACTGTTACTTCTAACACTGGCTGGAAGCTGTAAACTGGCTGTCCATATAACAAGAAAAGTGTACAAGTACTGCAATTGACCTATATTAAGTGACATTATTGAAATTTTAGCTGTATTCAATGCCATCAAAGGGGCCTCTGGGGCTACCTTGGTTGTATTTGTCTACACCTTATGAGGGCCAGAACGAGGTATAGATTTAGCCAGAACTTCATTGACTCCTGAAGAGCATTTGTGGTGCTACAAACACTCTGGTGAACTTCCAAAGTGTGAATTCTTCCTTGATGGTGTTACTATAAGTTGTGTCTGCTGTAAGAAGGTACAGAATATGTATATCAGTCGTATCTACTGTAGTTGTGTCCAGAGAGTATACATCTAGTGTAATTGCGGCTATTTTCTTGTGCTGATTGCTTATAGCTCTCTCTACATCCGTACGTTACTTCTTGTACTACTCTTCGTTTCATCATGTATTACAAATCTGATCATGTCGCACCTCTTAAGGCTTGCATCGGCCGGTGAATCGAGGGTACAGAGAGCACTCTCGGACAGTGAACCGGTCACACAGCCATGCGAGAATTCGCTCGGTACCGAGACCGTAGCCTCCGTGGGGGAAAGTTCCGTACTTTCGCAGATCGATAAAGAAGTCGTAAGGAGCAGTATCGATACCTTCTCGCTTGAAACCAGCCATGAGCTCGTCAAGGTCGTCGATACGCATGGATCCTCCAGTGATTTCTCCGACGTTGGGCATGAGCACATCAACGGACTCGGTGACTCGAGGATCGTCCTTGCACTTCTTCATGTAGAAGGACTTGATTTCCAAGGGGAATCGGGTGAGGAAGATGGGCTTGCCAATCTCGTCGGTCATCTTTCGCTCAGCAGCCTCGGCGATATCGTCTCCAAAGGAGAACTTGTTGCCGTCCTCGTTGGGGATGTTGTGCTCGTTGAGCCACTCCAGAGCGTCCACGTAGGGCATTCGCATGAAGGGTCGCTCGGGGGCCTTGAAGCCAGGGTTGAGCTCCTGGACCAGAGGACCGGCCACAGGGTCAGCCAGAACGTAGTCGACAGTTCGACAGAGAACCTCCTCAATGTGCTCCAGGAAGGTCTCAAAGTCGAGGAATCCAAGCTCGGCCTCAATGTGGGTGTACTCGGAAAGATGTCGTCGAGTATGGGATCGCTCGGCTCGGAAAGACTCGGCGATACAGTAGGCGTCTCCAACGGAAGGAATGACGGTCTCAAGGTACAGCTGAGAAGACTGGGTCAGGTAGGCCTTCTCTCCGTAGTAGTCAAGAGCAAACAGAGTAGATCCTCCCTCAACCTGGGTCTGGACCATGCAGGGAGGAGTGATCTCGGTCATTCCAAGCTCGTCGTAGACTCGTCGGATAGATCGCAGGAAAGAGGCTCGTACCTTCATGACGGCAGACAGAGTCTCTCCTCGAAGAGTCAGGTATCGGTAATCCAGCAGGTACGAAGGATCGGCTCCCTCCTGCACCTTGTTGGTGATAGCATCGTCTCCAGAAGGAGCCAGGCCAATGATCTCGTAAAAGTCGACCACCAGCTCATGTCCTCCAGGAGCTCGAGCTCCCTCAGGAACCTCCTTGAGGGTTCCGTAGATGGCCACGGAAGACTCGAGAGTCAGGTTCTGGGTCTGGTAAGCGTTGGCAAGATCGCCCTGAAGAACACACTGAAGGTATCCAGTACCATCTCGAAGAACCAGGAAAGCCACTCCCTTCTGGGTTCGAAGACGATGAACCCATCCAAACAGCTTGACTCGAGGTCCTCGGTTGTCGGCGGTATCTCGGATCTTGATCAGCTTGGGCTTGTCCAGAGACTTGTCCTCAACAATGGTGATCTTCTTGGCAGCCTCCAGACGAGCAGCTTCAGCAGCCTCTCGATCGGCCTTGGAAGCCTCCAGCTGCTTGGCCTTCTCGGCCTTCTTGACCAGACCGTCGACACCCTTCTTGGCCTTCTTCAGGGCAGAAGGAGAAATGTCCTCATAGGCTCCCTCAGCTCCCTCAGTACCGGCCTTGAAGACCTTGATCTGAGCATCAGGATGAGTGTAGAGAGCAAAGGCAGGAGTCTTGTAGGGAGCGTCCTGGGATCCAGAGGCAGACGACTCGTCCACTCCCTTGGAGTCGTTGACGTAGATTGCGGGTCCAGACACGGACAGTTGTTCGACCTTTTTCTCGAGATCAGCCATGGTGTTTTTGCAAGTTGCAGTTGAGAACTCGAAATTTTCAAAACCAACTTTAGAGTCATACCCTAACCCTGACGAAGTAGGGGGGGAAGGTCCATCCTACACGGTCAAATAAAGGTCCAACTTGAAATCTGAGTACATAGGAATGACCATTGAAATCTGAGGAGTACAATGGTGCTTTTCAAATCTCAAATCTGAGCCATATTGAGCTCTCTGTTTATCTCCGTCTAACTCCCACCTCCCATCTACACACCTGCATATTCCCGACTCGCAAGTCCCAACTCATCATCGTGTAAATAAAACCATGGTTTCTTATCTCGGCCTTCCTTTTCGAGCTGAGTAACTTGTGAGTCATGAAACAAAGTGGCGAAGATAACGGTATGAGTCATTCAACGTGGGGCAGCGTAAACAGCTTACGGTGTGCTTCTCCCAGGAATAATCTAGAACTACGACAATCAGCCAAGTGCACTTCTGTAGTTCTTCTTGAATCTTTCAAGTGCATTAGTCGGAAATGGTTATCCGAAATTTGACATGCAGAATGAGAGGTGCCATGACGGTGCTATAAAGCTCAAAAGTAGTTCGTTTGAAAGCTCTCGACGAGCTCTACAAGACTATCTACTTTTCTTCTCTCCATCTCTCTCAATTAATGAAACAGTCTTTTAGCCCTACCTCAATTAAGTTGAACTATTGGCCAATATCCCTAACCGAAATCACACCTTCGACTATTGTCTAACAGCTAAACTAGTCTAACTACCGTACTCGTAAGACGTTTCACCGATAACACGTTTTTCCCAGTTATTCCGCTTAGTAATCACCCCATACTTGGTCACGTGCCTCTCATCGCGTTGGCCTGCCTTATAGGTGTGCGGTCCACGCAACTCTACCAAAGCGTGATGGTCAACCCTAAGTCTTGCTGTGAGACAGGTTGAGAGTGAGGACGTGTAGAAACCACGTATTTGTCACGTGGTGAAAGAGAGGATTTTTAGTGATTGTGGTGAATGAGTGACTACTTCTGTGTTTGTCACGTGACCTACACCATTCAACACCACTACTATTACACATTCTATCTCTTAGTTCTTCTCCCTGACACTTCCCCTGCGATAAGAACGGGTATCAAGATAAGAAGTTACGCTTGAAACGTGTTGTTTGGAGATACCGATAATGTGCAGGCTACCCCTGGAATAATAAACGGTGAGTTGTTGATACGGCAAGTACGTACTTTTTCGGATATTAGCAGATGCTGTTTGGTCCAACTTGGGGTCATACATATGATAGAAAGCCCCAATAGATTTGTTCGTATTCTTTAGAGTGATGACTATACCAGCAGGTGTGGTTGCTTTTCTCACTCTCGACGTGACACAGTTGTTGAAACACACTCCACCCGTAGTCTATATAAACCAAGCTCTCCCTCATGTTCTGATAACACCCTGTGGCTCAGTTCGGTGTCTCTGATAACCGTAATAGAGTTGGCATGGCGCGCGCAGTTGAGTGACCAGAGCAGGATGCATTTCCCTTTTGGGACGGCGAGGAAATGCGGCCAAGGGGTTACGGCGAGGGGAAGGGTCGTGTGGACACGGATTTGGGGCCAAAGAGGGGGTTGTTTGACAAAACAGACACGTGCAACTCCCTTTCCCAACCCTCTCCACGGACTCTAACCCTCTCTTCTCTCTTCCTCCCGCACTTAGACTTCGCCGTTGAACGCTAATGAGTCACTACCAAGACGGAGAGCGAAGGTAAGTGAGGCCACAGGCTCAGAGATTGCATGTGGAGGTGGAGAATGTACGGTGATGGACGAGTGTGTAGAAGTCTGTGCGGGTAGTAAATGAGTCACGTGATAATAAACGACTCGTCCCAGTGTAGATATATATAGCTTCCTCTCCTTCCTCCACCACCACCCCTCGCAGACACCTTCCTTTTACAACCAAGTTTGGAGTAACGTCCGACTTTGATTTTTTTTCCTCCCAAACCAACTCTGAAAGGCACACGCTCAAAATCTCAAATCTGAAATTTTGATTTCACGAACTTCCACAGGACATCTTATCAAAAGTGAGTATGCGAAAAGTGGCGAAACAGGTGGAAAACACGGGCCAAGGCGTGGGCCAAGACGCGACAAGGAGATGCTCAAACAGATGCACATTCTGTTGTCCACTCAAGACCTTCGGCCTTTCGTTTCCGTTACTAACCCAGTGCCCCCCAAAGCTGCCAAGGCCAAGAACGACAACATGTTGATCGGTATCACCGTCAACAAGGAGGACGACTTCTCCGGATGGTACCAGCAGATTGTCACCAAGGGAGAAATGCTCGACTACTACGACGTGTCCGGCTGTTACATCATGCGTCCTCCTTCCTACTTTGTGTGGGAACAGATCCAGGAGTGGTTCAACATCAAAATCAAGAAGATGGGAGTCAAGAACGCCTACTTCCCCATGTTTGTGTCTTCTCGAGTGCTGGAGAAGGAGAAGGACCACGTGGAGGGCTTTGCTCCCGAGGTTGCCTGGGTGACCAAGGCCGGATCTTCCGATCTCGAGGAGCCCGTGGCTATTCGACCCACCTCCGAGACCGTCATGTACCCTTACTACGCCAAGTGGGTGCGATCTCACCGAGACCTGCCTCTCAAGCTCAACCAGTGGAACTCTGTGGTGCGATGGGAGTTCAAGCACCCCCAGCCCTTCCTTCGAACCCGAGAGTTCCTGTGGCAGGAGGGCCATACTGCCCATCTGACTGCCAAGGAGGCCGAGGATGAGGTCATGGCCATTCTCGACAACTACGAGAAGATTTACAGCGAGCTGCTGGCCGTTCCTGTTATCAAGGGAAAGAAGTCCGAGAAGGAAAAGTTTGCTGGAGCTCTGTTCACCACCACCGTTGAGGGTTTCATTCCTTCCACCGGTCGAGGTATCCAGGGAGCTACCTCCCATTGTCTTGGACAGAACTTTTCCAAGATGTTTGACATCTCCGTGGAAGATCCCAATGGAGGAGCAGACAAGCTGTTTGCCTGGCAAAACTCCTGGGGTCTGTCTACCCGAGTCATTGGTGTTATGACCATGACCCATTCCGACAACAAGGGTCTGGTTCTGCCCCCTCGAGTGGCTCATACTCAGGCCGTCATCATCCCCTGTGGTCTGACTGCCAAGCTGGCTGCTGAGAAGCGAACTGCCGTCATGGAGGCCACTGCTGCCATTGAAAAGACTCTGTCTGAGGCTGATGTTCGAGTCACCTCCGATACCCGAGACACCTACTCTCCTGGCTGGAAGTTTTCTGATGCTGAGCTTCGAGGTATTCCTCTGCGAATCGAGGTTGGTCCTCGAGACGTTGAGCAGGGCAAGATTGTTGCTGTGCGACGAGACAACGGTGAGAAGATTGTGATGGAGATTGCTGATCTGGCTACTGCCGTCCCCGAGCTGCTCGAGACCATCCAGAAGGACCTCTTCTCCAAGGCCAAGGAGACCTTTGATAAGCATGTCATCAAGGCCACCACCTGGGACGACTTTGTCAAGGCCCTCAACTCCGGCAACCTGGTTCTGGCTCCCTGGTCCGCCTCTATCGAGACCGAGGAGTGGATCAAGGACAACTCTGCTCGAACCGTCGACCCCAACAACGAGGCCGACGACAAGGCTCCCTCTATGGGCGCCAAGACCCTGTGCATTCCCTTTGAGCAGCCCGAGCTCGCTGCCGACGCTGTCTGCGTTACCGGCTCTGGCAAGAAGGCTGACAACTGGTGTCTGTTTGGCCGATCTTACTAAGCGGTTCAAGAACGAGTGTTTCAAGTGTAAGCTGGTTCAAGTGTAAGCTGGTTCAAGTGCAAGCATGAGAAACAGATCGCTGAAAATCGCAGAGATAGACTGATAACATGTGGAGGATATCGTCTTCACATGGATGTAAAATGTATGGTATAGGTAATGATGATGGTTTGAATGGAAGAAGGGGTAGGAGGAGAGTAGGGAGGGTTGGAGTTGCCTTATTGGGGTGGAACAAGGTGTTCTACGACCCCTAATTCTATCTACTGTATATGGGAGTACTCGTACATACTTTGTAGCATTCCGTTATGGCATTCCGTCATGACATTCCGTTATGGTCAACCAGTCAATGAAAACATGATTGGTATTCTGTCTGTTTTGATGGTGTGTTTTTTTTATTTCCACATTACGACGTGTGGAAATTAAATGAAGCAAACATGCACTTGAGAACAAGAACAAGAAGAACAACGTCTTGTCATTGTCATTGGACAACGTCATGCATGGCCAGCACTCGTACGACGTACCCCACAACCTCGTGTGTGTAATTCCTCTTTATTAGAGGTGCTTGTGAAATTATATATATACCATACCGTCTCTCTACAAGCAGCACAACCACAAGTTATAACACTGTTGTTCAATCGTCTACCTAGCGGTACTTGTACCATACTATCTTTTCAAGTTGAACAGTCAAACAAGTGAAACAGTCACTCCAATCATGTCCACACGATCCTTCCTAACCATTGAGGAAATGGAAGAGGTGTTGAGACGACACAACTTTACAGACGAACAGCGCGAAGCCATGATGGAAACGTTCAAGGAAAACTACCACCTGCTTGAGGAGACGGTCAAGGAGTATCACTGGGCGTGGGAAAAGTGCTATGAAGAGGTGGAAAAACAACGGATCAAAGAGGATGAGCAGTATTTTGCAGAGCGCATCAAGTACTACGAAGAGCAGGACGCTCTATGGAAAAAGCAGCAGCGAGCTATTCGGATTATGAGAGGTGAGGATGCAGATGCGCCAGACTACTACTTTATAGAGTAAAGATTGTTTATTCATTGTAGTGTGAAAAGCGGTGCTGGTAATGAGAAGTAGTCATCTACCAGGTACATTGTATCGTAGTTTGGAACTGTTTTATATACATTAAGAGTGTAGAATCTAGTCTATGAAAGAGGTGTTTTGGTAGTTGCGAAGAATAACGTCACTTGGTTCTTGAGAACATGACTTGAATCTTGAGAATACTATCAGTCACTCATTCGATCACGCGTCCACCCAAAAACCAACCTCCTTGGCTCGAACGATTTCAATCTTTTGAGCCTCCACTTTACCACTCTTCTTGGTCAGATACCACAAGTCCTTGACTCCAAGACCTTCAAGGTACTCAAGAGTCTTCTTATAGTTAAGACCAACCTGAGCCACTCCGTGACTATCATCAGACAAACACAGTCGTCCTCCTCGGTCAATAACAGCCTTGCAAATATCAGGTCGAGGGTAAGGAGTGTCCCATCCCTTTCTTAGAGGAGCAGAAGAGACTTCAATAAACCCTCCATAGGAAATAATGAAGTCAATGTTCTTGATAATCTGATCCCAGACATCAGGCCAATTGTCTCGAACATAGTCCTCGGTAGCTCCAAACCCTTCTCTAATCGTAGAGTAGAGTCTGATAAGATCAAAATGAGCCACAACTTCAGGTTTCAGTTTCTGCAACATATCGTACTGGATCTCATAGTACTTTTTGTAGAGAGCATGTTCGGGAGTAGTCTGGTCATCAATCATATCAGAAACAGAGTCTGAAGCATCACACCATTGACCCTGGCTGAAATCAATGGGAATACCGTTAACATGATGAACAGATCCAACACACAGATCTAGTCCATACTGTTTCTTGAGCTCCACAGCTCGATCCCAGCATTCAGCTCGAATAGATTCACATTCAAAGCCCACCAGAATCTCAGTATCAGAGGTATTGTCCTTTTGGAGCTGTCGGGCGTGTTTCACGTAGTTGTCAAACACCTTTGCCAGATCTTCAGGAGTGGTCTTGGACTCAATCTCTTCAGGATACAGGTCTTCTTCTCTTGCTCGAGGCATATGTTCAGTGAGACAAAAGACCTCGAATTTCTTGTCTTTAGCAGCCTGGACGCATTCTTCAAGACTGTCCTTAGCGTGCTGGACGTATTGTCCCGAATGTGAGTGGTGAGAGTGCATGTTGGTGGTGGAGGAGAGAGGTGGTATCGCACTTTTCTTTTCCAGGCACCACTATGGTTATCGTGAGATGCATATGATTAGGCTTTGATAGTGACAAAGAGGGAGGAGGAGAGTGGACTTTCAAGGGGTTTAGAGACAGAAATCGAGAAGTGAATCTTCTATAATTGGTTCCATATCGGTCAATTACTGGACAGCCCTTTTTCTGGACTTTTTTGGGTCATTTTGGACCATCATATAGTGTCCTGTTGTAGTGCTCGGGTATAACCAGTATGATAAAGGTATACTTACCTTCCTGATGAGTCAGTTCTATCTCACTTCTAATCATACAATGCATTTTCATTATCTATAAATATTTGATGCCGTTCGGAAGTACTTCGTCAGCTGTGATAGTCGTTCAATAGAAGAGAAGAGTTTTCATATGGCTGATCCTTGACTCTCCATGTATAACCTGACTCCTTTTGAATAGCCTTGGAACTTGTCTCCACTCTGATAGTCATCTTTTATTCGAACCCTTTCCCATCTCGTCAATCCCTCCATTGACCCCTCGTCTACTCCTCTTCTGCTCCGACTGGTTCAGGAATATCAGTAAAGGAGACTTTATGAGTGACGATTTCAATGAGATCCACCTGATCCCGGTGATCAGGGTCCATTTTGAGCAATCCCAGTGGTTTTTCCAGCTTCTTTATCGACCCTCTCATTCTCTGTTTTCCATCAATCACCAATGTGGCCTTTGACTCTGAAAATTCAATGGTTCCCACGCGTCGTGATCCCTCCAAAAGATGCGGTTTGCTGACCACCTCGCCCTGGATTTCCACAATGGCCATTCCCGAGGGCGTCCGGATCATCTGAGGCACAGACTCGGCATGGTCGTTTTGCCGCCTGTGGTCCAGAAAGATGTTGGTCACGTTCATGGTGGGTGGGTGAGATGATGATGTCTGATTTAATTAGCGACGCGCATTGAGTTTGAAGTGAAGAGACAGGATGAGGTGTAGGAGGGTGAATAAGTAGACCAATACATGAGATGGAGAGAATTTGAAGACGTAGAATTGTTAGTAATGCGGCATTTATCATTTCTGTGAAAATTTCGCTGTCAAAATACGTCTCTTGCACCCTCAATATCTCTCCCTCAGCCTGCCATATACTCTCTCCCTCTGCTCATGCACGTCCCAGCACAACTCTACATTTGGGAGAAACATCATCTACACATTCCATCTTTCTCCACGCACACAACTCTCTCACAATGACGTCTCTGGCTAATCTCATATATGCACAGACATTGTACAAGTACGCTGTCGACAACAGTGTCAAATCCGTCACTGTATCGCCCGATATCCCTCCATCTATCGCTGAATACATGGCTTCACAGGTCCCCAAACATCCGTTGGTCAAAACGGACATTCTGAGTCTTATGGGCGGCTCTTCTTCTCTATCGGCATCTCAGTGTCAGAAATGGTGGCGGCAAATGCTTTCTTCGACGAAAATCGCGGAAAAAGAGCTGGCTTTGAGCAGTTTGGCAAAGTTGGTGGATGGATTCAGACATGTTCTGTATAACGAGACAGTGGCCAGTCTAAAGGCCGACGAGGTGAAATACAAGTCTCTGACGGACGAGATGGAGCGGGAGAAGCAGGAGCAGGCCGAAAAGGAGCGTCTTGAGAAGGAAAAACTGGAAAAGGAGCGACTTGAACAGGAACAGAGAGAGAAGGAACAGAAGGCAAAGGAGGAGAAGGAAAACAATGCAAAGGCTCAGCCAACGAAATCTGATGAAGATGTCGAAATGGCAGATGCGGAACAGGAAAGGGAGGACGCTGAGAGTGAATCGAAATCAGCTCAGGAGACTACAGAAGTAAAGGTCAAGGAAGAGGAGAAGGAAGCTGAAGTGGAAGCAAAGACGGAAAAGAAGGCTGTTGAGGCCGATGAACAGGATAAAAAGGATGATGAAACAGGAGCAGAGGCTGATGTGGAGTCGGAAGCACAGGAAGCTGAAGAGTCGGAATCAGATAAGGAAACTACAGCTGATGTAGAGACTGACCGTGGAGAAACAGAAGAACCAGATGAGAGTGAACTGGACAGAGTAACAGAGACTCCAGAGGCTGGAGCTACTCCTGGATCAGAAGAACGAACTCGAAAACGTGCAAGATCTACTACTGAAGACTCTGATTCCCGAAAACGGTCACGAAGAAACACTTCCGCTGCCCCCTCAGCTAACCGCAAGTTCCAGAATGTTGCTGGAAACCTGTTGTCTAACATTTCTTCCAACAAGTCTGCCTCCTTCTTCACACATCCTGTTAACCCCAACAGTGCACCCAACTACTACGAGCTCATCTTCTCGCCGACAGATATTCGGACCATCAAGGCTCAAGTCAAAGATGGTCGTATTTCGTCCACTTCAGAGCTGGAACGTGAAGTTGCCAAGATGTTTGCCAACGCCATCATGTACAATCCTTGGGATTCAGATGTGAATCTGTGGGCAAGAGAGATGCAGCAGGAGACTGATGCTCTCTTGACCTTGTTTCGGGGTGCTGGAGGGGAGTAACCAAAGGGATTTATCCCTTTGGTTGGTTGTAAACCCGTTAGACTCACTTGACAAGGACTTCATGGACTTCATGTTCACCATCCTTCTCACCGTGGTGCCTTTGGATAGGCTTAATACTACCGGTAATAAGGCATACATCAGACTACAATATAGAACGAATAGATGATACTAATACTTGCACACGCTGGAATACTCGTACCTGTACTTGAAATCATCCATCGGCTTCCCTCCTTCATATCATACTCGAACAAGATCAATTAATATGTACATTTTATCTCTTCTGCATAAGAGCAGCGTTCTGTTCCTGGAATCGCTGGCCGACTCGCTCGGAGTGCTTGAGGAACTTCTCAGAGCACTTCTCCAGGCAAGCCTCCTCTCGGGAAGACAGAGCCTTGGAGGTGAAGTCGTTGACACAGTCAGTGAAGCATCGCTGGACGAGAGAAGAGTAGAGCTGGGGTTAGTTGTGGGTGTTCAAAAGATGTTAGAAAAGACGGCTGGAAAATACTCACTCGCATGAAATCCTTCATCTGCTTCTGCTCGACGAGCTGCTGGAACTCCTGCTGTTCTCGGTTGTTCAATTGATCCATCTTGTGTAGTGATTTGCGGTGACTGATGTGTGTGATTGTCCTGAGCAACAACGAATACTTTTCACTCCCAGGTGGAAAAGGGTATCACGTGTCGAGTTTATTTGCAAGAGGGGAGACATGAGGCGGATTGTTTGAGATTGACGGGGGTGAATATAATTGCAATTAACCACATAATGCTCTACAGCTCGAAAAATCTATCTATTCGCCATTCGTTCTCTTTCCCCCCTTATCTCCTCTTACACTTGCCTCGCCACTCATCTCCAATTCTCACTGTGAACCTTGTAGAGTCCGGAGAAGCTGGGAGAATGTGATTTGAAGAGGGTCTACGGAAGTCGCAGTTTTCATCCGATTGGAAAAATAACACATCCATTGGATTCCTGGAGTAAAGCTCATCATTTATCTGCTTTCGAATCTGTGAAAACTCCTCTTTTCGGCGATTTCTTTTTCCAGTTGTGCATGCTCAATCTCATCAATATATCCTCGTTCACCTAACTCAACCCACCAGCCCTCCAGGGAACAAATATGCCTCATTGAAAATCCGAAAACCAACAATTTGGGGCCAAAAGTGTCAAATTTTCGTCTTTAAACCATTCAATCTCATTTCTGATAAAAACCCGGCATTTAAATTCAGCTATTCAGTCTCATAACCACACTATTCATTCAGTCTCCTCCCACCCAACCACAGGTGTCATCATCTCACGATGGAGGTTAAGATTGGTTTATCTCCGGCTGATCAGAGTTAATCTCGATTGTTTGAAAGCTGTCAAAAGGCGATTTTTGAACACAGTTAATTGAAATGAAAAACGAATCTGCAAGTGCAGTACATTCTCCTACAAGTATACAGCCTTCTACTTCTAAACTCTCTACTTCTACACTCTCATCCCTACTCTGGTCATTCGTTCAATGTCATAATATCATCTAAATCATACATAATTACTGGAGCTTGTTGATAACAGCCATGGTGAACTCGTCAGTAGTGGAGTTGCCGCCAAGATCGGGGGTTCGGACCTGGCCCTCAGCAAGAACGTCGTAGGTGGCCTTGGAGATGACGTCGGCAAAGTCATCGAGGTTGAGGTGTCGCAGCAGCATGGCGGAAGACAGAATCATGGCGGTGGGGTTAGCGGTACCTCGGCCCTCGATATCGAGACCGACGTGTCGGCAACCGGGCTCGAACACGGCGTGCTCGGTTCCCAGGTTGACACCGGGGACCAGACCGGGGCCTCCGACCAGACCGGCACCAATGTTGGACAGAATGGTTCCGTAGAGGTTAGGGGTGACGAGAACGTCAAACTGCTGGGGCCAAGAGACGGCCTGCATGGAGGCGTTGTCGACAATCATGTCGCCGTACTGGATCTCGGGGTAGTCGGCAGACACCTCCTTACAGGTGTTTCGGAACAGACCGTCGGCGAGCTTCATAATGTTGGCCTTGTGGATGGCGGTCACCTTGTGTCGGTTGTTCTTGAGAGCAAAGTCAAAGGCGAATCGGGCAATTCGCTCGGACTTTCGCTTGGTGATGACCTTGATGGACTCAACGACACCGGGGACGGGAGAGTGCTCCAGACCGGAGTACTCACCCTCAGTGTTCTCTCGGATCAGAGCCATGTCGATACCGTCGAGACGGGTCTGGACACCGGGAATGTTCTTGATGAGAACCAGAGAGGCAAAGATATCGAGCTCTCGTCGCAGGGCAACGTTGAAGGAGGTGTGGCCGTGCTTCTCAACAGGGGTGTGGAGGATACCCTTGATGGCAACCTTGTTTCGGTTGATGGATCGAATGGCCTCCTCGTAGCCGTCGAGATGGTTCTCGCCGACACCGGTGACGTTGACAACCTCCCAGTCCACGGGGACAGAGATGGTCTTGAAGATGGTCTTGACGGAGTCGGTAATCTCCTTTCCGATACCGTCTCCGGGGATGAGGGTCACGGTGTACTTGGATCCGTACTCCTTGGGCTGGAACATGGTTCGGGCGTTGGTAGCGAGGGTTCGCTTGGGGAGAGCCGAGGCGGCCTGTGTTAGTATATCATCATGACATGGAGGAGGTGGTTATCGTGCGGTATTAACAAAAAGTATTGAAACAGCAGCAACACAGCAACAGGTCCGGGGACAGCGACAATCAGCGAATTCGTCAGGGTAGTGTGTGTACCAATTACCTCCCCCCCTGGTCACACGAGGAAATATTTCCCGCTACGATTTTTCTTCGTGGCATACATGCAGGAAAAATTCAGCGAGGGAAAATAAATACACGCATAGATGTTCCGGGGGTGGTGACGTGGAGCAGAGACGACAGAGACATTGTCTAGGGCAATCGCCGTCGGAGTAGCGACTGGGGCTAGCCATTGGCCGCAATGGAGGGCTTTTGGGCCGTTTCCCCATCTTTGTGCTGCTCAGGTTGTTTCCGAGAAAATGTTGTGGGATGTAAATACGCTGTGTGTCGTCGGTCATGTAATGTGCATCTCTGTGTTCAAGTTGGAATGTGGGGCGATTGTGGGCGCTGCCGGGGCCATTGACTCAGCCAAAGTACTCACCTTAGCCAGGTAGGCGGTTCGAAGCATTGTGGATGTGGATATGTTTTCGATTAGACGACAAGATGTTGCCAAAAGGTGTCCTAGTTAAAGAAGAGAGAGAGAGAGAGTTTTATGTGGGAGGATGCAAAAAAAGCTTTTACGAAATTAAGGACGGCCAAGTTTAAACACGGCGTCTGAGCGAAACCTCTATTTTTTCGAAGGAGACAAGCTTGAAAGAAGAGACTGTTCTTTTGAAAGGGGGGTTTAAAACGAGATTGAAAGGCGTCAAAGGTGATTGCAACATATGACATATTCCTTTATGCTATATCCACCCTGGAAAACTTTTCTGCGGCTCCAACTGTACCCTGTCAGCTGCACCATACTCCGCCAAAAAATTTACATTGTTACATTCATTTACATGTACACGTTTCTCCCACATATCTCCATGCAAATCGGAAAAACAACATCCGTCCGGGTACCCGACCATAGAGACTTTTATCCGCTTAGCTCCGAGGGGTTATACGATATTGAAGAAACAATTTGAAGAGAGATAAATGGGAATTGAACACGGCAATACATACTACTACGTACCCACACTACTAATGTCAATTGAACCTCAGACCTCTGTTTCAATAACCGCGTTCTTTTGTCTCGTCATACTTGCACACCCTTGGCCCTCTCTTTGCTCCCATCCAGCTTTGACTTCTCTTCTTTGACTTTGAAGTTGCGTGTGTGAGGTGCCCATTGGCCAACAGTAGGAAAAACCTTGCACCGAAACACGAGCCGCAGAGACCACTGTAGGGATATTAGATGGGTCTAGGAGAGGCGCCGGTGTATGTACTAGTTTTACCAAAGCTGGTGCACTAACAAGAGCCGGTAGTTCTGCTTAAACGAACCCACCAAAACTTTATCGCTCGCTAATCTACCATTTTTGCGAATCGAACCCACGAGGCCAAAGTAGATCAAGCCTTGGTTATTCAGTACATACCAGACTGTAAGAATCAGATCAGGCATCTCAATAACGAAATCAGGCACCTCACCATGTCAAAGTCCCTGAATCTCTACAGATCGCTCTACCGAGAGCTGTCGAAGCAATATGTCGCCGCAATGACCATCCATGTCAACGGAGACAACCAGCGAAACGAGGCCAAGGCAAAGTACGAGGCCATCCAGAAGAAGACAAGCCCCAAGCCGGTGGAAAAACTGCCTACCCCCCGAACTTCACATTACGATAGCAGCGCTCTCAGAGAGTACTTTAGAAACGGCTCTGGAGACGCTGAACAGATCCAGCACGCCGAAGATATGCTGCTGTTCCTGGAGAACCAGCGAGGCTACAAGGAGCTGCTGGCCCGATACAACCCTGGCGTGGATATGGCTGACCAGGAGCGAGTACGACTTTCTGCCCGACGAGTCGGTCTGGAGGTGCCCGCGGGAAAGAAGGACTTTGAGGACTAATTGTATATAGCATAGTAATGAGTAATGTCTGATGAAGGGGGGGGAGATGATCTGAGCAGGGGAAGCATTATTTGAGATGAAGGGTGTGGAAGAAGTGATATCTAATGAAATGTGTAACTGTAGACGATATTCAGATAGTATGTAATTGACATTCGCTTTATACTACAATTTATGATGTCTTTCATAAGTCATGATCAAGGCATCAACTCTTATACCGGTAGTACTCGTAATATGAGACCCATGATACTTATAGTAGAACGTTAGCTGTACCCTCAATTGATACTAGCTACTTGTACAAGACCAGTAAAGGACCACTCTCAAATACTCTCGTTCACACTCCTTAATCTCTAATAAATAATTCACATCTAGATATAATACTCTGACAGTCTCCTATAACTGCTCTTCTAATATGCTCGTGCTCTCAAACCCTTCGCGTAGTCTTCTCAACAGCCCCTTTTCGAGCTCGAACGGCAGACCAAAAGCTTCCATAACTCCAGGTCAACTTCTCAGCTCCTTGCATGAACCCATTGTATCTGCTGAACTGTTCAGACATGTCTCCATTGTCAGCCTGGTGCTCTCGAATGACATCAAGGAAAGAGTCTCCAAGATCAACTAGTCGATCCAACAAGTGCTGATACTCTTCAGACTCCCTAGTGATTCGATCTGACTCAACAAACAAACCGTAAAACTCCTTGGTCAGACTGTTGGTCTCCAGGACAAAGTCTGAGGGCTGCTGAGCAAGATGCTGGGCAATAAAGAAGATGGTTTCAGCAATAGTAGCAGTACAAATGAACCAGGGATTGCCGTGGGATGTTCCAACACCGTCGTAGACATCCTCAGCGTACCGACCAACACCAATAGCTACATATCCAGGAGTACCGTACCCGAAAGACTCTTCAAACTTGGAAAGTCGTTGATGATTGATAGGGTAGTCAAAGGAATGGATATAAGGGAGAATAGTGGCAATGAGGATATCATCGTAGGGCTTCAGAGAAGTTCCTGCAGCGATACTAGATTCCCATCTGACTGAATCAAGAGCTGCCAGGAAGATGGAAGAATCAAGACCAGATCTTCCAAAACTGCTGGGTTCGTAGTATGCATTCAGTCTGGAAGTAGCCTTGAAATGGGTCTTGATAAACTGTCTGATGGATCCAGCAGTGAACGTACATCTGCTTTCAGTTTCTCGATCAGAAAACTGTCTAGCCAGTAGAACCACATTCAACAAAGCGTTAAACTGGACCTGAGAAGTAAACAGATGGAACCCTTCCAACTCCTCCCACAAATCAAAAGTAGGCTGATCCCAATATTGCAAGATGTACTCTGCATCAGGCAAAACCATGGACTTGTAAATGTGTTCATAGTCCTCCAAAGATGCAGTCTCATTCCACTCCATCTGGGTCTGAATGTAATGCGAAATGGTGTTAATTCTAAGAGCTGGACCGTCATTCTGAGGACGTCCCCAGTGAGCAGTAAATGCCGAGCCATCAACCTCGAATTTAGGCTCCCCTAAGCCGCTAACAACACGCTTGCTCCAGTCAAAGTAACCCGACGGATTACTAACGTGTTGCAGAGCTCCTTGGGTCTGAATGTACCCGGTAATAATGTTACTTAGGGTCTCATTCAATACACCTTCAGTAGCCTGATCATGGAACCGTCGAACAACAGAATCCATAGTGATAGCAGCATCTCTGGTCCACTGATAATAATAGTCTGGAGCCTGTTTAGACGGACTAGCAATAACGACTCCAACGGGTAAACCGTTATTGCTTCCTTGATGGCCGACATTATCCAGAACAGATTCAAACGCATGATGGGTCTGCTGAGTCAGCCAGAGTTCGAATTTCTGCGCGTCAATAAGAGTCACGTTTGGTCGTGAGTAGGGAGACAGTACGAGAGGTTTCTGATCCCTAACAGGAGCAGCCAAAGACCCTGAAAGGGCTAATAATGAGACAACTGTTTGTAGCAACATAGTCTGACTGTGTGGTGGGATGCTGTAGATCAGAGGTGTGTGTATGTGGTGTGAGATGAGTTGTCAGTTGCCACAAGATGGACGGTATAAATAGAATCAGGAGGAAAGCCGGTTAAATAAAAATCTGCGCGTAAGAAGCAAAAAGGCAGCTCTGTTTTTTTTTTTCTCGTTGTCTGTTGTGGTGGTATTGTTTTAGCACTTACACTTTTCTTTGATTTACCTCTTGCTGTGTGTGACCTGCACCATCCCGTCCGCATGACCGAGGGGGGTGCTTGCCTGAGAGATGTACTATAAGAGATAACGTCACGTGAGAGGTGCGTGAACGAGTAGTAACGCGTACACACGAGTTTTCTGACCTCTTGCAACCCCATTTACGCACCCTAATAATACATACCCTCATTGCTTTTCGCCGTTTCTCTTCCCCAGATTACGCTCTAAAATTCAAACAGCAGCCAAAGTTACATGCTCTAAATATTATCATACTAAAGGGCGCGTGACAAAGACAAGACAGAAACAGCCGACGTTAGCTGGCAGAGTCATCGCCGAGGGAGTGTCAGCTGTTGGCTCGGCTTTGTTCTCGGGAATGGAGTAGTGCGAAATCAAAAAAATGTCGAAACGTGTTTTTAGCGGGGTATGGGAAATGACCCTACCCTGGTGTATTGGTACATACCAGGTACCAAGTTGACGGAAAAAAGTACACTCGGCCCCCTTTTGAATCTCCCAATGCGGAACCAAATTTCAGTGGTTGCTATAGCAACCGCCCAGGGTTAGGGTGGGGTTAGGGTGGGGTTAGGGATTTTTTAAGCTCCTCACGTGATAAAACTGGCATCATCTGTGCAAGATTAAAGTCGAACGACACATGAACTGTACAGACACAAGTGGTGACACTTTGTGAAAATTTGACGAAGTGGAGCCAAGGTGGCAAACATCTGACGGTGTACAGACAGTCAAAAAGTACATACGAATAGCAAAGAAATAAATTCATTACAATATATACATACATGATCATTTATTCAGTATTATTTGAGCGCTATCGCCAGTAACTGTTCATCTGCCCTCGGACATAAGTTCCTCCATTGTCGCTGGGTGTAGAAAGTACTTTGCAGTCAAGGGTTAGAGGGATTTGATGCCCTCAAGAAACCCAAGCCGGACATCCCGCCACGTTGGCGGTGATTTTACTCCAGTCTTCATTCATTACAATAAAAAGACAATGACCTACTCTCCGTGGCCCGCGTCTCGTCGCCCCACCTCTAACCGCTTCTTCAGCAAACTTCTCCTCGTATCTCAGAAGCTTGTCATGAGCTGAGAAGATGATCATTTGCGCTTCGCATTCGGCAACATTCTGCAGGGACCAATAGGTGCCCCTCGGGACAGCAAAAATGTCTCCTGCTCGCCAAAAATCACGTAAAAGTTATGAGCATGATGTCTCGAATTTCTCCCGGGTTTATGGCCTCCCACGCTCAGGTGATACCTGCCCGATTAAGTGAAGTCCTTTTTATTGCCAAGAAACGACGTCACAGACCCCCCCTCTACCGAAACTTCTTAGAACTCACCCCCCTTAGCTGAGTAAGCGACTGGATTCGTGATCACTGCGGGTTCCCCTCCACCCGCTCATAGTGAATTATCTCCATGTCGAGTGAATTGGACAGTCGACAATACGGATTGGGCTTGCTAGGTCATCCTCAAGCTCCTCGTCATACGGAGGCAGCCCGCATTCTCGAGAAGTACGCGGAGGGCTAGAGGGAAGCTCGGGAGTTCACGACCTCCTTAGGCGAGTTGGTGTGTTTGGTTGCTGAGAGGTTTGTACTGCACACATTTCAAATGTGATGGTAGTCAACTCACGAAAGCAGTCGTAGGGCACAGCATATCTTGTCTCGCTCCCTCAAGAGAAAATTGAACAGGACAGTTTCTAGTTGAGGGTATCGAGAGCGTGTGATCCTAACCTGATCGTTAGGAGCCGTGCGTGAGTAGTTTCTCGTGAACCCCCTGTGATCGCTGAGAGCCTTGACAATGTAGCGCCTATCCCTCAAGTCCCTTTCTTTCGTGGAGATGGAAATGGGCTTCGGTGGTACACAGTGAAACGTTCTGGCCAACCTCACCACATCTCCGATCCTGTCCATGTTGCATCCACATCTTGTCGTTTCGAGTAGACCAGTAGCGAGGATCCCACTGAGGCGAGAGTTGCTCCTCAGCTCCAGGCAGCCACAATTTGGCCGCGGGCAAAAATGTTGGGCTTCTAGTTCGAGTGATTCATCGGTAGGTGCAATAGGGCGATCGCTGTAGTCGTCGACGATGTCCTCCACCCTCTCGTCGGAACCACCGTCACCGCCAGAGTCCTCCCCTGTCCTGTCCTCCTACGTGTCGTCGTCCTGTGGTCCATCCTCCTTCCCGTCGTCCCCCTCAGAAGTATCTCCGAAGTCGTAGCCTTGCCCTTCATCCAACCCCACATTCTCACCCGATTTCTCTAGTGCGCCTTGCTGCCTGCTCAGTCAGTTTCATTTCTGTGATAGTTGTTGAGCTAGTAGGGATGCTTTTCCATTCGTCCCCTCACTGATGACGCCACCCTGTTTCTACAGTGTTGTGTATACAGTGACCTCATATGCAGTCCAATTCGGCTTCATCAAAACAAATTAGACTTTATCAAGTTTGGGCTTGGTCGCCCGCATCACGTGATGCCCAATCTCCCGATTCGGGATGGGAGGGCTGAGTGTACTTTTCTTCGGCACGACTGTACCATAGGTGGGGTGGGTAGGGTGAGAAATGTGGACCAAGGAAGAAGTTTGAGAATGCAATTTTGAAAAGACACTTCCTAGACACAACTTCTTTTGAAGGACCTAAGGTAGGTGTTACAGCAAGAACAAGGGCTCAAAGATTAGTCAGCAACATTAGTAAGCAGATCAGGGATCAACTAACGAACTTCCACCTCAAAATGTCGTTTTTGACCCGAAATCTGTTTTTTCTCGTTTTGACATGTTTTTTCTCGTTTGACATGTTTTTTCTCTTTACTTTTCAAATCTTTACACCTTCATATCGAGGTCCACATAAATTGTATATAGTGAACTTTATATGGAGAGTACTGGTTTTGGTATCCACTATATCTGAAAATCTAAGATAGAAGGAGAGATGAAAAGCAGTACATATTAATCAGAGTGGTCCATATAGCAACTCTGCACCTTCAAACCCGTTTTTCTACCTCCACCTCACCCTACAACTGCCACTCTACTCACCGCTCTAACCTAACCCTGCAGCTCATCTGCAGAGTTTGAAAAAATGTGGTGCTCGAAAATATCTTTTTCAAACGCTCAATACATATCCAACCAGCATGGCCAGCGACAAGAAGAGAAAGGCTTCGAGCAAGCGGCTGACGAAAATCAAGGTCGCCAAGGTCCAGGATGACGGCAAGGTTTTTCTTTCCGACTGTGGTCACCTGTCCATCCCTAAAGACGCCAAGTTCTCCACTGTTTCCTCTGACAATGGTCAGACCTCCATCAAGGGCAAAAG
The DNA here is from genome assembly GCA_900519025.1 of Yarrowia porcina. Taxonomy (NCBI): domain Eukaryota; kingdom Fungi; phylum Ascomycota; class Dipodascomycetes; order Dipodascales; genus Yarrowia; species Yarrowia porcina. The sequence continues at coordinate 928,993 of ULGT01000008.1, read as the reverse complement.
CTCCCGAATGCGATACACCAGTGTGCCTGTGGACCACGAGCAGTACTGTGTGGCTGTGATTTCGTCCAAGGGTTCTGCTGATCTGATTCCCGCAGAAAGCATTGAGCTCAAGGCCATGTCCAAGCAGCTGGCCAAGAGAGTGGCTGAACAGGCCGAGCTGAAATCGTACCGAGAACAGCGAGTAAACCTGGGTAACGAGTTTGGTACGCTCAAGGCCAAGAAGACTCTGGCTAGTTTGGCTCGAAACAATATCGATTCCAACGAGTTGGTGGACTTTGAAGATGATGTGGTGGAGGCCGTGGCTACTGCTACTGCCAACCTGCCTACTCAGGAACAGGTGACTGAAGCTATGGACGACGCTCGACCTATTCCCATGCACAATCTCGAGACTCTGGACGTGAACGAAATCTACCCTGTGGCAGGATATCTCACCGACGAAGAGGCAGGGTACATTCAGAGCGAAGCTATTCTGGACGAACAGGAGATTGGTAAACGGGTGGAAATGCTGCCTTTCCGAACCTCACAGATGGTCCGAGACTCGCTGTACAAGATCACCGACAAGACGGACGAAACTCTGTACAAAACTTCTCTGCTTTACTACCTGTCTCTTCTGATTGGATTCTACCGAGACCGTCATGTGAAAAAGAGAGACGATATCAAACAGCGACTCCACAACCCCCCAGAGTACCTCATCGACCAGATGCTCTACCGATACACCACTCCTCTGTCTGGAGGCCACAAGTCACAACGGTACCATACTTATATGGTCAACTCTCGAAACGAGGCCATGTTGCTGTGTACCATCATCATTCTCGTGCTGAGACTCAACCACAACGTTGTCGACATTCCCATTCTGTCGCAGGAGGTGGGAATCAAGCCCTCCAAGCTCGCAGACGTCTGTCGACAGGTGGGATGCACTATTAAGAACGCCTCTTTGACCCATATGGACGATATCGGACGGCCTCGAAGCGACGCCTCCTACTGGAAGATTGCTTCGCTCAAGGCACCCCTCAAGCTGCCAGAGCTGGCCCAACGACGACGACGAGCAAAGAAATAGACTAATGCATAGATATGATGGACAGACGGAGGGGTATAAGTATAGATTAATGGTAAGACAACTATTGACGAGACGACTATTCAAAAGCCTGAAAAGACACGTGAAACTCCAGGAACTCTCTCCTGACGACAAGAAGTCTAGTGGTATTCTTGGATTTGTCGTACATGGGCTATTACGTGCAGTAGTTACAGATGGTCTCTTAATATTCTACCCTCAACCATAACAAGTGTAATGAGATACCGAGTTTTCAACATTAACCAAATGTAATGATATAGAAAGACTCCCCGAGCCCTCACGAGTCCAATGGTACACTTGGTTTTCTTCTACCTCTACTATCGGTGATTTCTTAGTTCACTGATTGAGCTGTCTGAGTCTCTATAGTATCATACATCGTCTCAAAATTGAATAGCAGGGTTCAAAAGCTGAGAAGTACACATTTTCAGTTGGTATACTCATAACACTGCCTCTAAAAGCATCTTCCAATACCACTGCTGGTAAAAGTTCATATAGCCATTGCTCTACATTTATACCAACTCTTACCTATAACATACAAACAGCCTGCCCTTCAATCTACGACACTATTCTACCATGTTACGGCACTTCCACAATATCGGTAGCCCATCTAGTATACTCCTCTCCTCATAAATCATTAATCTTATACATCTATGGCGCTTAGATGACTTCTTCGGCATCGCTCTCAATGTCATCTCCGAGCAACTCGTCGTCCTCGTTGATATCGACGGGGGCGTAGTCACGAGACCACGGTCGGTTGGAGCTTCCCGAGTGGCCGAAAAAGCCTCGAGCAAACTCTCCGACTCCCTTGAGAGCCTCCGGAATCATGGTGATACCTGCAATCACGTAAGCCAGACCCTTGAAGGCCTGCTGGACCACGGGGTTGCTGGAGCTGGACGAGAAGGAGTCCTCATCTCCAAGTCGAATGACTCCAAACTTGGACTGGTAGTGCTGGAAGACCATGTATCCAATGATACAGGCCATGGCGATGGGGATAACAATGACAAAGAAAGTACCAATGACACCAAGTCCACCTCCGTGTTTCTTGTTGAACTGGCCCTTCTTTCCGGGGCAGGGGATAGCCTCAGCCTTATCAAGTTCCTGACCACCCTTACAGGTAGACAGAGGAATTCGTCGGTAGCCAGTAGACTCGTGGTACTCAACCAGGTTGGGGTTCTCCTTGCACTGCAGAGAGTTATCGGGAGGACTGGCGCCGTTGACAAGCTTACAGGTTCCGTCTCGGTCTCGAACGTAGTTGAAGTCACACTCAAAGTCTTCTCGAGTGCACTCACAGTCCTGGACAATCTTGTGGGGCTGGATGAGCTGCTTACCAATGTAACACTTTGAGTCAACGAGCTTTCGGTAGTACTGGGTCTCGTGGCCAAACAGACAGTTGGTCTGCTGAGAAGGGTTTCTAGGAGACCAGAGCTCAAAGTCGTCTCGGTCAGGGTTCTTCTCGTCCAGCTTGCACTGTCGGTCAGTGAGACCAGAGAAGTCAATGTGGATAGTGGTGGACTGCTCACCCTTGGATCGGGGAGACTTTCCAGTGAGCAGGAACCGTCGAGAGTTATCATTGGGGACAGTGGAGATATCGTCGACCTTGACAAGATCCTCAGAGAACTTGTAGGGAGTCCAGGTGTTTCCTTCATCGGTAGAGAAGAAGACCTCGTTTGTGGGTTCTTCTCCATCGACAATGACCAGAATCGAACCCTGGTCTCCGTACTCCCACATGTAAGCTCCCTTCTTGATCTCCTTCCAGGTGATACCTCCATCGACAGTGAGGTAGGTGTTTCCATCAAGGTAGCCCTCAAGGTACTCACCCACGTTACCCACTCCAATCATCATACCGACGGCAGAAGCAGAAGTGTAGGTATCTCGGTAGTCCTTTCGTTCGGTGAATCCGTGCAAGTTGAGAGAGCACTTTTCCAGAGACTGTCCTGAGCAAGCGTAAGCCTTACCCTCAGTATCAGCAGGAGGAGGAGTCAGGTAAGACCACTGTCCACCGTCGTTATGAGTGATCATAGACTTGAGCTGTTTTCTAGAGCCTCGAGAAGCCTGTCGAGCGTTAATAACCACGTTGGACACAGCCACTCCCTCGAGATTGGCCATCTTTTCAAAGTCGACAAAACCCACTCGGTTTCGGTTCACTTCGTTGAGAGACAGCATGAAGGAAGTTCCATAAGAGTTGGACTTGAGAATGGCTCCGTACTCGGCATTGGCCTTTCCGTTGACGGTCACGTGCAGGAAAATGGCATGGGTAGTAGACTGAAGAACAGTGTAGGCCAGTTGCTTGGGGACCTTAAAGTCCGGAGGGAATCTAGCAACCGAGAAGGATTCTCCGTCGACTGAAGTCTGACATTCCAGAGTTTCGTCTTCGTCATTGATAACAGCGACAACGAGGAATTCTTCAGCCAGAGCGAAATCAAGGACATTTTCATGGGTCACCTTTTGGTTTCGGAAGTTGTCAGTGGAGTAGGCCAACTGTGACTTCTTAACGCCACCATCATTATACTCGAAAAGACAGTACATGAGGTTGTTTCGTTTCTGATCCTTGAGACCGTTGACGTACTGGCACATGATGGCGCCATTTCCGACCTCGGTCCATCGTCCACCGTTATTGTTGGTGTAAAAAGTAACCACCTTACATCGAGGAGACAGTTCATCTTCACAGCCCTCGGATCCGGTCCAAATGAAGGCTTCCTTGTTGTTTCGGTCAAAAGTCATGAGATTGAGTCCCCGCATGTTTGGAGGAGCCGGGGTTCGGAACGAGTCAAAGGTCTCGCCTTTATCAATGGTGTAAAACACCTTTTCGTCGGGAGTCAAGAAGTAGACCCGGTTCTTGAAATGAGGGTTGGGGTAGATGGCAATAATGTCTTCGCCCTTGAGCACCTGTTTGAAGGTCTTGCCCTGGTCATAGGTCACGTACAGGTCGTTTTTCGACGTTCTCAAAAGAACAACCTCAGCATCGTCTGGAGACGCATTGGCCATATCGTTGGTCAGATAGTAATGTTCAACAATGAGTCCCGAAAACTCGTTGATGGTGGAGCCGATTTTGTTGGAGAGGTCGTCGTCGGCCAGCGCCAGTAACGCCAGCGACGCCACGAGCACCAGTAGCCGCGTCAAAAATCTCATTGTGGGGTGGATGTTGACTGTAAGAGATGGTCGTCAATTATGCGGTGTCCCTGTATGTCTAGTGAGATAGCTAAAAGGGTTCGATAAGGCACGTGACTGTGTGAATGTGAGAACCACGTAGTAAAATGAGCACCAAGTAAAAGTAAGGGTGCGGTCACGTGATAAATGGATGATAACAAAACCCTGATGATGATGATTTTGTTGATTTCGAGAATTCGCCTTTTTTAGTCTTGCTGATCTTGCACTCGCTAAAACTCGCTAAGGTCGTTATGGTGGACCTTACTGTATTGGGGACAAGCTCCTATAAATGATTCCCAAACAAAGTGAAAAACGGCTGAAAAAAGCGGGCCGGTGAAAAAGTGGTCGCTTTAATGTTTGCCAGACACCCTAGTGAGCCAAAGTTGAAGAGCGTAGAGTCGCTATGATTGGATAGCAAAGTCTTGGCTTTTATCAGATGCAAGTGCGTCAGGAGGATATGACAGCTACTAAAAGTTGTGGTTTGTGGGCAGATTAGGGGCGTGAAAAGTCGCTATATAGCTCTACCGACCTTGATAACCCCTCCCACGTCTTTTCTTTCACCTGAAACACCTGTTTTGCCACTTGTACTCACTTGCCATTCTCGGATGTGGTGGCAATTATGCACCTCAATCAGATAAATCAGTCTTTAGAATTGCGCCAAGCTGCGCTATGAAAACAGGTGGCACTGAGGAGGGAGAGAAGAAGCAGAAGTTTTTGATAAGTTGGTTCAATTTTGAATTTGGCCGTTGCCAAATGACTTGGTGGTGTTGACTAATCAAGTAAAAGTTGTTATTCGCTTACTAATCACCGACCACCGGTACCTGCTAGCTTCATTCACTCACCGTTGTTGCTTCTTGACTCCACTTGTCGCCTCTTTTGGAAGCGTCCGAGCTGTATACCTCCAAACCTAACACTCTGCACGCACCACCATGTCAGCATACCAGCGAGAAGAGCAAAACAACACCCGGCTGGAGGAGCTGGCGTCGAAAATCTCGTCTCTGCGGTCCGTCACCAATGACATCCACGCCCAGGCAAGCGATTATTCGCTTATTGATTCCACGGTGAGTAGGCAGACAGACTACTGAGTAACAAGGGTTAGGTAGAGAGGGCTACGATGAAGGTATAGCTCTTATGAGTGAAGAGAAGGGTCACGGATGACAGTATGGGTAATACCACGAGGGTTGATACTACTGATGACGTGTCCTTAAGAATGGAGGGAGGGGGTGCTCTTGGATCAAGCGGAGAAGCTATACAAGCAATGAGGTGTGAGCTACAAGCGGCGCTGCAAGACTTGTTTTGACCTTCCGACCTTGAAGATCGAATTTAGGGCCTCTGCTGGTACTGATCTCCTCTTTTCTTAGTTGCCACTATGTTGTTTTGAGTGCCGTTGTGACTGTGATCTGAATGAAAGATTCATGTTTAAGAGTGAACACTTTAAACTGGAGGTATGGAATATGATACTCTTCCACACCAGATGGAGCACGTTCATACTCCTAATTGTTCAGTCAAAATACGGTATTACATATCTTCATTCATTGACATGATACCTATGGCAATCATACCACATTGAAGTATCATGGAGCAACGCCCCTTATACCATTCTTACCTTACATCCCTTACTTTACAGGCATAGTACCCCTACCTTACAGAATCCTTTTCACCCATTACCACAACCTCCCACGGTCGCTTGTCGTACTAATACTAACCCAGACGGACACCATGGGAAACATGATGTCCTCAGTCCGAGGTTCTGCTTCCAAGCTGGGCCGATCGCTCAAGGCTGGACATCCCATTTGGCGAACGGTAGGCATTGCTCTGGCCATCATTCTGCTGCTGTGGTTCTTGTTCAAGTTTTTCTAATGCATGGAGAGAGAGAGAAAGAGAGATTATCACGAGCGCGTTCGGCGCTGTGTATATAATAAGAGATGATTGAAAGATAACGAGCTATTAAGATCTGATGTGTGGAGTAAGGAGCTACTTTCAAACAAAAAGACGGACTATAACAAACCAGTGATATGAACTACTTACAAGTACATTTCACTTCCTAAAGGGTGTTATGATAGCCAAACTACAAGTACGATCTCTATGTCTACTTGCATAGGCACCATACGTACTGTTCAGAAGAGTCTACACACCCTTATGAGGGTCCTGCAGAGCATGTCATTGGTTGTGCTTGTAAGATGGAAAAGATTGAAGTTCCCATTTCAAAGAGACCAGGTACAGTATGGACCTGTTCCTATCATACCAATACTTGTGAGTATCTATACAGAAGCAATACTCTGTGTCACACTTGTACCAGTATGTATCGTACTACATGTACCGGTACCGGTAGTACTGTTCGCATCATTCGTACTGTTTCCACCTCCCTGATAATCGTAATAAATGCCTTCCTATATAATGTAAGCCTACCGATACCATCACCGGCCTACTCTCTACCTCCACCAACGTTAATATCCTTTCCGAGTCGGTAGTTGGAGATGGACTTGCCCCAGTTAATCTTGGACCGAGTCACGGGCAACTGTCGTCTCAGAGCCTTGAAAGAATCCTCGTTCAGACCGTTGAACGACTTGTTCAACTTCTCCTGGAACTGCTGCTCGGCCTTGGAAATGGCGTCCACAATTCCAGACTCGGAAACAGAGCCCAGGTCCACCTCTTCACTGGACTTGAGACGCACGTTTCCGTCTTCGTAGTAATGCACATCTACGTCAATAGTGCCGCTCAAAGAACCGCCCTGGTAGATGTAAACGGACCGCCACTTGCCATTCCAGTAGTTGGCAGGGTTGTACTTGCCGTCAACAAGGACAATGGCAGTAGATCCGTCGTCCTGAGGGAACACTCCAGCAGCACCTTCAGAAGGGAAATGGGCGGAAAAGTACTTGTCCAGAGCTCCCTGGATGGGAGAATCGGAGCCGTGGGAGCCCGAGGGAGTGGCCTTCTTGGTTTCAAAGTCAAACTCGAACTTTTGGCCGGTCTGACTGTCGTAAAAAGTGTCCTTGGACAGTTGGTTGTACTTTGAGACCAGAGACTTGGACTTGCCCAGAGATACTACCATGCATTGGTCGAGAATCTTGTTGTGAACGTCCGCCTCAAGTTTGGCCAGAATCGAGCTGTTTCCATCAACCACAGTGCTGATAGCTTCCACTACTTGGTTGAGCTGGGTTAGACAAGAAGGGGGAGACAAAATGAAGGATTTGAGCAATGATTTTGAACTCAAAAGATGAAGCTGAAGGTACGAGACGTGTCAGAAGGGTATGAGACCTCCTTCAAGCACATTAGATGTGCTTCGTTACTCCAACATGACATACCTATCACATCTCATGTAGCATAGGAGCATTGCCTCATGAATAACCCTTACCCTTAATTCCTTTCTCTTCAACAATACTCACCTCTCCGGGAGGAGCGTCGGCCACGAAATCGGCCAGGGCTTCTTGATTCGATCGAGACATTGGGAAATGTGTGTGTGTTGTGGTGGTGAGATGATGGAGATGGATATATGCATGCCAACAGAGTTAGCATACGTGTGATAAGTGAGTTATTTTAGTCAAACTGGGGGGAACAATAAAGGGAATATGAGGGGGTAGTTGCTGAAATAGGTCAATGATGGTCTAGGAACAGCTAATTTGCTTCAATTTGCTCTGTTTTCTGTTTTTATCGGTCTTTTGGGTCTACAGTCATGTCTTCCCCTAAGAACTTTATTGTAGTTGACATTTACTTGGAGATTACTTGACAGCCATGATAGAACCAATACACACATTTTTAGAGAGAGGTGGATCAATCACGTGATTATAAACTTGACCATATGGTTAATATAAGCCCATTGAGCATATAAATACTCTTCTTACAGTTATAATGGTCACCTTTAGTGAGCAAAGATGGTACTTCTACTTGTAGTTGGAAGCATACTAAGTATGAAATATCTTAGCCTAGTTCACTGACTTACACTCTCTACACCCACCCAAGTAAGAGGTACACTTATATTATATATCATTACAATATCCATTCCTTCCTATCCATTAATGCAATCTATGCTTGTCGTATCTCGTTATTCATGTCATTTTGGGGGTGTCAAAACTTCGACAACCAAGTCTGTCCTGGTACAAGCATCTTGGCTGCAAAGACCATGAAACCTCCTACCAACATAGTCACTCCTGCAAAGACTTGGAGTCCCACAAAGCTGGAATGAGCTTCGTCAAGTGTAGCTCCTGCAATAGGCATCGCTGTGAGAGCTGCCCAGGAACAAAAGAATGTAACCACTCCTAGACGTCTTCCGATCTCATGAGGTTCAGAGACTTCAGCTACCAGAGCTGCAAAAAGACCAATATAGGGTCCCGAAATGAATCCAAAGACTCCTGAAAAGGTGAAGAAGGCTGCGTTACTGTTTGACGGGATCCAAAACGCCAAAAGAATGATTCCACAGAGAACACAACATACTGAATGCATGTTATAAGTGCCTACTTTATCGGCCATGATTCCAGGAAGAATTCTACCCAAAAAGGAAGCCCCGTTATAGATAGCTACCAGGTAAAAAGAGACGGTTTCAGACATGCCATTAGCAATAGCATGAGTAGACATGTATCCCATAGTAGTGACTAGTCCCCAGTAGGAAACAAACAAGGCAGCAGTCATCATTGCAAACGATTTGTTCTTGTATGGTTCAATCACCTCTGTTCTAAAGTTGAAGAAGTTCTTTCTTAGTTGTTTGTTAGGAGGTAGACGAGAAGAGATGCACACACAACAGACAACTCCTACTCCTAACATGATGTATCCAATGACTCTGACAGCTTCATTGAATCCGATTCGAGGTTGTAGTTGAGAAAAAACAAACGGTAAAGTAACACCTCCAATAGAAGAACCTCCTACTACCACTCCTAAAGCAGTAGCTCGTTTCTTGACAAACCAAGTATTGCAAGCTACCATTGAAGCATAGTAGACACACGAGTTTCCAATAGAAGTGCAGATTCCTTGAGCCAATAGAAACTGATAGTAAGTCTTGCATTCTGAAGTAGCCATGATTCCTCCGACTGTAAATAGTACTCCAACTATAGCCAGAGGTCTAGGTCCGTACATTTCCGCTACTCTTCCAAAGATGACTCCTCCAACTAGAAGAATGAAAAACTGTAGAGATGTGATCCAAGATACTGTAGACGCTGAATAACCGTCCAGTTGATGATGCAAATAGTACGCTTCAAACAGCCCTACCACGTTGATGTATCCAAAAGAAGAATATAGACCCAGAGCTCCTCCGATCATAGCGATCCATGCTCTTCCCTTATCAGGTTCAGGAAGAAGGATGACCGGTTCTTCTTTCTCCGAAAATGAAGAATCCATCTTCTGGCTTTCCATGGACATGGGGAAGTGGAACGAGTACTATCGATGTTGTAAAGTGACCCTGTTGTAGAGTGATCTGCTGTCGAGTGACCTGTTGTCGAGTATCTGCTGAACAATAGTCACACATGACCTGGAAACGGCTTCATTTTATACTTGTACATCCTCCAACTGCTTCTCCGAGACTTTCTCTCTAGGTTCGGCACATCGTGGGGAAAGACAAAGACCATGCATGTTGAAAAAGGTGCGGCTATCTAGACAAGAGGAGATGGGGTGCTGTGCTGTAAGAAAGCCATAATTGCTTTAGAAAAGCAAAAGAGAGGTTAGTAAGCATGTGGCTTTCAGATTTACTGCTTTATTCCGTGATTGGGGCTACTGAATACCCCCTTAATAGTCCCTGTTCTACCGTACTCTATGCTGGTACGGCTATTGAGAGGAGGCTAACCATGCAGACGTCTTTTCGTCTTTTTCGGAACGGCGGCTATTTCTTGAGAAAAAAAAAAGAAAGAGGAGAATTATGACTCTGTGTGGTTGAGGAGACCAAGCGGAGATGCGCTGCCTCGTCTAATTAGATAGCAAAAAACCAGAGGCCGTTTACCGGTACTTTGCGATGCCCAGGGGGGGGGAAAGGGACCAGCATTCTTTTGGCAGTATACGAGAAGCAACTATAGGATACTGGCACGACTGACACCTGTCAAAAGGCAAAGAGCCGTGTAAGGGAAAGGTGAGACACAAATGGGGTGGTAGAGCCGAGAAAATAATCTGATTAGGTACTCATCAGGGTTATCAGATGTGCTGTTAGCGTGGGTCTTACTTGAAGTATACTTGGGAAGTCCTTCGGATAAGGGTTTCCGATGAGTAGACAAGTGGGTGGGAAGAATATGGACCTCAAGAGGGCACAACTACAGCTAATAGAACGATTCAAAGACGTTCAAAAGTGATAAATATGATCATGGAACACCCAAATACAGTTCACACACCCCCTTTCTCTCTTTTCACGATAATATCTCCACCCCATCAGATAACTGTGCCTAATGTCTGTAGGGTTCATCGGGGTCCGTTTTGACTGGGATGAGCTGGAATAGGCCCTGAGACGGACTCCGAAGGTGGAAAAGAAGAGGAAACTGAGAAACGTGTCTCGGGAGTTTGAGCTAAGTGGTGGCGTATACACCGACACTGGTATGATATGACGTATTCCAATGCCGTCGATATCTTGGGCTTGCCCTACTTGGAGTGGACTTGGTCATGATGGACAGCTTAAGAACTGCCATGTGAATACCACTACGGACAGTATACCCTATTGAAAGACAGGTGTGAAGAAGGACTCCAAACGGGTAACCAGAGCAATGATTAGAGCTGACCCGAGTGAATAGATGTAACGGTTAACTATATATAAACCGTCTTTCCTTGGACTAACTCTCGCCCTACTCCCTGCATCTTATCAGATGCTTGGCTGCTTAATGGAGGTGTATGTAGGTGTTGAAGAACGAACATGGAGGATGACCTTCAACCCATTAACGTCCCAATGCTTTCTTATGTTAAGTCAGAGCTACAGTTCGATTCAGGAACAGTCAAACCACACATAGACAAGTCAGGTACGTTTTGAGTACGCCTGATTACGTAATTGGGGCTGGGAGACCATATATTTCTATTAGACCTTTTTTCACATGAAAAAGGAATGCATTCCAACCACTTTTACCGCCTCCTTCCTCCCTCCTTCACTCATTATTATTCAGTTCCCTGTCACTCTCAAAATACTTAAATTTCATCCACCAAATTCACCCATCCTCATTAACTCCACGTACTGCATAAACTCTACGCGCCCACGCGATTCTCACCGCCATGTCGTCGTTTGAAAAAGTGCTGCTGAACCAGCCGGTGGTGTTTGACAACGGCTCGGGGACCATCAAGGCCGGGTACGCGGGCGAAGAGCTGCCCAAGACGTTTTTCCCGGCATGTGTGGGCCGAACAAAGCACACCAGAGTCATGGCAGGATCCATGGAAGGAGATACATTTATTGGAAACAAAATCCAGGAGGTTCGAGGTCTACTGAAGCTCAGATACCCCATGGAGCATGGCATTGTCACCAACTGGGACGATATGGAGCTGATATGGCATCATGTCTACAATAATGAGCTCAACATTTTGTCTGAAGATCATCCATTGTTATTGACCGAAGCACCCTTGAATCCACGTTCTAATCGAGATAGAGCAGCTCAAATCTTCTTTGAGACCTTCAATGTGCCTGCTCTATACGTTTCTATCCAGGCTGTACTTGCATTGTACGCGTCTGGTAAGACTACTGGTTTGGTGGTAGACTCTGGAGATGGAGTGACCCATGCCGTGCCTGTATATGAAGGATTTAGTATCAATTCTGCCATTCAAAGAATTGATATTGCAGGAAGAGACGTGACAGAGTACCTCCAGTTACTTTTACGGAAATCGGGCACGGTTCTACAGACTTCTGCTGAAAAGGAGGTGGTTCGAACCATCAAGGAAAAGCTCTGTTATGTAGCAGCAGACCCCAAACGAGAAGAAAAAGACTGGGTGGCCAGTGGAGGAATGCGTGACATTGAACAGCAACGACCTGGGTCTGCAGGAGGATCGATTTCCACAGTGTTCAAGTTACCTGATGGAAAAGACATTTACATTGGTCCAGAACGGTTCCGAGCCCCGGAAATCATGTTCAACCCGGAAATTATCGGCTCGGAATATAACTCTCTGCCCCAGATTGTCGCGGACGCAATTGCAAGAACAGATCTCGATCTTAGAGCAGGTCTATATGGAAGCATGTTGCTGTCTGGAGGAAACACACTCATGAGAGGAATGGGAGATAGATTGCTCACAGAACTCAAGGGTCTGGCGCCTAAAGATACAAAGATTAAGATCTACGCACCACCAGAGCGAAAGTACTCGACGTGGATTGGAGGATCGATTCTGGCGGGTCTCTCGACGTTTAAAAAGATGTGGTTTACGGTCGATGAGTGGCATGAAAATCCGGATATTATTCATACAAAGTGTCTATAGAGCGAATAGACTAGCCGAAGGCTGGTCTGTGATGCTCTATCATACGGACGCTGGGCTATGCTGAGAGGTCTTTAGCTGGTCTACGGTGCTGAGTGTACCATACGGAGTTGGTCTATGATACAAAGACTACCATCGATTAGAGGTCTTGGATGTCGGATACGAAAACTGGTCTATTGTTGAGTGTTCTTGAACAATATGAACACTGGACAATCGGAGAGCTCTTAGAGATGTTAACTACCGGTACCATGAGTGATGAGGTGTCCATAGAGGTATACATTAGAAGATTGATAATCTGAACCACAATACGAAAACGTGTATTGTATGTTTCTGTACATACGAGTACTGTAGATACGGTGTATTGTTCATAAGTATCTCCTCAACACAATGGTGTCCAGAGAGTACCGGTACCGGTATGTACTTGTACGGTACTTGTACTCGTACTGTATCTTGTTCATAAGTGTGTCATGTATTAATAAATATGCTCACCCATCGTGGGTTATTGATTACTGATAAGGTCACTCATAAGATCACTCATAGATCACTCATAGATCACTCATAGATCACCCATCTTGGGATGATTACTCATCTTGAGTAAGACTATCTGGATCAGACAAGGGCTCCAATAACGTATCAGTGATACTATGTCCAATGAACGCCTGGGTCTCCATATCACTACTGGTGATACTAGGCTTTGAAGGAAGAGGAGGTAGATGTGCAAACGCTTCTCGTTTAAGACTAGGTTGAGGGAACACGTCTCCTTCATCTTGACTATCCGAAACGTACTCATCTTCATCCAGACTTTCGTTTCGTCGTCGTACTGGAATCACTATATCTTCTTCCTCTTCTTCTTCGTCCTCTTCTTCCTCGTCATCATGGTTAGGATGTAGAGAGTCCATGAATAGACCTGACATGAGTAGTTGAGATTCAGTGATGGATTGGGGTTCCTGAGAGTTGTCTGAAGGGCGGACTCGCCTTAAACTGGCCGGTGGTTGTGTGAATCCAGACCGAGGTTGAGTTGGTTGTTTGAAGGGAGACGGTTCTTGAGATGGTTCCTGAGATGGTTCGTAAGACGGTTCCTCTTCATCTGAATCAGGTATAATCTGCATTCCCAGCTTTCCAGGAGCTTGAGTGCTTTGTGGGGTGTGTCTGGGTTGGGCTTCATCGTCACTGATAGACTGGGCTTCAGGCTGATATTCGGGTTCTGGTTCTGGTTCCTCCAGTTGAGGTTCTTCCAGTTGATCTTCTTCTGCTTCCTCCTCCCCACCTCTATCACTAAGAGACTCATGAGCGTCAGGGTAGACATCTGCTGATGCAACAGCTTCGTCATCAGACAGTTCAATGGGTTGGTTCTTTTGAGATTGAGTCCTTTGAGATTGAGATTGGGTCCAATCAAGTCCTTGTCCATCTCTATGCAATGTATCATTTGAGTCAATGGTTTCAGCATTAGGCTCTTCCACATCCTCCAAAGGCTCATCATAGTAATACTGAGAGTCAGCAATGATTCTGCTAGCTTCAGTAGCTCTAGTTGGTTGGCTGGGTGATTGAGTCGGTTCAGCCTCCTTCTGACTCTCCTTCTGACTCTCCTTCTGAGTCTCTTTCTGACTCTCTTTCTGAGTCTCTTCCTCATCTTCCTCAACTTCCTCCTCTTCCTCATCACTATCATCCTTTCCCTTCCGCTGTGTATCCTGACTGTCATCATCTGAATCATCTGGCTCGTATAACGACTCTCCTGGACCATATTGAGTCTCTCCAGGAACATACTGAGACTCTTCTTGAGTTGGGTTGGCGAAAGAAACATGTTTGCCTGTAGGAGTTTCATCCACCGTTTCTTCAGGGTCTAGAGAATGATGGAAAGAAGATGCAGAACTAGGAGCAGGCATGGAAGAAGGAGCTGCTTCAGAAGAGGGACCGGTAGTGGAAGAAGGACCCGTCATTGAAGAGTATAGACCTTCTCCCAACACTTCTTGATCCTGAGAAGAACTAGGTACCACTTGTTCCTCCTCTTCCTCCTCTTCTTCTTCCTCTTCACTGCACAAGAGTTCATCTTGCCATTGTGAGTCGGCCACGGTGGTTCCATCGGGTTGAGATCCACCATCTTCATCGATTTGATGTTGTTGTTCCTGTTCCTGTTCCTGTTCCTGTTCTTGTTCTTCCTGTTCTTCTAGTGCCTCTCCTTCATGCACCTCACTCTCGTCCTTTTCAGCCTGATGTGTCTCCTTCTCACGTCCACTCTTCTCAGACACGGCTGAACCTCCAAACACCTCTCCACCCTTCTCATCGCCCCCCTCAGTATCAAACAACCTCCTTGCCACTCCCCCATCTACTGCATCGTCAAACTTCATCGTTAAAGGAGAATAACTAGGAGTAGTAGACGGAACAACACCGATAATGTACTTGTCTGGCGTCGAGGGAGGATGAGCAACGTCAGCAGGAGTGATCGGAGTAATTGGAGCTTGACTAGGTGAAGGACGAGACATTTCCGAAGACAGTACCAAAGGAGATGAGCTCATGGGTCCTTCAAACCGAACAGTTTTCATAGCTGAGCCAGGACCAGTAGCACCAGTAGAACCACCAGAACCAACCAAAGACCCCGTTACACGAACTTTACTGCCTCTATCTTTCAAAGGAGACTCCAAAGCGACTCGTTTACGCGTCGACCAGTTACGCGGTTGAGTACTGGGAGGCATTCCTCTACTGAACAGAAAGTCCTCTTCAGCAGGCTGAGTTTCTGCCTCAGATGAGTGGGCAGAGGAGTGAGCAGAGTCACGATCAAGTCCTCCGTGAACGTCATCATGAATCTCATCGTTTATCTCCTCATTTTGGGTATCTTCATCATACTGAGTGTCTCCCTGCCAAGGCTCTACAGCCTGACTATCTTCGTCTCCATAGTCCGGTAAATCTTCCACAAATCTTTGTTTGCGGTTCAGATGGTTCGCAGGCGCCACATTGAGCGCGTTTTTCGACCGTCGACGTCGGCCATAGGTTTTCATCGTGTCGTGTAAAGAAAACGGGAAAAGTAGTTTCGTGTGGCGACGCGTCTGGAAATGATGCAGGGTTTATGCAAAAAAACCAGATGAGCTGACAAGAAGAGGGGGTTGTGTACAAGTGGCGAATCAAATACAAGAAAAAACAAGACAGAAAAAGCAAAAGAAAGTCCTCAAATCTCTGTATAATCATTCCTTTTACTGGCTCTAATATTCCCCTCAATTAAGGCCCAATCCATCTTCATATGATCAGTCACCGAGCAAGCATCTAACCTGTCACCCAACCGTTTCTATTTCCGAGCCGCACGGCTGGGGGTGCCTTTATTGAGCGAAATAGGGCACTTAGAGGGATTCTGAGAAGATAGAAGTGTAGAGAATGGAAATTGATGTATATCAACACTCTTTTCAGGGCAATCTGAGCATTTTTTAAGGGTCCAGTTTGGTTCTCAATTCACCCCCCGTTACCAAGACGACATCACTACAGGTACATACGGTACACCTAAAACATTGTTACTACAAACACTATCTACCATGTACCTAAAGTACATCACTTCTTATACCTCAAAGTACTGGTACTTCTTGCTTCAACAGTAGCTATTTCTCGCTACAAAAACAGTACCTGCATCATTCTCATCCGCTCCGTCACTTCCCCCCCACCCATGCTCTTCCCGGTGGAGATCTGGGACGTCATTTTGAGCAATGCTACATTGGAGACTCTCGTCCCTCTATCCAGCACTAGCAGCTTCTTCAGAACGAAATGTGAACCGCATTTCAGACGAGAAACACGCAAGAGGTTCCCCTGGGCAACGGAATCTTTACCTGGAGAACCTAACGGAAATCGGGGGACTTGGAGATTATCTGGAATGAGAGTCTTGGCAAAGAGATATCAAAGACCAGACTATAGAACTCCCACTGGAAGTCAAATCAACTGTCAAGATACCCTTTTGCGTCGGTTTCCAAGCTACAATAGCAGTGATCACGTGAACAGACCTTTCTTCTACGATAGAACTTTTGCTGTGGCTGGTCAAGTACCTGTCGAAGATCTAGGAAGAGAAGACTACGGTCTAGGACAAACTCCAAACTGTCTTCTTGAACAACATCCCGTTGATCCACGTGACCGAGAGAGACGTACTCCAAGACGGTTCAGAAGGAATTCTCCTCCTGTAGCAACTGAGGACCATCACTTCAAGGTCTTTGTCAATGAGAACGATGTCAACCATAGAGTGTACTTGGAGGTGGTTGATCAAGTCACGTGTGAGTCAGAACAGTTCCAAATACCTATTGAAGATGGACATGAACCTCCTGTGGACTCTGCATCGGTTCATAATGGCCGTTTATTCATTATTCTCGCTAGAGGAAGAACTCTCATCATTTTCCACTTTGATCCCTACGAAAAGAAGTTTTATCGGGTCTTGAAAGCTACAGGAAGTTATGGAGAGGTGTTGATGAGATGCAAAGTACTTGCTGATCTCAATATCATTCGAGTTCTTTCTCATGAAGGGTACTTTTTCACCTTTGAGATCTACGATCCTGATCTTGAACCAAAGACTATCCTTGGAAGAACCACTCATTCTCCTCAACCAGCTCATTTATGCTACCTTTCACATCCCCGTTCAAAGATGGAAAGCTCAAGGTACGTGGCTTTGTTTGCTGAAGAGAGAGACTTTGATATTGTACGGGATAGTCAGCCTCTCATGTGCATTGTGGTCGATCTTCAAGAGTACAGAATGTGGCGTATACCTCAGCATCCAGGCTTGCTTGTTGTAGGGCTTTACTACGAGACCATTGGCTGTTGGTTGCTACCTGATGATCCAGAGGTTGGTTCTGATAAGACTAGACAGGATCTTTTGGCGAGGTCTTTAGTAAAGTGGAGAGACGATCATGATGAGTTCTGGGTTATTAAGTGAGAACAAAACATAAATATTTATTCAATGCATTTACAGACTACGAAACGAAGCATTAGTAATACAAGTTGCTATCACCTCTACAAGCACAGTACTACTTCCACTAACACCACTCTATTAAATTATCTCAATAAATCATTTTGATCAGGAAAGATGGAACGCTCCTCCTCCCTCGGAAATGGCCTGCAACAGCCGGCTCCTCAACAGCTCCTTGGTGGAGAAATCGGGACACTTGAGGTAGTTGACACACGTCATGACACTGGGCAGATAATCATCCGGACCCAGGCCGTTTTCAGACGCCTTTCGAACCACCGTCAGACCAGGTTTGAGAGCCTTGAACCCGCCAATCGGCAGCTTGGGGGATCCAGTCACAAACGACAGGAATTGGCGTCGCTGCGACTCGTCAAACTCGGTCATCACCTCCAGCAAGTTCACAAAGGTCTTGGATCGCTGGTCAAAGCCATGATCCGCATGCACGGCCTCGGACAGAGTGTCAAGAGACCAATCCTCGACACTAGGGCCACACATGAGTCCTAGTTCTGCGGGAGAGAAGGCACACACTGCAGAGAAGGGGAAGACCTCAGAGAATCCGGTCTTGAACGCCTCAATCTGCTGGGCCACTCCTGATCCAACAGTCTGGTCGACAATCAGATCCACGTACTCTTGGATATTGCTTCCAGTAACAGCAATCTGGCTTCCGTTGGGTTTCAGCTCTGCATTGGGGAAACCGGGGAGAGTGAAATCGATACCAAGATGCTCAATCTCGTTAGGAGACATCTTTTGCAGCTCTCTGAGAGACTTTCCAAGCTGTTCATCAATAGACAGGAGAGTCTCACTGGTAGGAGAGAAACTGAGCTGTAGACAAGCCAGTCGGAAGAAGGTAGTGCTGAAATGAATATCAATCAGCCGCGAATCAATCATTGACCGAGCAACAAAGGTTCCAAGCATCTTGAATCGACCCAGCACCTTTTCAGGGTCGGAGCAGGTGATCAAGGGGATAGGGAAGAGACCCTGCTGAGAGAATGCATACTCCTGAGACCCTCCGGCTCCACTGGTGGCAGTATCGTCTCTCCACATTTCCAGCGACTTTCGAGCAAACTCCTTGGACACTGTTGCGTAGAACTCGAGAGTAGGTCCCAGTCCAGTTCCCACCTCGTCAAAGTACTCAACTTCAAGTACACTTGGTGACGATCCGTAGAGTTCCATGACCTTGAGAGCACTTTGGAACATGTGTTTTCGGGAGATTCTCACCTTTTGTCTGATCAGTTTACCAATAGGAGGCCGATCGTTTCGATCTCGAGAAGACGAAGAACTTTCATTACCGTTGTTACTTCGTCGTTCTCGGTAATGCTCCTCCCACTTTTGAATGCTTCGAGAGTACCCGAATGAAGTGCTCTCCAGGTATCGATGTCGAACATCAAAGGGGAAGAGGAAGGGATACAGTCGAGTAGCATCCACGGTCCAAGCAGGTAGACAGAGAGAAGCGACCACAAGTGGCTCCTCCAGCTGCTTGTTGAACTTGGCAGTCAGTTTGGAAGACAGGAAATGCGAAGGGTTTAAGTTGAAGACACTTCCAGCAATCTCTCCACTCCACAGGTTGACGTTGTAAAGAGCACTCAGAAGCTGCATGATGGTAGCAGCTCGAGGAGAGTCGGAAAAGCTCTCTGGAGACTGCAGGTAAGGAACGATATCCTCAGACTCAAACTTGGGCTCATCTACCTTTGGAGGAGCTCCCTTGGTCTTCTTGATGTTGATGGTGAAGTTGGTACTCCAGATCTCAGAAGGTGAGCCACAGGCCTTGAGAAGACCTCCAAAGACGGTAGTCTCATGAGTCACGTCATGTCCGTTGATAGAGAAGCTCAGATGCCATTTGGGACCAGAAGAAGAAGAAGAAGAGGCAGCGTCAGCATAAGACCGGGAAGTGTTCCCTTCTCCCTCTTCACCATCATCACCATCTTCAGCCTCTGCAGCAGTGGCAGCAGCAGCGCCGTTGGCATGCTCTTCATCATCTCCATCTTCAGCTTCACCAGCCTCGTCGAGTTCAATATCAGAGTCATCTCCATGGACAACACCCACATCGTCCTCGACAATCTCCTCGTCCTCATCTCCTCCAACTTCCTCCTCCTCTCCGAAATCCAACGACTCAATGTCGTCTTCCTCCTCCTCTTCACCCTCTTCGTCGTCCTCGTCTTCATCCTCCTCATCTTCTCCCTCCTCATCATCCTCCTCGTCTCCTTCTTCATCGTCATCTTCACCCTCTTCACTCTCACTCTCTTCACCAACTATACTTCCTCCAGGAATGGGCATACCGGTGGCAGCAGCAATGGCTGAGAGAGCCTGCTCAAGAGTCCCTCCTCCAGCTCCTCCACTTCCTCGGAACCGACGTCTCATGAAAGAGGACATTCGCTGCTCAAAAGCAAGAGAAGTCTGCACCTTTTGCCGGTAAAAGTCGTCCACGGCCTTGAAGGTGGCAATGGCATGAATGGAGACAAACATGTTTCTGTACTGTTTAGGCAGATCAGAACCTCGGTCGGCAACCAGATTCAGACGAACCTGTTTACCAAGAGTGGCTTCCAAGTTACCAGAGTCAGGAAGACCTGAAGTAAGCACCTCAAAACGCTCAGTACGAGCAAGTCCTTCAAGTAGCTTATCAACAAGAACAGCAAACGACTCGAGATTGGCCTTGTTGGAACAGAAGGTCTCAAGAAACTGTCTTCTCTTCTCAACAAGATCTCCATGTCCATTCTCAACTGTTAGAGCTTGAAGAAGAGAAACAACCACATCGGAATGAGTCAACTGGAAAGTAGACATGGTAGGAAGACGTTCCTGAAGCATCTCAAGACCCTGTTTGAAGTTAGAACCGTCCAACAACGAGGCAATCTGAACAAGATCACTGTTGCTGTCTGAAACAACACTGTTGGCCTTGATAAGACCTTGGAACCGCTCCTGGTACTGTGCAATCAAAGGCTTGAGGTTGCACGAAAAGTCGTAGACAATATCGTCCTCATCATCTTCATCAGAGTCAGCAGAAAGAGCTCCAAACTTGTTTGACGATTTAGGAGGAGGAGGAATGGCTGTAATCTGGTCTAGAATACCCTCAGAAGCAAAGAGAGGTCCAAAAACATCAGCATGCTTCTCAATCAGAAAGATGGACATATCCAGAGCTCCCAGAATCAGACTATCGTCCTCAAACGAGTTCAAAACAGACGAAATGAAAACTGCAGTTTCGGGGAAAGAAACAACAGTGTCCGAAGGAGCAGCAGCGAGCATTCTGACCACAGAATACACAATCTTTCGCTTCACTCGAACAGCCATAGTAGCAGCAAAGAGCTCAAACAACAAATGCAGGGTGGAAGAACAAAACGAGTTGTAGTTGGGGAGTTGCTTGAGAACCTGTTCTCGGGTGGGGGATGCTCGGGAGGTTCTAAAGGGTCCATCGGGGAATCCCTCCATGGTCACTGCATCGGGAAGAAGAGCGAAAATGAGCTTCACACACTCCTCTATAAGCTGTGGAGGAGCCTTGACCAATGCTGTGAGTAGTTTTTCGGACGAAGAGCCGCCCAGAATTCGTAAAAGAACTCCAGTAATGTCAGCCTTGACAATCTCAGCAGCTAGAGCATCACTATGGCGAGCAATGATAGACAGAGTCTGTAGGACCGTTCTCTGAGCAGCACTATCTCCATGAACAAGTAGAGCAGTGAGCTGGGTGACCAATTCGGAAGAGATGATGGCTTCAAAAGAAACATCTTCTTCATCACACGACTTTCCTAGCCGTTCAACGGTTCTAGCTACAGCTTGAGAACCCCGTTCCACCACCTTTTGGTCACTTGACGTAAGTGTGTTTGCCAGAATCGGCATCACCTCCTGAATCTGGTCAAACATGGAAGCAGACAGGTACTTGCAGCAGTTGGCAGCGATAGTAACGGCAGCTCTCTGAACATGGGTGGCGAAAAAATCAAGATGAATAAGCGAAGCTCGCAAACATCCCTGCCGTAGAAGATGTTCTGCGTGTCCAGGCGACTCTGGATGGTCACTGGACAACTTTTCCAGCAGTTGCATGGCCTGTTCTGCGAAATCCACGTCTGTAAGATTAGTCAGCTTATCAGCGAGGATTTTGGCAATTCCAGCACTGCAAATGTTGGACGAAACTGTTGGAGATACTTCCCACAGGTTGTAGAGGGTTCTACAGGCCATAATGGCGCAATCCTGGGAGT
The DNA here is from genome assembly GCA_900519025.1 of Yarrowia porcina. NCBI lineage: Eukaryota > Fungi > Ascomycota > Dipodascomycetes > Dipodascales > Yarrowia > Yarrowia porcina. The sequence goes on along the minus strand of ULGT01000008.1, from coordinate 907,320 downwards.
CTTCAAACAGAGGGTTGGTCATGATGTTTGCCATTTCAACACACAGGTTATCGACTGGAAATTGGTACAACAAAATGTCCTGGTTGGACATGAGTAGCACCTCTGAAATCTCCTGCAACAAAATCAACATGACAGTGGCGTCTTCAGCTTGACGAACATTGTCCAGCAGTTCTCTGACTCGATCGGCCTGGAAGTTCATATGCCACGACATGTTGCCCATTTCGCCTGCCAGCGATCTGAGCAGTCCACTGGCTCCTCCAGCCGGTCCTCCGGCTCCTCCGGCACCTGCTCTAGAGTCGTCTTCGTCGTCTTCGTCTTCCAGGTCATCTTCCAACTCCTCGTCCTCGTCAGGGTCCTGGTCCAAGGCCCGGGTATCTCTGTTGCGGCTGAGAATGACGCTGTCGCCCATTTCTGTGTCACGGTTGTCGTCGTCCGTGTCGACCGCCATGTCATCGGCACAGTATCGGTCTCTTCGGGGCACTATGTTAATAACGGAAGCGAAGGCCGTAGGTCTGAGCGGACAACAGAAGATATGTAGGTGGTTATTGTAGCTGTCAAGAAGCTGATAGCTGTTTGGTACCTGCTCTGTAGCTGTCTAGTACCTATCTGGTACCTCCTCAATACCTTCTTCACCCCTTATCTCTCGTCATACTCACTTGTTGCACTTGTTACAGTACTGTTGACCTGACCTGAGTTATAGACTGTACCTGCCGGTTAGTTGGGTCTGCAGCAGTGATGCCTATAGGGTTTGGGATAGGGAGAGAAGACAAGTGTGGCAATGAGGGAGTAGAGGTGGGAGACAGGGCTGAGTGAGAGGCAAGGTCCATGGGGCATTTTATGGAGATTGCTGTCAAACTGTATGAGTGCCATACTAAATGTCATTGTACCGGTACTTTATGTTTACCGACGCTATGAGTACGATACACCACTACTGGTACTCCATTGTATGGCCCTGCTCACTTGTTAGTCGCCCTTGATAACTCTGATTGCACCACAGTCACATGGATTTTGCATCTTGAAACTTAGCCTGAAGCTGTCAAAGAGAGCTACGGGAGAAACGTGCAAGTGAGACCAAATGAAATGTGAAACGGGTTCATTTCGTATTGTACTGTAGGGTCAGGTTATGAGTCATACTACAAGTACGTGGTCGTATTGGTGTTTGACTGATCGAAAGTACCAAAAATACGCCACTCTTCAGCCCCATTCAGACAGACTCAATCTGACAGGTGCACTCAGACTTAACCCCTGATAATGATAACCCAGGTCAACTATACGAGAACCAGGGTAACAGAGGGGTGTAGCAGTATAGCAGATGATAGATATTAGGGTAGAAGAATAATAGGCCCGATTTCTGTACACCTGTTCATTGCAACTTCTGTCAAGAAATCCTCCTCTCGAGGCCTTATGTTCTATCTACATGCTATCTCTTACTCTACTCCTATACTCCTTAATCTTGTTACGGTCTCTCTCGAACTACACCTTCAATAGGCTATCTCATACCCTACACTTAGTGATCTCATACTCCACCCTTAGTTATTGCATGCTACATCCTTACAAGTACCGTATACGAACACGACTTACGCCTCAACCGTTTGAAATACATTGATAAACTCCGTAGCTGGAAATCTCCTGGGAAGAGATTTCAAACCAGTTCCAGTTTTCCACAGTTGAAGTGGGAGCTTCCTTAGGACACACGAGTCCATCTTAATGCTCTGGCGGACCTCATAATGGTATATATACTCCTCTGACGAGGCGCTCCAGGAAAGTGATATGCAAGTCGTTATTGTATTTGTTTTATAATCATTCCAGTCATTGATCTAGAACGAATTCCAAGAGTCCTTTCCATATATCTTTTCGAGATAATCGGTTCTATATTTCACAGTCTCGCTTTCTACCCTCAGTTCTGTATCTTATACTTCTGCAGTCACTCTCCCCTATCACCTTAACAGTAACCCGAATACAGTATGTTGAAGTCAACCTCAGACCTTGTTGAAAGGGGTTTCTGATGTACTCCAACTTACAGGTGATGTATGTACTCGCAGTTGTGTATCCAGCAGTGTAGGGAGCTACCAGTATCTATTGACTTGATTTCTGCCTAAGGAGTGTAGCTCAGTGCACTACCAGAACCTACGTCCTTCGATAGGGCATGGTAAGTGGTCTAACTTATACTACAAGTATGTGCAGCATTTCATGAATCTCTATAGTATTCATACAGTGTACAAGTACGGTACTGATACTTCTCTTGTCTGTAAACCAATACAGTATCTCGAACTACAGCTCTTCAAACCATCTACAGGTCTTCAATAATCACAGAATCTAAAATGCAATGAATGTATGTACAAAGTACTAATCTAATTACCACTGTCTCGAGTAGGAAGGAGGAGGAGCGGCGGGGGGGTAGACGTCTTGGCTGGGGTACTGCTGAGACATGCGCGACTCGTATTTGAAAGGATACTGCGCGGGAGGAGGAGGAGGATAGACTGCACCTCCTCCGTTGCCTCCTCGTGCTCCCATAGGTGGTGGAGGAGGAGGAGCTCGTCGAACGTAGTTGTTCTTGATGGGGTAGACGGGGACAGCTCTTCGGTTATGTCTCCATCGTCGGAAACAGCCAATGAGAAGCAACAGAATGATGAATCCAACCACTCCGACAATAATGCCCACAAAGGCGCCGGTGTTTCTGCTGATCCAGCCTCCAGCGTCGTCGAACCACGATCGGAAGTAGTCGTTGGTGTTGCCGGAACACTGGCCTCGAAGACACTTGCCTCCTCGACCACAAGGAGTACCGTCCAGGAAGTTGTACTGGGAGCCGAAACACACGTTGGGGAGATTGGGGTCTCTACAGGAGATGGAGCATCGTCCTGAATCACATGCTCGAGTAACATTGGCGGGAGTATTGCCAACTAGAGTGGTTCTGTTTTGCATGAGAGTGAAACACTGGAGATCTCGAGAAGTACAGAGACCAGCAATGCACTCCAGACCGCCAAATCCAGGTCGAGAGGGATCCTCACACGATTTACCGTTCTCGGTGGTAAGATCAGGAGGACAAGAGGAAGAGTTACCAGTGCAGAACTCGGCAGGATCACAGGGACCCTTGGAAGCTCTGCATTCCTGGGTAGAAGGAGCAAACTGGCACTGGTTGCAGCAGGCCTGGTTTGCATCGTCACAGACGGCTCCTTCTCTGAACTTGCATGTCTTGGGATCACAACAAGGGTTGCCTCGGCATCCTTCTTCTCCTCCACAATCACAATCTTCTCCTTCTTCAACAATACCGTTACCACATTCGTTTTCTGTCAGCAGCTTGATACCTCCAGTGTTATCAATGAGACAGGTAGTGTTGAGCGAGTTTCGTCCAATACCGGCACAAATGTTACCCTTGGTACATTCGGAAAAGGTGGTTTCTCGCTGTCCAGAAGCAGGGTTCATAATCCACTGTCCGTTGGCATTACAGGCCGAAGTGGACATGGGACAACAGTCGTTCTTGTCTACTGTGCCGTCTGAACAAGTCTGAGAAGTACAATCATGTACAGCTCCAAAGATATGACCCAGTTCGTGTGCCCAGACTTTCCATTCGAGAGAAGTCTTGGCTACAACGTTAGTTCCAGCTACCCAAGTATCTCCTTGCTGAGAAGCACGTGCACCACAAAGTACACCGAGCCAAGATAGTCCAACAGTAGATCCCTGAGCACAGTCTGTAAAGAGAGTCCAAGCAGCAATACCATCACCTGAACGGTCTCCTCTCCATCTAGAAAAGGCAGATAGACGGTCAGAAATGGCATTGGACTGGGTAGCAGTACATTCGTAGTTCCAGGGAGCAGAATCCACGGCTGTAGTAGGACAATCGGTTGAGTTGGCTAGAACCAGAGCCTTGAGACCCAGAGAAATGTTGAACGACTGCTCGTAAAGCTGAGAAATGGTGTTCATGTTGGCTAGAATGTTTGCTCGAGCAGCTTCCGACGAGTTGAAGTCCTTCAAGTAGTTACAGTCCGCGGCAGCTCCAATCAGAGCAATCTGTTTATGTTTGGGACATCCAGAAGTGTCTCCAATAGTAGCAGACAGAGCCAGACCAGAAGAAGAACCTCCTCCTCCGATATCAGACTGTCGTTTAGACAAGATTGTCATTTCCTTGGTGACAAAAGAGTAGTCAGTGGGAGACTCAAGGTCCTTAGTATAAGCATCGGACTCTCTCCAAACGAGCATAGAAGTTGGTTTGTGAACGAGAGCTCGTTTCATGAGATTCATCTCCGTCTTAGCCTGCTCGGGATCAGCATTGGCCATAGCTCTGAACGATTCCTGGTCGGAAATATGGTACACTGTTCCAGGCACTCCTAGTCCCGAAGGATCATCCACCATCCAAGCTCCCTCGACATGAGGATCTTCATGGGCCACCTTTTTGACCATGATTCGAGCCCATCCCACCTTTCGATACGACGCTGCAACGTCTCCAGTCTGTTGATCATAAACATTGAGCTTTCTGTATGCGGTTCCCTTGTATAGTAAAGAAGGAGTGGAAGCAGACATGCTCTTGTCCAACATATCCACATCTGAAGGAGACAAGACCAGCTTGTATTCCTCAAATCCCGACGGCGATTCAATGGGCGACGACGAATCGTTACGCATCAGGTACTTGAACACGTCGGTAGGGTCTCTAGTCCATCCCTCCAGACCTCCATGAGATGCGATATCTTCTCCAACATGGCCTATCGATCTCTTTCGAAAGAAACTCTCTGCGTCTCTGCGGGCATTGGGGTCAGCATGGACGTACCATCGCTGCTGTAGCCGGTTATAATGGGCTCCTCCTTCGGGAATGGGCACCTTGACTGATAGAGAGAAGGACGAGTCAGGTTGGAGGGTTTCCGGGTTTGTATGGAAAATAGTGTCGGCCGGTTCGACATGCGATATTGGCTCTTGTCGCCGTAACGACATGGCCGACGCCAAAGTGGCAACTGTGAACAGGTTGAGGAGTTTCATCTGGGTTAGTATGGAAACGAACGGCCGAAGGTCGTGAGTGGACAACAACAAGTCCTAGTACTTGTAGAAGGGCACGTACCTATGCAAAGAGAGGGTAAAGAACGAGTGAGAGTGAACGAGTGTTGTATGTAGGTCGTCTTTCGTGCGTGGCGGATGTCTATGATGTGTGTATGATGTATCAGTCGTATTCTTGTTGTCTCGTAAAGTCGATAATAATCTTGCAGCCTTCTTTCTCTCAGTCTTTCAACTACACCTTCCTTGGAATGTGAGTGTGTAGAGTTTGAGCTAAAGCAAAGGAATAGATGTGGTGTAGAGAGAAGAAGATACTGGTGAGATGAAGGTGCCGGGTAGTGTATGAATTTCGCTCACTCTTTCTTTTCGTTCTTCCCACCCTGCTGTTTCAGCCTCATGGTTGAGGCCAGATCTCCAAACGTTGTGTGTGCGGCGCAGCAGCCCTGTACCATACGTACCTTAAAGTCGCGACGTGTATTGATGGATGAGATTAGGGAGTGTACAAGTATATAAAGAGGCAAAAGGAAGGGTGGGTAATTCGTTTCGTCAGTGGCTTAGAGTCCCCTCGGCAAGGTTAATACCTCAGCTTGGCGGTGGCAGAGGTCTAAAGGTCTAAAGGATGGTTGTATTTGGCTTGTCTCTTTTTTTCCACGGTTTATTTTAGAAATGGACGCTATTGCACTGTTAAACCTTGTATCTATGAGCTGGGGGCAAGCCATACTTCTGCCAGTACATACCTATTTATAGCAAGACTAGTAGCAACGCTGTACGAAGTAGTGTACTATCTCCAAGTGCGAGTACTCCTCAGGTGGTGATAAATACAGATTTGGTAGTAGCACGTTTGGTATTAATTGTGTATTCCCCAAGTTCTACATACAGCCTTCCCTTAACTCCCCCCCCCTCATGACAAATTCTGACTACTTCGATAGCGTCGCCAAGAAATCTTTTCATCTCACAGCACAGCCCAGGGCAGTGTTGCAGTTGGCCGTTAGTGGGTTTTTAGTTCAGCTCCAGGTGCCCACCCTCAAAGAAGACCGATACGCGGTGCGTTAGCGGTGCGTCAGACACATGTTACCTACATTTATTGTAGATCGATGAAATCTAACATGTTTCGGATGAGCAATCTTTGCAGTGTTCCGAGGCATTGTCTTGTGTGGAGTCTTTGTCTCTTTTTTCCGAGGCATTGTCTGTTTTTTCCGAGCCCTTTTCCGAGCCCTTTTCCACCTCCTTTTGGGTGCTCTGTTCGGCCTCTTTTCCTGCTTTCGGCTCGTCGGTTTCCTCCTTCAGACCTTTATGCCCGTCAATATGGCCCAGATTCTGTTTAGGCGAAATCACATCTCTCACCAGTTTCTTGAGATCTTTCGAGTCTGTGTTAATACAATGTAGCTGAATGAACCTGCGCCTACCGTTTCTTTTTCTTTTCTACCATTTGTCACCGTTACTAAAGTCTCAGTGCAGGCACCAGGGGCTGTGTGGGGGCTGTGGGGGTACCGTTGGAAGTGGTGATATCGTAAAGTGATATATTGCTCAGCTTGGCGGCGGTTAAGGAGGGGTTTTAACGGTGTTCCAAAGTGACATTAAAAGCATCTTGGCCCTTTTAAAGGCATCAAAAAGGTCATATGGTGACACTTCTGAATGACAAAGCTCTTGGCCATTTTGATGACGTCAAAAGACCATTGTTGGACACTTCTGAAATCCATCTTAGTCACTTTAGAAGCACTTCTAAATCCCACTTTAAACCCACTTGTCCAATAACCACCCCTAGTCAATACCAAGACTGCACTGGTCATAAGATCAGTCACACCATAAGCAAATGGGGCTTGGGGCATAGATCCGTCTTTTGAAGCATGATCCGTCTTTTGAAGCATGATCCGTCTTTTGAGGCATCCATCAATTGTAAAATTCGTCCTACTCACCTGGAAAACCCCCATTCACCTTTCTATCCCATAATTGAATCGTGGGAGCGCCCTCTTCAGTCACCAGCTCGATAGTAAAAGTTCCACTGGAAGCAGGCAACAGAGCCACCTCTCCAAGCTGGTCTCCAAACGTCGAAAGAAGTTCCTGAAGGTACCAGGCTGCTCTCAAATTCCATTTGCAGCCTGTACAAAAGTGAATAGCGACTCTGGGGTACGAGTTCATGTTGTTTTGGTGGAGTATAGTGTGGTGGTGATGATATGATCTAATTACCGGTACCCGTATTTAGACATTAAATGACGTCAGAGTTGCATGAAGTGGTGACCAGAAGAGCTGGTATAACTGGTGATATAGAGGAGGTGGAGGGAAATGGAGAACATATTTAGATAAGTCTTGATTTGGTGATCATTTTGGTATAGCTGAAATGTGTTTTCGAGCTCATTTCAGAAATATCCTTCTTTCGTCACATTAGTTGAAGATTAGTTGAAGAAAAAAGTCCGCTGGGGGTTCAAATTCAATGTTCCAGGGGGTTACGAGTGAACCAAAGCCATCTAAAGATAGCTTGAATGCTATATTATAGTTTTATTGCTTCATTACACCTCTACCACTTTTCAAAAGTACTTCTTTTTCTCCTCTTAATATTTCATTCTAACTAAGATTTAGTTGACCTCCCAATTCCTCATCTTGGGAGTCAAATCTCTCAAAACATGCTCACATGGTCTCCCACATGTTCCGATAATATCAGGATAATATTTGGTGGGAATATGATGTGAAATATGAACATGAAATATCTCACATCCCATTCAATAGCAACTCCTTTTCTCCTCTCTTTTGTAGTTGCTCTCAATACATCTCTTAGTCACAGATTCAGAGTATGAAAGAGACAAAAGACACACTACACATCTCTTTGATTCGGCCCGACGCTCTGTTCGACCTCCTCCTTCCAATAACCTAGCCCTGAAACATCGTCGGTATTTTGAGGCGTTTAGTCTAGCGCTACGGTAGATTAACCGAGATTTGCTCCGATAGTGAAAGAGAGTTCACCAGTAAAAAGAGATTCGGATGAAATAATGAAGGGGTTGTAGAGGTCGTATCAAGTCCAACATTGCTTACAAATTACCGCACGGCTCCACTGTACGTTTTGCTTCTTTTCGCGTCCCAAACGCCCTCTTTTTCGGCAGTCTAGACCCACTCCTGCTTTACTAACCTCTGACAAAACATAGCACCACCTCCCATATTGGTTACCTATCCGAAACTGGTCTGATAATGAATTAGTATGGAGTAATGAGACAAATTGGAGGTGTTTAAGAGGTGTTATAGAGGTGTTTAAGAGGTGAAAAGAAGGAATTTATAGTGAAAAATCATCAATAAACACTTATATAGACATTACAACCCAATTACAAGTAGTCACTCTTTCTTCTTGCGCACAGCCACTAGGCACTTGCCACATTTTTCTGTACTTGCAGTTTACACTCGCCACACTTTTTACCCCGGATTTGAGTTGCTGATATGATGGGTCAGATAAGAGACTAGGGTTGTTTTGAGAGGGAAAAAGGACATTCCCATTACACACACAAAGTCACACTCCCACCTATATATACCTTGCCTTCTTCCCTCCTCCTCTTCCACCTCTCATCACTCTTGTAAGCCCCTCTTCGCTGGATGGCTCCCAAACTCAATTGACTGCAAGAGCCAACGTTCCACCCGCAGTTATCGTGTGACCCCGTAGCCATTGCCTCCTCTTCACATCCTCTTTTTTTCCAACTCTTCCTCCTACACACTTTTCTCACACAACCCTACAATGAAACCCGAATTCTGGCAAGACCGATGGAACAAGGACCAGATTGGCTGGCACCAAAAGTCGGCCAACCCCCATCTCGTCAAGTACTGGCCCACCCTCAACATTTCCCAGGGCTCCACCGTCATTGTGCCGCTCTGTGGCAAGTCTCTGGACATGCGGTGGCTCGAGGGACTAGGATACAATGTGCTGGGCGTGGAGCTGTCCGAAAAGGCCTGCAAGCAGTACTTTGACCAGATGGAGCTCGAGCCCAAGGTGTCCAAGAACGCCAGCGGCAAGTTCACCATCTACGAGGCCGGCAACACTCAGATTTGGTGCGGCGATCTTTTCGATCTGGATGCTGATGACGTCAAGTACGTCTCGGCCATCTACGACAGAGCCTCTGTCATTGCTCTGCCGCCGGATATGCGGGAGCGATACGCTGCTCACTTGGGCGCTCTGATTCCCGAGCCCAAGGGTCTGATTATCACGTTGGATTACGACCAGACCAAGATGAACGGTCCTCCCCATGCTGTTCCTGACGCCGAGGTTCAGAAGCTGTTTGGAACCAACTGGAAGCTGACCTTGTTGGAGGAGATTGACAAGAAGGATATGTTTAAGGAGGAGGGTATTGAGCCGATTGAGAGGGTGTACAAGTTGAACTAGGCAGGAGAGCTGGTGCGAGAACTGGTACGAAAACTGGTGCGATAGCACCTGTTTGAGTGCCTGTTCGAGTTCCTGTTCGAGTGCCAGTTTGACGAGTACCGCTACAGATTTCTACCAGAGTGCGCGTACGAGTGTTATTACCTCCACAAGTACTCGTGCTTGCACCACTACTCTTTCCACCTCCCCTATGCTATGAATTGATATGAGTTATGACATGACGTATTGTCCAATATCGTCCCAGTAAGTGCACCTGTTATGCAGTGTGTAAAATGACAGTCGTACAAGTGTGTAGTGTTGCTCATGTCCGTATAACCCCGGATACAGGAAGCACGTCGTCTGCAGTTTCAGCTGTGCAGAGGGTAGTGTGACGTAAAAACGTGTGTAAATAGTAGACTGATTGGAAATCGAAGTACACTGGTGTGCTCCCCTGGTTGTAAGGATTCGAAAACTACCCTCAAAATACATTTCTGGGTAATTTTGCTTCTCTAATCACCCCCTGGAAAAAGGGTAGGTTCGCCAAAAGTGCATGTGCATAAGGCTGCTAAAATTAGCTGGGTAGAGCAGTGTCTAGAATCTCGTGTTTGTGCGCCTTCTACGTGTTTCAACAGTATATAAATGATCCCCTTCGCCTCCTCTCCCTATCTATCGCCTCCATTACCCTTCCACCCCCATCCTTCGTCTACAAAGTCACCCCCACTGAGCATGTTTCAGGTGGAAATTAACTCCCAACTGCTGCAACTCACGATTATACGAAAATAACACGCTCAACACCATCACCATCAACCCTCTTTCAGCACACATTTTCACACAACAAACCAAATGCCCAGCTTTGCAGACTCGTTCTGGTCGTCGGACTACGCGGCCGGACTCGGGGTGGTGTTTGACCAGCTCGACAAGGGCTGCAACGAAAACGACGAGGTTTTGGCGCTTGTCAATGCTCGAATGGAGGCTGAGGAAGCCTATGGAACCCGTCTCAAGGAGATTCCTCTTCAGTTTGGCGAAACTAAGAAGACTGGCGGCTTTTTCGCGTCGAAAAACGGATCTTTGGACGAAGGAGCGTCGCTAAAAAAGGCCTATGAGGGTGTTCTTCATGAAATGGGAGAAGAAGGAAAGGCCCATTTGACTATCGCTTCCAACATGAGAGATATGGTGCATTCTCCATTCTCCAAATGGGCCGATGAACACCGTCAACGGGTCCAATACTCTTATAAAGTGCTGCGATCCAAGGTCAAGAGCTACGATAAGGAGTATGGAGAGGTCCAGAGAGCCCAAAAGAGGTACTTCAACAAGTGCAGATTGTACGAGGAACTCAAGGAAAGCAGTGGAGAAACCGTCACTCCAGCAACAAGCGCGTCTCCTGCTTCTCTGGACCGTCAACGGTCTGCTTCCACAGCTTCAGACGCTACTACTATCGTTACCAAGCCCTTCAATCATCACTCTAGATCAGAGTCCATAACTGTGACCGACCCGTCACGTGAGCTGTCTGATTTTGGTGGCCAGGTCTTTTCGTCTGCTGAGCTCGGAAGTCTCATGAAAAAGGCGCTTCAGGAAATCAAACGAGCCGATCTCAAGGTAGCTATTCTTGGAACGTACGAGAACGTGTCTTCCGGCGACCAAATCGTGTCGTGGATCCAAGCAAACGTTCCTATCCCTTCTGACTCATCTGCTGTTGCTTTCGCAGAGCGATTCGGACAAGATTTGGTCACTCAAGGATACCTTCGTCTTGTGGGTCAGGTCGGATCCAAGTTTGCAAACTCGTCTGCTTTCAGCTACCAATGGCGAAAAAAGGCGTTCATTGTGGCCGGTCTGCAGGACGATGACGACTCTTTGGAGGCTACAGTCGATAAAGTGAGACCTTTCGTTGGAGAGTACCTTGGAGAGACTCTGTCTTCTTATGTTTCTTCTCGAGGAGCTCCTACAGACGAGTCTCCTATTCAGAGAGCTCTCAGAGAGGTATCTGAGCTCGATACCCGATACAAAATCCAGGTTGCTAAACTTGACGATGTTCGATGTACTCTTGAAGAGTCTGTCATTGACCATCTCAAGTTTATGGAACGATGTGAGAGTGATCGACTCAAGGCCGTCAAGGCCGTGTTTCTGGACTTTCTGGCGGCTGCTTCCAACTCTCTACCTGCTCTTCAATCGTCTGTTGAGCGTCTTCTTCTGTTCCAGGAAGCCATTCATCCTGCTGCTGACTTGCGGTACCTGGTTGAGTCGTTCCGAACAGGTCCCTTTACCCCCAAGGTCACAGTCTACGACAACTACTACAACTCTTCGGACTCACAGACGACTTTTGGACTGGATTTGGAGCTTCGATGTCGAGGAGATAGACGAAAGGTGCCTTCCATTGTATCCACCGTTCTCAACCATATGGACGACCAGTACCCACTGTTGGACAATGATGAGGTTCGTCTTAATGTCTGGACTGTCTCTGTCAGCTTGAAGACTACCCATGCTCTCAGAAAGGAGCTCAATACAGGCAAACCTGTCGACAAGGCTATTCTTCAAAAGTACGAACTCCCCGTCGCTGCCTCGATTCTCAAACTGTACCTTCTCGAGCTGCCCGATTCTCTCGTTCCCCATCAGTATTACGACGTGGTCAAACGTCTGTATTCTGCCGGACCCGGAGGACAACCCCCCAGCTCCGAGGAGCGAATCCAGTCGCTGCAAAACACCTTTGCCCAGCTGCTAGTTTCAAACATTGCCACTCTGGACGCCATCACCACCCACCTGGCCCGTTTGATCCGCCTTACTAACGCCGGAGACGAGTACATTCTCCAGCTGTCTCAGGAGCTGTCCCATTGCTTCCTCAGACCCAGAGTCGAGTCTCCAGTCACCTTTGGAGACAGACACGCCTACAGACTGGTCAGCGATCTGCTGGTGTACCGGGACCAGATTTTCCCCGAGCTGAAACGCAAAAACTCGGCGTTCCGGTCCTCCAACTCCATCAGCAAAAAGTCCATCCGGTCCGAGTCCCGTGACTCGTCACGTGGTGGACCAGCAGCTGCTGTTCCCGCTGGACTAGCAGACACCACTCCTGTGCGAAGACAGTCGCTCAAGAACAGACTGGAGGCCATTACCAAGAGTGAACGAGAAGCCAAGGAGTCGGCAGCAGCAGCAGCAGCATCAAACTCCACTCCGGAGTCTCCAGGAAAGGATCTTCCTCCTCCTCTCCCTGAAAAGAGAACCGTTAGGAGTGATGAGGGAGGTGCAGGAGTGCAAGGACCTACACCCCCAGTTCCAGCGTCAGCCCCCCCTGTACCTGAAAAGGACGGAAAAGAAGCCAAGGGTCCAAAGGGCAAGGTTGGCAAAATGTACGACCAGGAAACTAACACGGGCAGCTTCTCGTCCGTGTCCTCGTCGGCCATGTTCAATGTCCAGCTGGAGGACGGAAAGGAGTCCATTGTTATTGATGACTAGACAACAGTAGACAGGTATTTTATTTTATAACAGAGCACGGATAACGGAGAGATAGGACAGCGAGCTGTCGTAGTAGGTAGACGTAGGACAAGAGCTGGTCTGTAGTAGGTAGTAGACATGAAGATACACACTTTTTTATGGAGTAACGCGAGGTATGAACCGATTGTACAAGTGCATACAAGTGTAGGAGGCAATACAACCACATTCCTGATGATCACATGCCTTTTCTGAATATCTACGTGAGCAGGTATGTACTATTTGCAGTAGATCGATGAAGGCATTGATGGCTTGGTATACCAGAACAGCTCGTGGTGATGGGATTCCCATTGGGTCATGAATTTCAAGAACCAAGACTACAAGTAGAGTGAAGCTGAGACTAATCCTGAGTCAGAGTACTTTTAATCTGAGTGTATCATCAAAAATGCCACTGAGTCTACTGAGGCTCAAAAGAGGCTAAGAAGCAAAAGACCAAGGCAGAGGTACTCGTACTGGTAGGAACTTACGATACAATACTCCAAGACACATATATCTATATTTAAGGAACCAGTGCAAGTGAAAGAGTATTACAAGTAACATGAAAGGCATTAAATACAGCTCTTCTAAGAAGTACAAGTACTTGTACTCGTACCAATATCGTTCAAGCATTGATGTTCTTGGAGCATGAGATGGACCCCTCTTGAAGATGGAAGATGAGGTCACTTGAATCGGACTGAGTGGAGAAACAATGACCTCGAAAAAGAAGGCTGAGAATGTTGGATCACGTGATTTATGTCGCCATTCGGTGTTTTTCTCTGTCTTCCCAACTTCTTGTTCTTTTTTGCTTGTTCGATGAGGACACTCTTGAACATGCTCAATGGGGTGTCCATAGAGTCGAGGTCAGACATGAGTGAATATGAAGAGACTGAGAATTTGGACAAGACGATTTTTTGTCAATTGACTTGAAATGCAAGAACAAATGAACGTCTGTCTTTCTCATTTTTCTATTGTTCGAGTTGAACCCACTTCTCAGTTCTCCGTTGAGAGGTTATGGTGTCCTTCTTTGACTGTCAAGATGAAAGAGCATATCCAATGCAGTTCAAAGCAGAGGGAGCCCATATCAGATCTCAATTGACTCTTAGGAATGATAGCTGAAGTCGTTGAGTGGATTTGACATTCACTATTGGGTGTTGAACCCCCTATTCCACCACCACTACATCCTACAGTATACAAGCTGTCCAACTCCATCTTCATGATAGAAGTATGAGCAGATGCTACTTGAGCTCATCCTGGCTCTCTACTGGTGCTCCGGTATTCCACCCTTCCATTTTCAATCATTCATTCATTCACTCCTCCTGCTTACATAAACTCGGTGAGGTACTCGACAAAGAGATCCTCTCCCTCTCGGAAGAACCGTCCGTTTCCAACCATGGTCTGGCCAATGACCCAGTTCTCCTTATCGTTCTTGGCCTCCTCGTCCAGCTCAATGGTACCGAAGGACTTGACGTTACCAGGGGGACCATGCTCGGTCTTCTTGCCGGTCAGAACCTCCACCAGCTCGGGAGAAAAGCTCAGATGACCAGAGTACTTCATGAGAAACTTCTTGTCGGAATCCTTGAGGTGGCCAACAAGAACAGCGTCCAGAATAGCGGTCTGGCCGGACTTTGTGGTTCGAATCACATCATGACCAGAAGTGATGACGGCCTCAAAGGGGTACTTGGGGTCCTGAGAGGAGATGGTTCCGGTGATGTTCTGGACGTAAAGAACGTCAGTGAGGCAAGGGAACTGGTCGGAGATCTTAGCGACGACTTTGAGGACGGGCATTGTAGTGTGTTGAAGGGTTAATTGAGGGTCTTACTTGTAGGTGGTACCTGGTATATGTATGGTGTGGTAGGATTGAGGTTAGGGATAGATAGCGTTGGATTAGCTGATTAGGTTGGATGGATGGATGGAGGAATAAGAAGGTGATATATGACTATAGCTACGATACAAGACTTGGGTATAGGTACAGGTAATTAGAAGGCGGTTTTTGGAAAAAAGAAAACCATTCAATTTAATGTCTCAATTAATACCATGGAGTATTGGTACTGTAGCTACCTACACTACTGGTGACCCCCACTGCGTTGAAAAAGTAAACCATGGCTTAGAAGTGAGCTTGAGATGTAGCCAGTTAGCACGTGTTGCTGCAATAAAGCAGAGAAAGTGATAGCAGATAATAAAGTCGGTTGGAGGGAGGAGGAGGAAAGGAGGGGGAAGAGATGGTCTTCGTTATTGGGGGTTGTAGAAGAGGTAGAGAGATAGGAGTTAGTGCAGTAGATTCCCCGTACCGGATTGTGTAGAATGGGGGTCTTTTGAAGTCGTATTTCACTGAAGAACACCTGTTCAAATGGACCTCTATCATCTCTACATGTCCTGTAATAAACTTACTGAGTTGAGAAGCTATGAAGTCAGAAGGAGTTCAAGGTCGCTCAAATGGGCTATGAAAGTGATATGAAATGGAATTGAAGTAGACCAGGATATTAAGTACACTCCAATAAACATATCTGCAAAACACCAAGTCTCTAACTCTTCAGTATGACAAGTTATAATGGGATCAAACCTCTACCTATACTCATGCAGTCACTATAGGTCGACTTTGAAAGTGAAGAGTTAGAACCAACAATAATACTATACAATAGATGACTTAGAATATGAGGAAAACGTCAAACAAGCACGTATAAAACATTTTAAACGCTTCTTCTTTTTTTATAGTCACTTTTTCAACCACCTTTTCACCAAGTCTTCTCTCAATGTATCATCCTCCCTCTGACCCCCACATATTCCATGCACTGATTTGTAAGCCCTGCATGCAAACACACCATGTGGTTGATGAAGATGATTGGGCGGAGATATACCGGCGGAGAGAGTCGAAACACGCCCCAAAAGGGTTCTGTCATCGGTCCATCCCTTGCCCTGAACTGTCAACACTCATCCCGTCAGTCTCACCTCAAATTATAATCGCCTCGACCGTTACATGTTAATCTTATTAGACGGAATTATGAAAGAGGGATAGTAAAGCAGGGATAAAACGGTGAATAATAGTGGTAGAGAAGTTATGAAAAGTGCATTATTCTCTGTGATGTCTCAGGAGTATTATAGAGGTTTCAGAAAAGAAATTGGAGTATTATTGAGCATGATACCCTCACAACTCCCTGGAAAATAACGGTAGCGAGAAAAATTAAATCCCAGTCAGTTTCCAATCACGTGACCATCTCAACTGAACTCCTCTTGCCATTTTTTCTCCTTTCTCCAACACATCAATACTCCACCTTTGTCCACCCCTAACCCCCAGAACTCTGTTGAAGAGGCAAAAAGATCCGCTGGTTAGCCGCTTGAAGCCGAGAAGCCGGTTGCTGCATTCCATGCACGTTTGTTTGGAAGACGTGGGGTTAGGGTAGACCTTTATTGGGGCTATTTGGGCAGTATTACGGGGCTTTCTACAGGTTATGACTTGTTTCACCCACACTTCTACCTCCCACTTGTTCGTTTAAGGCTCTCCTAATTGTCTTACTCTCGGTTATCGACAAAACCTAGATGCAGCAACGTGACATCTATAGTCATGTGTGTGGGGTTGAGGAGGTGTAAAGGAGAGATCAATGTTGGTTTGTGTTAAGGGGAACGGTCAGTTATTCTGTCTTGAATATTTCGTTACCATCTTCTTGTATTATCGCTACTCGCATCTTACTCTTGGGCATGTTTCAGTATGGTTAAGATCTTCATAATACAAACTGGAGCAGTATTGAAATGTCTAAAGTGTTTTTGACAACGTGTTCAGGTTATTGTTGCTAATGGAGCCCTTGTTAATTACGTAATTACCGTATCCCTTGTTTCATTAGCCAGCCAGCAATGGTATTACTATGGTCATAAGGGTCCATACAGTATGTGGGAGATGACGTAATGTAGTGTGTCCTTTGATCCGAGCACAAAACCTGTCTGGAACATATCTAAAGCCGTGTACTGTCTGTTTGTTCTGTTTGTGTTTGTCTCCTCCGGCTACCGATTGGCAAGGGCTGTTTTTACCGCTTGCCCCAGAGCCGTCCCGCTATCACTAAACGTTAGGGGACATCTCGAGAGTTTAAAACTCGAGGGTCATCCTCTAACGGCAGGTAGTGGATGAGCCCGTGGGGTACATAAGAGAAGAGGAGGGAGAAAGGTAGACTTGTTTATACAACATTTACAGTGAGTACAGATACGGTGAGTATCAGTTTGAGGTTGGGGTTGGAGCTGGAGTGAGTGTACCAGCAGCACAGTTCGATACCAGTTCCTCTACCCTCTTACTAAGTATGCAAGGTTTCGATGAGATGCATTTTTTGTTCGTGTCAGGTACGGTTACCGGTATTGAACGTGAGTGTTATTTGAAACCTGGTGAGAGGGGTGGTGGTGGCGGTGCTGAGGTGATATGTGAAAGTGAATAAGTGTTAGATCACTCTCCTCAAGATCTGACGTGACGGTCTAGACGCGTACTAAACAGATCTGGGGTGCATGACATTATTGTGGTGGTTGACATGTCAGAGAACAGGTTGGAAAGAAGAGACTAAGGAGGTAGAAGTGAGGAAAGTGGATAACTAGGGTGAAGGGTACGGGTGGATCTTACTGAGATTCGTATACTTGAACTTGGCCTATTGACTTGATCTACAGACTGATCTGATTATTGAGATGTTAAGTCATTTCTGATCAGATGGGAGTGGAGTATATGGAGTACTAATGAGCTCTCACAGAACTCGTTTTCGCTCTATACAGACTCTCTAGTGGATACTACCACTCTCCAAGGTTTATATACTCAGATCTGACTCTTCCTGTTACTCCATAGAGAGTCCTACCTCACTACCAGGCCCATCTGCTGCAGATCATACTGTACTACCGGCATCAGATCTCTATGGGCTATGGTGATATGCATGCTCTCTGAACTGTTCCGTACAGCTCCAGCTCCAAGTAGTTCTTCTGCCAGACTACCTCAGTTGATCTACCTCAGGTCTCACTATGACCTCAGTTGAATCAGGACTCCCCTCAACCCTTTCTACCTCTAACTGTTCACGTCAGGTCATATGACCAGTTACAAGCTGTCTCCTGACCTCTTCAAGACCCTTTCTGTCATTGTTGAGACCTACAGCTCTCACTACGGTACTACTTCTCGTTACCATGCTACGACCTCTTGGTACGAGTACCATGTGAAGTGCTGCTGTCGTCCTAAGACCTCTCTTACTACAGTACTAGTCTGTTGCTGTCCGCTAGACCTACAACATCTCTATCGTATGCAGTCTTGTTGCTGTCCGTTCGAGACCTACGGCCTCTCACTTCCGTTTACTAACCCAGATGTCCCTCAAAGAAATCACTTCCCCCGACGAAATCCGAGATACTCGATCCTTTTCCCACCTGGAATGGGGCGCCTTCCTCTCCATTGAGGACTACAACCACCGAGAAGAAGTTGTTCTCGGTCATACACCCATGTGCAAGAACCGGCTCAAGAGCTGGGGTCTTTACATTGAAGATGGAACTCGAGTAGCTGCCTGTGAGACTCTTGAGCGACCTGCTTTGGTCCAGAGCAAGGATGGAAAGCTCAAGTCCACTTCTACCTTCTCTATTGGAGCTGTTTTCACCCCCAAGGAGCATCGAGGTAAGGGTTATGCTTCTGTTATGATGAGACAGATGGCCTCTGGTATTCCCTTCAAGCCTACTCTTAGCGATGCTGAGATCATCAAGGCCACTGGAGTCTCTGATGTTGACCAGTCTCTTCGAGTGACCCCCCTCTGGAGTGACGTCGGCACTTTCTACGAAAAGTTTGGTTGGATTGGAACCACTGATCTTCAGTATGCTGTTGATGTTGAGGAGGTTGTGAAGAATGGTGTCAACGGTCACAGCAACGGTACCAATGGCCATACTAACGGTAACGGCCACTCTAACGGTGTTGCTTCTATCAAATACCTGTCCGAACAAGATGTCTACCCTCTGGCTGACAAGGAGGCCGCTTCTTTCATCTCCGACTTTGAAAAGTTCCCTTACAAGGGCAACTACAAGTGCGGTATCGTTCCCGATCGAACTGTCTACGAGTGGCATTTTGCTCGAGCCAAGTTCCTGGCCCAGCACGCCAAGGTGCCCGAACCCAAGGTCTTTGGAGCCCAGATTGGAGACTCGTGGATGGCATGGCACCACATGTACAATGCTCGAGAGCTGGTGATCTTGCGGGTCAAGCTTGCCAAGGCCGAGGATCTGGTGGAGCTGATCAAGGCTGCCAAGAAGCATCTGTCTGATGACGGATTCAGCAACCAGATCAACAAGATTATCATCTGGGAGCAGGAGCGAGAATGGGACGATATTGTGGATGGAATTTCTCCCGAGGCTTTTGAACAGACTCTGATTGAGAAATGTGGAGCCAAGAAGGAGCACCGAGGATCGTCTATTCCTTGTGTCATGTTTGTGGAGGAGGAGTTGCAGAAGGAGAAGATGGAGTTTGTTGATCATGGAAAGTTGACGTGGTGTTAGCGGAGGAGTTCAGCGAGTGAATCGAAGCGGTTCATCGTTAGATGAACTGGAGATGTCGACGATGAACGACTGGAGATGGACCACGAACGATGAGACTTCATAACGGTCAGAGCTCAACGATCAGAGCTCAACAGACCAGCGAGAAACTGCTTAGCGGTCCCCCTGAGTTAGATAGGGAATGACTCGCAACTGGCTTGCTCACAAAACATCACTCAACTGGCTAGCAGGTATGTAAACTATGTGATATGATTAAAGATGTGTGCCAGAAGTGTAGAACAGGGAGTAGGAGAGGTGGAGCTTTTCAGAAAGACCCGGTAAGAATAAGCAGTCACCAGGAAGTATCTTTTTCAGGGTGGTACAGGTTGTATCTAAGGGGGATCTTTTTCAGAGCGATATTTGAATGGCTGATGTGAGGTTCAACTCAGTTGCCTAATAGAATCCGGATGATCTCGAAATCTTTCAAACCGTCCATACAAATCTTGTCTATTATATAGCCAGTTTCGAACCGACTAATAAGTCTTCTTCAGTCTGATGTCGCAGCTTAGCTTACCACACACCTCGTTCAGGCTCCTCTCCCCTCTCCGTCATACATTATGGTATGTATAGTGTACGTACCCACCATTGGAACATATTGACACCATCTGTAGAAGTAAATCGGAATGGAAAAGCTGGTTGGAACCTGATTGCGGTTATTTATCAACTAAATCACATTCCAGCTGTCTTTACTACAGATGTTTTTGAGATAACCGGGATTCTTTTTCACTTACTTGGTGTTAGTGTGAGTGGAGATGAGAATTGTGAAGGATTTTGTATGGACTCCTGATCTGGTAAAATTGTGACATAGATGATTGAGCTCGGCTCTATCGAATGGTGCAGCTCTCATATCTCTAGCACACCTGGAACGCCGAGTTTGAGCCCCCTTCCCCCCAGGAACACTTATCAGGGAAGTTACGAGTAAAGTGGGGTTGGTTAATATTTAGTTGGGATTTAGTTGGGAGTGTGGGTGACGTATTGGGTGACAGAAGGGTTGACGTATAGCTGATAAAAACAGCCAACTATGCAAATCCTCGGTCACTAACACGTCTGCACACTTCCTTTCTCTCTTAAAATTTGCTCTCCAACTTCTCTTCGGAGTCCGAAACAAGTCCTTTTCTGTTAATTTAGCGTGTAAAGAGCCTGAGAAGGACTCCGAAGTGGACTGGAGCGGAGTTTACTTTGATTAGCTGTGCAGAGAATGAATGCGAAAAATGATATTGGTAAAGAAAATATGGCAATTCGGGAATGACGTAATGAGGTAAAGGTGACTGTGGTCACATGTCTCGTATCACTTACACATCTCACCTGACCTTTTGGTGGTATGATGTGTTCATCTCGTATTGTTTCTAGTTTGCAAGCACTGCCTATAATTAGCTCCTACAGTGCACCATAATACGACTGATGGATACATCAAAAGGTGGAAGTGGTGGACCCCCCTGGTTATCTGATGTGTAATAAGAGAGGAGACGGTGTAGGAGATGGTCTGAAAGAACGACAAACAGTCTTAAGTAAGGAAGTGAGCAGGGTTAACTACTGGTAGATGATCAACTACTGTACATACCTACTTGAAAGTTCTCTCAGATCGAAAAGATAATCTCTCTTTTGTCTTCCTTTCTCTTCCTTCCTTCCTCTCTAGCCTCACTTGACTCTACCAGGACATGCACCATTGAGCGATTTACTGTACAAGGCGTCATGCCGGAAAGTAGTCTCGTCTAATCAATCCGCTTTTGATCCGGCACGAAACTTTGAATGGGGGAACGCTTTAGACAACTTACTGCTGGTAGCATTGAGGTCGGCCCAAGTGGGGGTCAAAAGGGTGGAAACTGAATTTTGAGAAGACCAAACGACCAAATCCGTCTGGAATGATGACGTGGCAAATTTCTAGCACTGCACCTGCTCAAACTGTTGACTTTGAGACGGTTCAGTGAAACCTGTCAAACTGTATTCCCAATACAATAATTATGGGGTAATAACTGACAGTTCCAATTATAGATGGTCAGAAGTGAAGTGTCATAGAAGTGGATACTGTCAGCCAATCGCATGCAATAGATGACAGATTAATCAACACCTACATACGGTTATCTAGCCGACATCGGATCTAACCTTTGGGTCTACTACCAGGTAGGGAGCAAGCTATTTTTCAGTGCTTTTTCAAAACTGCAATTTTCAATGTTTTTTCATTTTCTCACTGGTCGCATTTTCGCTCCACCCAGTAGATCAGATACCACATCAACATAGGCGATTATCAGAGTACCTGCCAAGCGTGCCAAGGCGGTCTAGAGCGGGGATACTGAGATAATATAGGATAATTACGACCTCTACAAAGTGCACCAGTATCGTAATAACTTGGTCTGCCTTCGCACCCATCGTATCCACGAGCAATTATCAGATGTCCATCTGCGCGGGAGATTGGCCAATCAGATGAGAGATGTAGTCAGAATCAGTGATCAAGATTGGTAGTAGGAAATTGGTGGTTGTAGAGTGGAGTTCCAGTTTGAACAGAGAAACACTCTCTACAACTTCACTGTTGGTATACCATTGACATACCGGTAGCTTCAGGATCCAACTTGTACCAGTGGGTGTCTCACTCTACAAGGCAACGTCCATTGCCCTCCCTCCTCCTGTGGCTTTAGCCGTATACGAGACGCACTTGAGTTACGTGCTCTTTTTTGATTCTCTCGACACCGTGTTCAACCTAAAGGTGAAATGAAACTTGGCACACGTATTTCACGAGGTTAATGTTGGGTCAAGAGTGTATGTTATTCACAAGAGTAGAAGGTCGAGGACCAGTGCACCTTAAAGAGGATATAGGTAAGTAGGGTCAAGACAGCACTGGTACTTGTACGGCACGTCGTATCACCAAACCACATCTTCATCTCCACTATCCTGGCAAAAGGCAAAAGCGCCACATGTGCGTCTAGATCATGCACCATTACAAATAGCCGCTCTCTGATTGGCTGAAGGAGCCCGACGATCAGAGTTCTGACCATGCACAACGGTACTACACTCTATTGTCAATAACCCTTGGACAGTTATCAGATGGCTCCGAGAGAGGTTTTAACCTGCATGGGGCCAATCAGCGCGCTTGGAATTGCAATTCAGGGGTCATGGCGGCGTCTGGATGCAGGTGGCAGAGATGGAGATGAGATTGTCTTGTTTTGGGGGTCGTCTACAAGCATGCCCTTCTTGTCGTGTTATAGTATAAGGTGGAGTGCGTTGTAAGTAGAGTACAGTGCTGGTGAACATACTTAGTCTATGCTGTAGTGGTAGCAGGTAACAGTGTGTATGGTTGTAATTGAATACTACTTGGGCCCAACTTCCCAAGTCTCGTATCGTAACGTGACCTCAATCTTGGAGTCGTCTTAGTTAGTGTGCGTTTCGTCCAAAGGCTTTTTTGCATGCATCGACGTGCCAATACAAAAACAGACGGAGGGCTTAAACTGGCACACCCAACCCACCCTTAGGCTAACCCACATTGTCTTTCCCACATCTTCAATTTCGCCAGAGCACCAGTCCACCCATACACAGATACACTCGGACACACCACACTAGACAGATCACAGCACACATGAGCTCCTCTTTTGCCGCCATCAACAGAGCGGACGAGCCCAAGGGTGATTTGGAGGGAGCGGGTAATACAGGTGCGACAGGCGCGACATTACCCGTGTCAGAAGGGAAGCAGGAAGTACCAGCAACGGCAGCAACGTCAGCACAAGGATCACATCAAGGAATGGAGGGGGCGCCACCAACAGAGGCAGTGACACAACAAGCGCAGGCGGTACCTCCAGCGCAACAGGTTACACAGGAAATGCCAAAGAGTACGACAGAACAGACTGCAGCACCAGCACCCACTCCAGCACCACCGACTACATCTACGGCACCATCTACAGCACCACCGACAACTACAACTGAAGCTAGCGCTCCAGTTGCTCCAGTTGTTGCTCAGGATACCCCAGGGAACCACACGGAGGGTGTGGCGGGTACAGGGCAGGCACCACAGGTGGAGGTACAACAGGCACAACAAGTACCTGTTCAGGGTGCTCCAGCGACTGCTCCCACGACTGAGAATGTAACACAGCCTCAAGGTGGTCAGGTTCAGGTGGGACAGGCTAGTCAAGCTACTCAGGCTCAGCCTCCTCAGGTTGAACAGGCTCAGTCAGCCCAAGTTAGCCAGGCTCAGGCTGGTCAAATCGCCCAACCCCACCCCCGGACTACGCCTGTGGCTGGGGTAAAAACCGAATCCACATCTCCAAAAGGAAAAGAAGCCGCCCACTCCCCAGTGGCCTCACCAGCCACCTCCCCCACTGCCACTACAGACGCGCCGAAACGAAAAAAAAAGGCGTCTGTCATCACAGCCCAGGTCTGCTCCAACTGCGGCACCACCCGTACTCCCCTGTGGCGTCGGGCACCCAACGGAGCCACCATCTGCAACGCCTGTGGACTCTACTTAAAAGCCCGAAACATTTCGCGGCCCACTCACCTGGAAAAACCACCGGCAACAGCTACAATCTACCTGCCGGGCTCCCAGTCGGCGTCTCCAGCATTGTCTGCAGCCGAGGTGGAAAAACGAGACAGCTGTGCGACACGGGATGGAGGATGTTGTGGAGGAGCATGCAAGCCGTCAAACATGCCTGACGACAAGGACATGCAGGCAGCCTGTGGCGACGTGACGCTGGGCAGTTGTCCGGGAGATGGCCATTGTAATGGTACGGGAGGATCGGCGGCTTGTTCGGGCTGTTTGGCGTATAACAACCGAATCAACAAGGCCGTTCAGCTGGCCAACCAGCGAAAGGACGATGATGGCACGAAAACCGAGCCAGAAACGCCTGGAACACCAGTTTCGGGGTCCAGATCGGTCGTGGTTATCGCGTGTCAAAACTGTGGAACTACTATTACTCCGCTGTGGCGACGAGACGATTCAGGATCGACCATTTGTAATGCCTGCGGCTTGTATTACAGGCTACATGGTGTTCATCGACCTGTGCGGATGAAGAAGAATATGATCAAGCGAAGAAAACGAGTGCTTGAGAAGGATGGAGGAGGAGCAGCGGCCCCAGCGGCCCCCAGTCCTGCACCAGCAGCTAGTCCAGCACCAGCAGCGGCTCCTGCACCGGCAGCGGCTCCGCCAGCACAACCAGCAGCAGGAGCTACTCCAACTGTAGGTCTAGGGGTGTCTGGAGCACCTGTTGCAGCCAATGTGAGTCCCTCAGCAGTGGCAGCCAGTCCAGCAGGTACTCCTGCTTCGCTTTCTGGAACTCCAATCGGAACTCCAGTTGCTTCAGCTGCCACTCCTTCAGCAGGCACTCCTACCCACCCCATGCAACAACAGCACCAACAACAAAAGCAGCATCAGCAACAGCAGCAGCATCAACAACAGCAGCAGCAACAGCATCAGCAGCATCCTCAGCATCCTCAACATATGCCTGGAATGCCTGTTCCTCTTGGTATGCAGCCAGGAGCAGGAGCACCTCCTCCTGGTGCTCCTCAGGGCGCTGGATCTGGACCTCTGCCTCCAATCCACTACCCCTACCCTCACCATCCCCCGCCTCACCCGCATGCTCATCCCTACTACTACCCCTACTACCCTTATCCCTACCCTTACCCAGTCCAGGGCATGCCTCCGCCTCCCATGCAGTTTCCCACTGGTCCAGACGGCAAACCCGTTTCTCCATACGGGTACCCTGCTCCTGGAGCTGCCCCCATGCCTCTAGCCATGCCTCCTGCAGCTGGAGCGTCGCCTATCCCCCAGGCAATGTACGCTCCTCCTGCAATTGATTTCACGCATTCGTTTAGAGGCAATCCGGGCCCCAGCAACCCAGGTAATGATCCTGCGACGCCTGTTCCTCACAGCGAGACAGCCTCGCCTGCCAGTGGAGAGAAACGAAGCGCGTCGCCGTCGTACCAGGACTCTTTGCGTAAGAAGCAGTCTTTGGATCTGTCGATTCATTCGCTACTCAACACCAACAGCAACGCGTCGGAAGAGGGTACGCGGCAGAAGCTCAAGGATTTTCTGGACATTCAGATTCCAGACGATCTGACGAGCTCGGCCGAGATCCGGGAGTATCTAAAGGAAAAGCAGCGGGAGATTAGTGAGCGGCTCAAGGAGTTGAATTGAGCAGAAGTGAGCTAAGAGAGTTGGCCCAGGTCACGGGCACCAAAAAGCATGGGTACAGCATGGGTGTGGCATGGGTAGCATGGATACAGCATGGGAACAGGATGGTTTCCGGTTACGACCGTGCCCATGTGCCAATGCCATTTATACAGCATCTTTGTCTGTACCTGGACATGTGCACCCCCAAAAGTAATTAGAGCGTACAGTACTAACGGTTCAATGTATATTATTTATGATGAAGAGGAGAAGGAAGAGGGTATCGGTACAGTAGGATTAGTATGGTATCAATGTAACGGTTCTGAAGTGACGCTATCAATATTATCTCGTATTTTTAGTGGCAGAAATGGAGGGGTAGAGAGGTGAGGTGTTGGAGGGGAAGGTGGAAAGAGGTGGAAAGAGGTGGAAAGAAGCGAAAAAATGAAAGGATGTGCTTGAAGAAGAGAAGTGTTACTGAGAGAGCCGCTCTCACGGTAATAGCTGTTTTTATGTTGATTTCAGGATGTTTTTGTTTTTGCAAAGTCGATTTTTCATGTTTTTAAGTCGATTCAAAAACAGGCATAAAGTCGTTCTCTCAAGCCTCCTCCCCACCACTCCTCTCACCACCTCAATGCAACCCTCAATTGAATCTCATCATTGTCGCACCTTGGTCGCATATCAGGGTTGCAATGAGACAACGTTCCTTGCAGATGATGCATGATAGTATGGGTGGATCATACAGTGCTCTGTCTTCTCACACCTGTACCGGTATGTACTGTGTCCCTGCCAAAACACATCTGTCATATCCACGCCTCGGCATATTATATAAGACGTTGAAGGAGCCTCGGTGACAGCTGGAATTCCAGTACAAACCTGAAAAAGCGGGTCGTTAGCTGGTGGTTAATCAGCCAAATATTATGGAGCTAGTCTGCTAGCGGTATCAGATGGCCCTGTTAGCTGCTAAAACTGCATCCCAACGTTGAGAAGCAGGGTCAGAGGGTAGACAAGAGGTTAAGGAAATGATCAATACAAGGACAAGTGGTTCTTTTCTTTTTTGAACGTGATATTCATGGTAAGTGGCCCACTGGTTTGTATCAATTAGTCAGTATCATCAATAGTCCTGTGTTTGTCTTCTACTGAGCCAAGACAAGTCGTGCGGCTAGAGCGCTAGTTTGGCGTGTAATAAATGAAGATGGATTTGAGTGTAAGGACTACGTCATGAATGAGAGGAAGGGTGAAGACAGACTGAAAATTTATGACTGGAAAATGTTCAAAAAAAATAAAAATGATTATTCACAATCCACTCACAACCTGCCATAAGCCCTGCTGCTGCTGCTGTTGCCCCCTCCCCCCCGGCTACAGTTGTCAAATCCCCCCCTGCATTATCAGCTTGTCCCCACATTATCCCACATTGTTCTCCTTTCGGTTAGGGTTTCATTTCGCCAGAGGATATTAATGGATATTAAAGCTAGAGAGATATGAGACGGATCAAAAGGGGCGTTTTGGTCACGTGACGGGGTTGAAAATGGCAAAACGGACTAGAGTAAGTGTTTCTCAATGTTTTCAGGTTGGTTCCGGGCCAAACAAGGAAAAACGGGGAAAGTTAGGGGGTGCTTTTCAGACACTTTTCAGACATTGTTTTACTGTACCATGTTTTACCATGCTTTACTGTTTCACTCTTTCAACCAGTTTAACATCATAGTTTGGCATCCGTGTGATCCGGTTTCTAGGGTAAGACATTCATTTCTTGCTCTTTCAAAGTACGTCATCGTGGCCTGCAACTTTTGGTGGGGTGAATTGGCTGACATCCATTCTTGACGTTTTCAGTTGCCGTTCCAGAGTTGACATTTCCAGAGTTGACATTTCAAGAGTTGACATTTTCACCTGAGCACTGCCTATTCCTTCGTCTACCTTGCGCTAAAGAAACAAAGCCGGTTGGAAAGTGGTGAACAAGGTGTCTATAGTTAGAGGAGTTGGGATGATGTACTATGACAAGAACGGCTCAAAATGAATGGTAGAATGGCTCAAAAAGTAGTGTTAAAACCGCCCAAAAACTCAGTCACAACACGTCAATCACTTCTGTCGTCTTTTCACGGTGTTCTCCCCCCCACCTCCGTCTATCCGAACCCCTACTCGGTGTTTGTCCACGTCAGACGTCAACTGACATCTGTAGACTTCTTTCAGCCCACCCGCTCAAAACAGGGTTGGCGGCAGTGAGCCGTGCCGATCTGGGGAAGTTATAGAGGTGAAGTTTGGGTGAATTTAAAGAGAGAGAAAACGTGGAAAACAACGTCATAGCGTATGAAAACCAGGGTACATAATTCCCAGCGTCTTTTGCACGTTTTCCGATATAATATAGTCCACTTTGCTGTTGTCTGATGGCCCAAGCTGTCTAAAAGTTTGACAGAAAATATTCCATCTGGACTGAACAAGTAAGGCTGTAGACAGCCTATGAAGGGTGATAATGGTGTGATTTGAAAAAGTGATAAAAATGAAAATTACAGAATGAGAAGTAATACCAGAGCACAAAAACACCCAGGTTTCCCAACTCCACACAAAGACCTTTTATCCAACTAAAATAGAGCCTGTTTTCCCTGCTAAAACAGCCTTACTCCAGCCTAAGACCAGTAAGAGCAGTCTACTTTTATGATCTAAACCTAGACACGCGGCAAGCTCAAACCCTATCACATCCAGTACATGCCAATGGTGGACAGTTGATTATATCATCTCTTTGGATTCTTCTTCTTTATCACCCGTTGCCAATTTTTTCTCTTCTCCCTGTTTTCTTCTTCACTCTCGACATGACCAAAACGGTCGTTCCTAGAAAACGCTTTCTATGGCACCCTACGGACCTGGACTCGTACTATTCGGACGACTACTTTACTGAAGATGAAGAACGGGCCTTCAAATACATACATCCTCGACCTACACCTATGGCTTCGCTGCTGAATCTCAAACTGAGTGAATACGAACTCATTCACTTCTACAACAACGAGTCAACACCTCTATTGGTAGCAGCTACAGGCAAGAATGAAGAGGCTCAAGGACTATGGATGGCCAATGTGACGAAATTGGCCTCCAGTAACGATGCTCTCAAGGAAATCTGTATGGCCTTTGCCACTATGCATATGGGACATAATCGCAAAAGCGCCATTTATGTTCTCAAAGACGGAAAACAACATCCAAAGGAGGCAGGTGCAGTGGTGGATCTAAGCCAAGTGATTGGATATACAAAATTGGAGGAACAAGTGTTGGAACAAATGTTTTTGAGGTTCATTAACGCAGTCAAGGCGCATCAGATCCAGATTATGAAAATGACATTGGAATCTTATGAGTCTGTTTTGTTGTCTAGTGTTCTCATTTACCTTCACGCAATGAGTATGGGTCCTTATGTTCCTCTGATAAGTTTCGATGGAGGAGTGGACTTGTTCAGTCTAGGAAGAACGATCCATGATCTCACATTCATCTACAGCGACAAAATCAAACCGGAAAACCCCTTCAATTACGACTTTGACCTCGACCTTATGAGTGAAAGAGAACGTCTACCTAGAGAAGAAGACATGTGGGCTATAATCGACTTTGTGGATACAGACGACGAGTTGAGCAATGCGGAGAAACGACGAATCAAACATATCTTGACTACTGAGCTCAAAAACCTCATCAATCTATTTCATATGGATCGAGAAGCAATGTCTGTTTCTCATATCGCAGCATGGTGCACTTTTTGGACGCCTGGGTTCTTCAGAATTCTCAGAGAAGAACAAAACACATACGCTCTGCTGTTTGTAAGCTACTGGTGTGGATACGCGCATATGTGGCACGTTTTATTCTGGTGGGGAGATCGGATCCAGGAGGATCTATTGCATTTGAAGGATCACCTGCCAGAACGCGTGCACCATTTTTTGCAATGGCCGTTGGAGAGCTGTACGAGGTTCGATATCAACTATATGGACTTGTTGAACGGCAAGATGAGGAAATTGTACCTCTAGACATGTGAAAATGTCGTTATTTAATTAATTTATTAAGCAGGAGAAATACTGCAGGAGATATGGTTATCTGTGCGTTATCGTGCATGGTGAGAGTGGGCGTGGTAAGGAGGTGTTGTTGATTGTTTTCCGAGCCAATATATATCACATATCAAGTCTATATCTATGTCTCAGAAAAGTGGAACTTGTAGGTTATGTAAAGTTGAGTTGGTGATGATAACTATTGAGTATAGATGCATGTACCTTAAGGAAACAACAGATTGGTAGATAATCTTTACAGTACAACATATGGGTAATAGCATGTCTCAGTGGACGAGAGAATCAATTGATATCTTTGTGAACATCAACAATCCTTATCCGGTTGATGTCCGTTATCATAGCTTAAGACGGGAGCACCTCTAAAGACATAAGTAGTAGAGTATGTACCGGTAGGGAGCTCTTTAATAAGGGGACGTCTCCGAAAAGTGTGTTGCCTAACATTCTCCATATTCTTGAAGTGTTGAAATGAGATTTTTACTCATTTTCTGAAGAACACACAGGTCCATCCTGATGCCATGCTCTGTGGGTCTCTCATAAGGGTGTGTTGACTCCTCTGACGAGTTACTGTTGAGATAGAGGTCTCGGTGATCGGAACGGCCTCCAAAGAAGTGAGATGTAAGTCGCTAGTGTATTTAACTTATTAAATTACCGTCTTAATTGACGAGGAGTGCTGTACTTAGAGTTATCGAATAACTCCATATCTCCTTGAACATCAGCGATACTGATCTGGTTGATGTCTGTAGTCATCGCTCAAGAAGGTACAGTAACAACATCCCTAGAGACATGACCATACAAGTACATACCGGTAAAGAATTTTGTAAATCAAGACATCTTTCAAAAGAATCTTTATTTACTTTCCCATTGATCTACTATCTACAATTGCTTTCATCAAGACTCTTCCTAGGTACAGTACAGCTCTTATTACTGTCACTGCTAATCGACAGAGGTGAAAATAAGAGCCCCGGATATCTCGAAAAAATCTACGAAAAGGCTGATGGAAGCTGGTTTAATTGAATAATGATCTCAATATGGTTCCTATAGCTGTGTCCCTACCGATTGTCTTCTACAGAGTGTGTCAATTGGGGTGTACTGTAAGTCCTGTTCACGGAGATAGTCTCGTAAGACTCTTCCTAGATATAGCTTATATAACATGTACCAAAGTTTTACACTTGGTAGTTTCAAGCATTTACCAGTCAAGCTACTGCACTTATAGGAAGTGCATCAGCCTTCTCCCTTACTTCATTGCTCATTTGATTGACCTCCCTACTTCTCTCTATCTTTGCATCTTCATCATGGCTGTTCATCCAAGAAGCACATAGAACAGAGACAAGTCCATACCAGGGACGCTAGAAGGTATCACATTCATTGCCAGAAGTCTCAAGAAGTGTCCTCAGCTTCTAAATGTACTCAATTTCAGCTTTTGTTCGTCCTTATAATCGTATATCATTACATCTACCTCTCCATGAATGAAGCTCTTCCAGTACATACCAGTAGTACAGACAACACCAATGAGCGTCAATCCAGTTACTAGAGGCCTCACGAACTAAAATCTCTTCATTTCACTTTGTCGAGCATACTAATACACCTCTTAGCACTACTTTTACCATCTCATTGTATCATTAATCATGATCATTCTATATCTAAGGGGCGATAAAGTCTCTTCCAAACAGACCTCTCTTGAGCCAATCCTGGAACATGAGGGCTCGGGTTCTAAATGAAACACACTGGGAAAAGTAAGCCGATCGCCAAATGTACATTCCGAGCAGTCCTCCAGTAAAAGTTCCATGTTTTCCAAAATCAAAAACAGCAGCGTTACCCAGGTAAGCCAGATTACCCAGATGCTTGTACTTGAAGGGCTTGTAGTAAGCAGCATCAATATCTCCATAAGGAACAGGAGTATCGTAGGCAGCTTCTCCGATCGAAGCAATCTTTCTGAGCTTCTTTCCTAGGTAAACTCCCTGTTGGTTGGCTCTCTGAGCAGTAGCAGGCAGAGAAGTGATCTTTTGGTCGACATCCTTGAGCATTTTGGTCAGTTCAGAGTACGACAGAGTTCCACTATGGTCAGCATCGTACTCTTCAAACAGTTGGTCCACTCGAACAAAGTGTTCTGCTGAGTCAGGTAGAGTCTTTTGAAGCACAGCAGTGAGTCGCTTAACTTCTCCAACAGTCAGTTTAATCTCGTGAATTCGTTTATCCAGAGCTTCGGGAGTCTCTTCGATGTTTGCAGCAAAAGTCCGGGTAGCAAGAATATGAGATTTGAGGTAGTCAAGGGCAGTATCTAGAACATGAGTTCGAACAGTAGAACAGTCTCCAATAGCATAAGCTTGTCCTAGAGGAGTACCCAAGATTCTGAGTTGAGGATCGGTCTCAATAGCTCGTCTGTTTGTCTGATCAGGAGGTCCAATATCCTTAACAATGGCCTTTGTAAGAGGAGACTGATCGACACCTGTAGACCATAGACAGAGTCCAAAGGGGACTTCTTTGACGATTTTCTTGGAGGGATCATTAGGATCCGCCTGGGAGAAAAGAACACTATCTTTCTTGACTTCCACGACTCGTGAATTGGTCAACAAGTCAATGTTATCGTGCTTGAATCTGTCCATGGCGTACTCGGAAACCGAGTGGTCAAAAGTGTTGAGAATAGCCGATCTGGACTGGATCACGTGGACAGACACCAGGTTTCTGAGAGCCTTGGGGTAATGTTTAGCCAAGTCTTCATTCATCAAATCATAAACCTCAGCAGCCATTTCAACACCAGTAGGTCCTCCTCCACATACAACAAAGGACAGAAGTCGTTTTCTCTCTTCGGTAGAAGTAGATGGAAGAGCCGCCTTTTCGAGGTTAGCCACAAGTTGGTTTCTGATACTCTTTGAGTCGTCCACAGTTTTCAAAAAGTGGCAGTACTGAAGACCCTTGACTCCGTGAGTGTTTGTAGTACATCCCACTCCAACTACCACTTTATCGTAGGGCACGTAAAAGTTGACTGTATCTCCGGTAACAGGGTCTCTTTGAGAACACTCTACCAGACGTTCCTTGAAGTCGATATTGTTGGCAGAAGCGTTGACAAAATGAGCAGCAGCAGCAGCACAGATTCGTCGCACAGGTTCAGTGATAGATCGCAATTCCAGCGTTCCTACAGTAGCCGAAGGAAGCATGGGAGTGAACAGAAAGTAGTTTGAAGGAGAAATCAAAGTCACGTTATAATCACCGGGTTTCAGAGCATTCAACAACGCCACAGAGCCCCATCCCGAGCCCAGAACAACCAGACGCGGTTTTCCAGAACTCTCGGACTTTTCAGGAGTATCAGTATCGTCCAACCAAGAGTCGAAAATAGGCAGGTTCTTGGGTCCTCCTCTTCTAGGAGAAAGAGCCAAAGCATGGACATCAATATCTCCACAATCGTCAATCTGCTTGTACGACGAGTAATCATACACCAAAAAGGAGACCACCAGAGCAGTTGCACTCAGACCAATGGCTCCAAAAGTAGCAAGGGTGAATCTGAGGAACTTTTTGCCTCGAGACAGTGGGGAGTTTGTCTGGAACACGGGTCTAGAAGAGTGCAAACTTCTCAATGGGGTGTATACTGATGCTGGGCGTCTTGCCAGCGAGCTCAGAGCTCCTGTTCGAGTCAATGGTCGTAACATGTTGTGTCAACCAGTTATCAAAAGTGGTTATGCACGATAGTGTAGGTGGGATGGGGTCAAGTACGGACGTACTGTAGCAAGTGTATAAAGTGTCTCAGACTTGGGAGCGTGTCCAAGACGCAATTGGTCTGGGATTTGGATTTGGAAACGACCGTTGAGATCTGCAGCCGGAGAGGAACTAAGACGACCTTCCCCGGGGTTTCTACGGGGTCTTGTGATGGAGATGAGGTACAGCCCCGTCAGTATGATTAGTGAGCGAAACTACAATACAGGTAGAAGTGTAATATGGTCTTTTTGAGGTGGTTTAAAAGTGGTTTTTTGGCCGTTTTGTTGTCATTTTCTTGAGTCGTTATTTTTGGCATTTTCTCAGCAACCAGTACTCTGTTGCCACCTCTATGTCTCCCACTAAATCGTCTCTCGATATATCGCGCAGGTTGCGAATATGCCGCAGCTTATCCCCGAACAATGATATAATTGGAAGTTTAAAATCAATTGTGGAGATAAAGAGGCAGGTGGAGATGAGACTGAAGAGGCGTTGGAAATGCGCAAAAAACGAGTTTGGGGAGTTTCGGAGATAACCAGAGACAATTGAGCCCTTTAGCCGGTTCACTTCTAGCTCAACAGGGCTAGTCTATGCTGTATAGTGCCACTCTTGCTAATACTCCGAATGTAGCGTAATATGTATGATGTAATATAACTGACTGGTAGAGCAACGTATACCTTGACGAGTCAAGTTGAGCCAAAAGGGGGAATTAACAGCACCAGAGCACATAGAGAAAAGTCCGAAAATCGTAGACTTGTATCTTATGGTATGGCACCACCACATCTCTTTTGTTCAGTTATATCCGTAAGCCTATCTCCCTAGCCCTAACCCCCTCTTGGCATGGTGGTGCATACTAACTTATAGCCCAGCCTCCTCCATCATAACCACTCACATCTACAACTACTACCACAACTACAATGGGAATCAACAATCCAGTGCCACGGTCGCTTCGAAGCGAGTGCCGTAAGGCCGCCAAAATTCTTGCTTCATTTGTCAAGCCCAACCAGATTTTCGGCCAGGATATGGTCATTCCGCCCCATGTTTTGCAGAACGCCGAGGGTCTCGTTATTCTGACCGTTCTCAAGGCCGGCTTTCTGTTCTCTGGCCGAGCCGGTTCCGGAGTCATTGTATCTCGTCTTCCCGATGGAGGTTGGTCTGCTCCTTCTGCTCTGGTGACTGCTGGAGCCGGAGTAGGAGGCCAGATTGGAGCCGAGTTGACGGACTTTGTTTTCATCTTGAACTCCAGAAAGGCCGTCGATTCCTTCTCGCAAACTGGAAACATCACTCTTGGAGGAAACATGTCTCTTGCTGCTGGTCCCTTGGGCCGAAATGCCGAGGCTGCGGGCTCTGCTTCAGCCACTAATGTGGCCACCATCTTTGCCTACTCCAAGACCAAGGGTTTGTTTGCTGGAGTCTCTCTTGAAGGCTCTGTGCTTGTGGAACGACGAGAAGCCAACCGAAAGTTCTACGGAACCAACAATGCCACTGCCAAGAAGATTCTCAGTGGATACGTTGAGCCTCCACCAGACTGTGATGCTCTGTTCCGAGTTCTCGAGTCCAGAGCGTTCCGAAACCCCAACGACTTTGCCGATGACGACTCGTACTTCCGACACGATGGCGACTCGTTCTACGACGATATCCCGTCTCAATTCTCAGATGGATCGTCTGTTCGAAGAGGAGACAGTGACGACGAGTATGGAGGACGAGGAGGCGGCGCAGGAGGAGGCCGATACTCGTCACGAAATAGAGACGATGACCGAAGAGGCGGAGGAGACCGAGGAGGACGAAGAGACTCATCATACTCGTACCGAGGAGGCCGAGACCAGGAAGAGGACCGGGAGGTGGTCACCCTGACAGACCGGTTCCGAAAGGCGCACTTCAAGTCGTCGTACTCGGACGATCCCTCTGGCCGAAGAGGAGGCTCGTCTCGAAGCAACAATGACGACCGGTACGACCGAGACCGGGACTGGAGAGACAAGGGTCGAGGCGACCGAGGCGACCGAGGAGGCCATTACTCATCTAGATCTCGAGACTACGAAAACGGAAGTAGCAGATCCAACCGAGACAGAGAGTACGATCGAGACGACAGATACGATCGAGATGACAGAGATCATCACCGTGGAGACCGGGGAGACCGGGGAGGAGACCGATACGACCGCTACGACCGGGACGAAAAGTCGGCTGCTCGAGAAAAACCCTTCAAGCCCGCTCCTCCTCCTCCTCATGCTGCGGCTGCTCCTCCAGTGGCCGAAGAGAAGGCTGTTGCTCTCTACACTTTTGATGGAGAGCAGCCTGGCGATCTGTCGTTCCGAAAGGGCGACGTGATTGCCGTGGTCAAACGAGGAGTGTCCAAGGACGATTGGTGGACTGGCCGAAACGGCGCCGTCGAGGGAATCTTCCCTGCAAACTACGTGGAGTTGATGTAACCATGAGACTCCTCCTATTAACCCTTTACTGTTCTACTTTTGATGTTGACATTTACGCCTCGCCGATAATATAGTCTGTGATATAGTCTGTCTTTTTGTAATGATATGATAATGATATGGAAAATGTAGGTGAGTGACATGTTTGAAATCACTCAAGATGTGATACTTCCCAGTTGCAACGATGATCTTGAACGGCTGTAAGATACTTGAGGTAAAGAGGATTAAGGTTCAATGGACCTCGTCTGTTTGAGTGCAGTTAAATAGGTGTTAGGAGTGAGAAATTTGGAATTTGAGGGTATGACCGTGGAGCTACGAGGTTGTTGATCATTAATATGCTCTTGGATCTCATTTTGGAGCACTATTCATCGAGTAAAGTTGTGCTGTTGTTACCCACCATTTGTAAGTAACTTGGTTGAGTTCTACAGTTGACCATGCTCCTCCTCTTTCGAATCAAAGTTGAGTGAAAGATCTGCAGAAGTTAATGAGGGATTTGAAAAGAACTGAGAAAGACTTGGAGACAATTGAATGTTGGAAGTTCTGGTTTTGTCCACCAATTCTCCTGTCCACCCACCCCTACAATCTACAGTGCTACGTGTCATTTCTATAGGAGGGGTTAGTTCGTCTTTGCCACTTTTAGTGCGTCTTTCAGGGTGGCGCTGGGCAGTGTACAATGTTCCCTGTGGTGTTAACTCCGTTACTTCCGATGTGGAGGTAAGGGGAGGGTTCTTGGGAGTGGGTTCTTGGGAGTGAGTTCTTTTCTCAACTTTATGAGGGTCGAAAGATGACGTCACATAGGAAAGAGAGAGGGAGAGGTGAGGGAGTTCCAGTGCGGTGACCTGAGTGCTTAGTCAGATGGGAAATAGGAGGCGAAAAAAAAGGAGGTCAACAGTCGGTCGAGATCGGAAAAACGGAAAATCTCCACACCAAGAGTCGTCTTCAATTGACCTGAAAGCAGACTAAAACACGTTTGTTCCCCACAATAGAAGATTGGAGCGAAGTGAATTTCGCATTTGTTGTGTTTTCGCACGGCTCAATCTGTTCTCGTTGCCGTTTCTTTTTACCCCATCATTTAGTGTGTTAGCTGCTTACCTGGTGTCCTTCTCCTTAGCTAATTTCTGCTTCACGTCCTGCTTCAAATCATCTCCAACTCTAATGAGCGGGCACGACGAACATGGTAATCGATCCGGATAATATCACTTGGTTGTGACCGAGAGGTACGGAGAAACGGCGGAATGTGGGGCAAATCAACGGCCTGGGGAAATGACGAGTCGCGTCCGATTGGCCCGATACCTCCGGCCCAAACCTCGGTCGTCCACTTGTTCCACCCACTTCCATCCAACGTCATTCCGCGTCTGTCGTGTGCGAGAGAACTTGGAGTGTCCAGTGAGTGCCCGAGTGAGACTGTATGGTGGAAGACAATAGAGCTTTAGAGGCATTGGGGCGTCGTAGCAGCTATGCGGTCACATGACTGTTAGTACACCGTCATACCTGTTATTAATCATCATCTGGTTCACTCCCCTCTACCGCCCTAATTCCGCTGCCACCATGCCGCTGCACTATGCGATGTCCAGATAAGGTAGCAATCCTCGTTTCTAGGTTTGGGTGTGACTTGAGCAGTCAAATGTGTGTATAGAGTGTGTTGTGAGGGACCAGTCAAAAAAGGGCAAAAGGGGGGGACCCACGTCTATATAAGTACCCTGCCAAATGTCAGAAAAACGTCTTTACACAATTGGCCCCACAACCACCCCATTACACGCCCCACGTCGTGTATAACACAAACCTCAAAACCTAAACCCAACCACTCCTTGTATATATCTGAAAGAGACGTGGTCAACTTTGTCTTCTCTTCTCTCTCTTTTTTTCTCCTACAACACATCACACATTACACATTACACACAACATGTCCAACTCCGCCAAAGCCGCCGTGGTGCCCCCCGCACCCACCGCCGAAGACATTGCACGAGCCAACGCCGGATCCAAGGAGGAGCCCATGTTCCAGGCCAAAAACTTTCTGTCCAAGTTCCGTCTCGACGGCAAAGTGGCCATTGTGACGGGAGGAGCTCGAGGTCTGGGCTTTTCCATGGCCGAGGGTCTGTGTTCGGTCGGCCTCAAGGGCATTGCCATTCTGGACGTGCAGCAGGATTTGGGTCTCGACGCCATTGAGAAGCTCCACAAGGCCTACGGAGTGCAGGCCCAGTTCTACAAGGCCGACGTTCGAGACGAGGAGTCCGTCAACGAGATCATCGACCGGGTCGTGCACGATCTGGGGTCTGTGGATGTTGTGGTCAACTCTGCCGGTGTTGCCGACCTGGTCCATGCCGCAGAGTACCCTGCAGACAAGTTCCGACGAGTGATTGATATCAACCTCAACGGATCCTTCCTGGTGACCCAGGCCGCAGCCCGACACATGATCAAGCAGGGCACCGGCGGAACCGTGGTGTTCATTGCGTCCATGTCCGGCTCCATTGTCAACTGGCCGCAGCCCCAGAGCGCCTACAACGCCTCCAAGGCCGCCGTCAAGCACCTGTCCAAGTCTCTGGCCGCCGAGTGGGCCGTCCACAACATCCGATGCAACTCCATTTCGCCCGGATACATGGACACTGCGCTCAACCGGGCCTACAACACTCTGTTTGAGGAGTGGAAGGACCGAACTCCTCTCGGCCGACTCGGAGACCCCGATGAGCTGACTGGAGCCTGTATCTACCTGGCTTCTGAGGCGTCGTCTTATGTGACTGGCTCTGATATTATCATTGATGGTGGATACACTATTATTTAGAATGTATTATTTACACTTATCGAGCGTCGAGTGTCGTAGGCCATGAAATGGCCGTAGGCGCGAGCACACGAACCACTTCTCGAATGTCGTAAGCCATGGAATGACTGTAGGCACGAGCCATATATCGAATGTCCTATGTAGTACGATATCGTAGACACGAACCACTTCTCAATTGTCTATGTAATAGCGTAGACAGGATCCGTTTATCGAGAGTTCTATGTAATAACGTAGACAGCAGCACAGTTATTTACAAGATACTTTCTAGTTACGGAGTCCCCTTTATTTTACAGGTAGTATCGAAGCAGTATCAATATCTATGATACAGTAGCCATGAGCATTGTGGAGCTCTGATTCCGTGTGATCTGGCGACTATGGTGGACAAATACTATTGTCCTGGGGTATCTTGTACATCGGTATTAGTTGTTGAAGTACTTTAGCTTTGGTTGTACCTCTTGTTAGTATAGTCTCCCTAATATTATCATCGTATAATTATCCCTCTATCGCCCCCCCGGACAAGGTACACTATCAATGCGCCAAGAGTTGGAGCTCCGATAACGGGCCGTAATTGGGTGAGCAGGTGACTAGAAGGAGCGGATCAAGAGGTGACTGAGCGGATCAATGTATCCGTGGAAGAAATCGGGTGTAAAATGTGGTTTGTAGAGATTGCATGGAAGGTGTAGTTCGTGGGGGTTAGGGTGGGGGTTAGGAGGAGGGGGAGTGGTAGGAGGGTAGGGAGGGCAAGGAGGTGACCAGCAAGCACCCAGATTGTACCTTTATTGAGCAAGAAAAAGAGGGAAATAATGGGGAATCTGTGTTAGTAAGCAAATCTGGACCTTTTCGATTTATATGGTGCCTCTTTTACTTGTTAGTAAGGCGTGCGCAATGCCTTGAGTTGGGTGTCTTGACGAGTCTTTTGCTTACTTGTTAGGTGAGACATTTCAGATCGAAGTGGAAGAAAATAGAAGACTTTTTTGTAGAGGTCATAGGTTCGATTTTGAGCTGGGTATCATGAGATCAAAGGGGTATTTGGGTGGTGTTTTCGGTGGATGACGTTGGATGATGCTGCTAGAGTGCAGGGTGAGGGTGTGATAGAGAGAAGTTGATAAAGTGGGTGAAAATAGTCGGAAAATGAATTTGAAAAGTTGTATCCGTATCAGCTGAATCTGCTGGATGCTATGGTGAACTCATTGAGGTGGTTTGGAGACTGTAGATGCCTTTTGATGGCAATCCCTTGTGAGAGGAGTCACCAGATGATGAAAAAGAACCCATCAACTGATCAATAACGACCTGGATCAATGCGGAGAAGCCATTGAGGGGATCCAACAAGTCTCAAAAATCGGACCGAAAAGTCCGTGGGGTTCTGAGACTGATTTGAGGTATGATGTCATCACTAGACAGGACCTCAAACATTGATTGAGAACAAATGACGTTATAGAACGGTTTTGGAAACCCCAGGAGCTCAATTAAGAGCACTGGAGCAATGGGATGGGCCCATACAACATCCAGATCAACTTTTTTGACGTCAATTTCGTCTCATTGAGCAAATTCTTAAGACTTCTTCAGCCAATCCTGAAGGCCATAGATGTCGGAGTATTTTCGGTGGTATATCACCAGATACACCTATGAAAACTTCCACCTACTCCGTACCTCATTAGCCACGGTACTTCCCTTCTCGTACGATTTTGAGTCACATTTTGTGCTCATCTCTTCTTCCTTCCTTTACTGGAACTATCGTGGCTGGTGACCCTGGTAAAGTATGCTGCAGCCACATTGAGCGTCCGCGGAATGCCGTTGTAAGACAATAAGAAATGCTCCACAGCTTCACTGCTTCAGAGCAGCTTTGCAGCCGCAGCAGCAGATTTCTTGTTACAATTTGTTTGTTCAATTCGTTTGTTGCAATCCTTTTGTCTAATTACAGGTACCGGCACTGGCACTCCAAACACCTTTCTACCCCTGCATTGTATAGACGGCACTCCAGAGACTTTGGCTGTTAGAATGCGGAAGCGGATGTGGAGAAGACGACGAACCATTGACAATGAAAGAGTCATCAAGAATGTATTTGCACTTGTATACTTGTTGAAGTATTGTTCAATAGATAGTAGTCCAATATACCATAGAACACCCTAATAGAACCATACAAATTCTAAAATGCCACAGGATTGTTTTGTCGCCAATTCCTTCGCCACTCTCAATCCGTCCAACAACCGACTTGACTCTTCAGGCACCAGCCACTATCCTTTCCTTTTCCAGGTAGAGTCCATTATATGCACGAACGGACATGTTGACTCGGAGAAGTAGGGGTGAACAGGGTGTGAAGAGTAGCCTACCAGGTAGATCAAAGTCCATTGTCGTGTAGTCGTTGTTTGATCACGTGACCTCGTACTTCCTCATATTTACATATCACGTGACCTAACTTCCTCTCCTAGTACCTACCGTATGCCTCCTTACTCCCCCCAGTTAATCCGCATTTTTCCGTTTGACTTCCCGGAACGGCCCGAGGAGCCCGAAGATACACCTGGGATGCCGGCTTGGGCCTTGTGGCGAGTTTGTTAGCTTCTTTTCCTTCCTTTTCCCGCTCCATACACTCTTTGGGCCTCGGCGCAGATTCCATGCAAAACAGAAAGTGAGACAGCCGAAGGAGTGGTGATGTAATGAAAAGGTGGTACCTGAGAATACACTATAAGACTATAAGATGTTACTCGACGTTTTTCGCCGCATACTCCTGCGTCATGTCATCTCATGGCATCTGATAGCGCGGGTAGGTCTCGCTAGTGGAGGCTTAGAGTGCATATCTGAAAAATATCCTCCATTTTTTCTTGTCTGGGATAAACTCAGTCTTTGTTTTTAGCATGCACCTGCGGAAAACTTGGTGCAAACTTTGAACTGCAAGAGTTCCATGGGTTTGACATTGGTGGGGAAGCCAAGCGGGTGAAGAGGGGGAGAATTGGATGGGGAATAGGGTGGTGGCCTTAGTTTTGTTCTAGCTGTGTTTTTGGTGGTTCTATAGTGGTTGTATGAGGTCTCACTATAGTCTACCTTAGTCTAATTGTAGACACTAGAGAAGGCTACAGACAGGATTACAAGGACTATAGGATGCCCTAGGACCTCCAAACTTGGCCAAATGCAGTTTCGTCAGCGTGTCCCCTCGTGGGACCATTTCTGAATGGGTTTGTCTTGGCATCGGAAAAACCGCAGTCTTGGACAGCCGTGTGTTGCTCGTCCAACTTTGTTTTCGGAGAGAAGGAAGAGGGAAGAGATGGGAAGTAGAGTGAGAAGATCTGCGATGGTCGAGAGAATGAACGTTAGTAACCGACGTAGTTTAGAAATGGACAGGTTATGACTGTTTTTCCCCTATTATTGCTGCTCATTCCTGTTGCTGTTCCCTCACCCATCATGCACGATTGCTAGACCTTTGCTACCCGCATTTCCAAACGTGGTACCAAACAGAGTTGTTCTGCGTGGAGAAGGCGTGGCGGGGAGGTTTAGGAAGACTAGTTCGATGACTTTAGACAATGAGGTGGGGGTATGACATGGGTTCTAGTGCATGACTGAGTACTAGGCTACAACGTACCCTTGGGGCAGACCTACTATGAGTACAGTACTACGAGCACTAGTTCACATCAATAGTTGGTTTGATTCTCCCTTCTTCGTTTTTCGTTTCGTCCCTCCCTCCTCCGGAAAATCATGCACGGACAATTCCCTCAGCCGCTGTCTCAGTCAACCAACGTCGGCAAAGGCAATCCTCAACAAGGTGCAATGTAACCGAGGAAGTTAGGAATAGCTCTTGTGTGGACGTCTCGAGGAGGTAAGTGGAGGCCGTAGAGGAGTAGATAGTATGGGAACAAAAACAGAAATGATATCTGACAATAACACCATGTTCCATCAGCCCACAACCACCACCACACCACCATGGATTGCTCTTTTGCTACCATACCAAACACGTTGCTAAATCATAATTAGCCGTATAACATTCAAGCCTCTCTCTTTATATACTGCATCGTTTCACCCCATCTCCATCTTTTATCTTCCAGGTCATCTCTAACCGTTCTAACCACCTTTCTACTCTTGTTAGCCATGCTCAACCAACCGAAAAAACCGCTGTGGCCGAAAATCCGACACATTTTGCGAGAACCGTTTGCCGAGTTCTGGGGCTGCGTCATTCTCATTGTCCTTGGAGACGGCTCTGTGGCCCAGGTCGTTCTCTCCAAGGGCGAAAAGGGAGACTACCAGTCCATTTCCTGGGGCTGGGGTCTGGGCGTCATGTTTGGCGTCTATGCCAGTGGAGGTATTTCTGGAGGCCATTTGAATCCGGCCGTGACTCTGTCTTCTTGTGTGTACCGAGGGTTTCCTTGGAAAAAGTTTCCAGGATACATGCTGGCTCAGACTCTGGGCTGTATGGTTGGAGCTGCCATCATCTACGGAAACTACCGATCTGCAATTGACAATTTTGAAGGCTGCAAGGACTGTCGAACTGTTTCTGGCCCTAACGCTACAGCAGGCGTCTTTTGCACGTATCCTGCTCCTTTTATGACCCGAACCGGCCAGTTTTTCTCTGAAATTGTCGCTTCTGCTGTTCTACAGTTCGTCATTTTCGCTATTAACGATACT
Organism: Yarrowia porcina; assembly: GCA_900519025.1. Classification (NCBI taxonomy): domain Eukaryota; kingdom Fungi; phylum Ascomycota; class Dipodascomycetes; order Dipodascales; genus Yarrowia; species Yarrowia porcina. The sequence goes on along the minus strand of ULGT01000008.1, from coordinate 864,422 downwards.
AAAAACATTCCTGCCGGTCCCCTGGCTCCTCTGGTGCTGTTTTTCCTCATTTTTGGAATCGGAGCTTGTCTAGGATGGGAAACCGGATATGCCATCAACTTTGCCCGAGACTTTGGACCTCGTCTGGTTACAGCCATGATTGGATACGGAAGTGAAGTCTGGAGTGCAGGTGGATACTACTTTTGGATTCCCATGGTTGCTCCGTTCATTGGATGTCTTCTTGGAGGCTTTTTCTACGACTGTTTCATGTACACTGGCGACGAATCTCCCATCAACTGGCCTTGGATGGGTTTCGATCGACTGGTAAAGCCCCATAAACGGATTGAACACGATATGGGCACTGTTCAGCAAAATGTCGACGCTCCTATGCTCGTCGAAGCCCATCCTAATATGGGATCAGTCCAGGAGAACCCCTTGTCTGCTGGATCCGACGAACCAAAAGTGGATATGGACACGGCACTGTCTTCCGATAGCCAGACGGTTCACCATGGTCGAAATCTGAGAACAGACCATCATCATGAACACGTTGAACAGGCACAGAGTGATGAAAGCGCTACTCCTCCGCAGCCGACTGGAGCAGCGCAGTTCCTGGAGTTTGATAACTTGGACTCGGACAGTAGCTAGGGTATTTATAGCACAGGGTGCAGAGAGCATCATTATTTAATTGCATACTAAACGAGCAGAACGAACGGTCGTAGGCGTACGCCGTAGACGCGAGCACTTATCGAGTGTTGTAAGCGGTGGCCAGTGGCCATGGCTGCAGACAGGAGCAGATTCATCTACTGGCACTAAGCTGTAGATGCGAACACATGCGTCCACGGACTATGGTACCGGTACCTGGTAGGCTAAACTGTAGACAAGACCAAACTCCTCGAGTGTCCTAGACTATAGCCAGTTACCTTGTATTGTAAGCCAGGCTGTAAATACACTTATCCACTGTCGTAAGCCAAGAATCGTCTGTAGGTACGAGCGCACTTCTCGTGTGTCACGTATCGGGGATTGGTTCGTAGACACTTTATCCAGTGTTCCATGTCATACCATAGTCGTTAGTATATATCTATTGGCACTAGGGAAGGCCAGTGTCTACTGTTGTATCCTAAGCACGATGTAAGAATTTTGTAGCATGCCGAGTGCTTTATACCATATATTGGCTACATGCACGAACACATTCAATGAGTGTATTGGGATGTAGCTAGTGGAAATGGTTGAAGGCAAGAGCACTTAAGAAGTGTGGCAAGCTGTGATCGAGGTAGCCATAAATGTAGTACAGTATTGTAAGCTCTTCAGTAGACTATGCTGTAGACATGAGGACCGTCTGTATACAAGTAGGATGTGAGTACCGGTACTGGTAGTTATGAGTGGTTGCTGTAGACAAGACATAGACTACAGAGGTAACCAATGAAGGTAGAAGGTCGTAGACACGGGCAAGGCCTGAATTTGCCATTGTGGTCATTTAAACTATTGTAATTTGTAGGGAAGTTCTCTATTGGAACGCTGGAAAGTGGTGGACTTCAAGAGGAGACGGTCTGTTGGCTCTGACGATGGCTGTAGAAGCGAGGAAGATTAGCATAGCTGCAACCTCTGACGCGAAGGTCTTTATTGAGGTCAATGAGCAGAGGCGGGTTGGTCTTTCTACAGGTGTCTTCTTTTCCGCTGTGTTATAAGTCCTCTAGAGAAGTCATGTCGTGGCACTCGTATACCATTCCACAAGAAGGATATACTGGGACTGCCTTCCACAATACAAGAGAGAAATCGTAATTGATAATCCTATAGATACTTTCTGAGAATGGCTATAAGGATTTTCTTTCACCACTGCAGAGAGGTCAATTACTTCGTGGATTCTACTTGCACTTCAACCAAGTGAGGTAGAGAAGTTATTATACCTTGATCACTTAAGCGGGCTTGGAAGACCCATAGCCAAAGACATGGGCTAGGCATACAGCCCAATATAGATAAAATTTCAAAGACTTATACTTGCCAGTTACAAGAGCAGCAGATCACCCTACTTATAGTACACTCTATAGACTGGAACTCTTTATAAAAAGGTGAGTGACCGTCCAAAGGATGGGAAAGTAGAGCTTTAGGTAAAGGAAAGGGGTTAATAACTGGTTAGTAAATCTGCTCCAGTCAACCTCATAAGCATCACAGAATCCCCAAAGGTCGTCATTGATGCTATTGACCCTTATTCTTCCTCTTCTGTATATCTATTGCTTTCCATGTCCTCTATACAACGACCAGATGGAACAATACACCAAGTAGATACCATACTTATAATGATAATGTGGCTCGTAAAACTCAAGTATTCATTCGACGTCTTTCAACGCACTTTACTGACCTTTAGTTATGCCCATATCTCTCTATAGACTACAATTACGCACATCATCAGCCCCTCCAAAACCACCACCAACCACTCAATCCCCAATCCAAGTATACCAAAAGACTCCTCCCACCTCCCTCATTCCAACCATACCCTTCACATCTCTCTACCATCTACCCTTACCCACATTCACTTTTCACTTCGTTCGTCTCACCTCGTCTCAGTCTCAAGACGATTGCTGAAACCATCGGAGTCATTTGATGTGGGGTAGAGGCATTGCTACGGTCTTCTCCACCTGCTTGCTCCTAGAAGAGCAATGTCTCGTGTCTCATGCATAAAATTACTCGGTTATGTAAGAGATGCACGGGACAAGTATTATTACAGGGGTCAATTAACCCTACCAGGTACGAGAGGCCAGCTACGAATGCTACTTATGACATGATGATATTGTCACAATGGCATTTTCATGCTATATAATGTAGAGTAACCGAGTACTCCAATACAGAAACTGTGGGGTGCCCATTTGTAGGCCCTTCCCTGCAGTCTCCGTCGCTCGGACTCCGTCCTCGCGGTTCGTAGTGCGGACTTCGTCCACACTACAGGAACTGCAACCAAAAGTAAATGTAAAAATGCAGCTTGGAGTGCGACTTGAGATCAATCTTGTAGAAATCATACGAGTCGGGATGGTTCCAGTCCAGAGGCTGGAAGGTGGGATCCGACTCAATCATCCTCACATACTTGTCGTTCAAGTCAGCAGGCAAAAAGTCCGACTGGTTGGGGAACTCAGGGACCTTATGGTACAGGTACCAGGCAACAGCCACGTATCCACAGGGCTCAAGAAGGAAGACGGGGGTAGGCCACATTCCCAGAGCCAAAATGAAACTCCAGAAGAACTCATAACCCCAAGTGATGATAAAGGCGGCCCACTGAGTGTAAATGAAGACTCTGAGGTACTCTGTTTGAGGGAACCAGCCGGAAATAAAGTAGACCTGGGACCACTTGATTTCGTTCAACAGCAGCGAAATGAACAGCCGGAAGAAGAGAATAATCGTCCAATGGTAAGCAAACACCTTTTCCAGCCAGTTCAAACCACACGCCAAACAGAGGATGATGGCTACAAACTTTTGCGGAGGCACACCCATGGAATTGAGCTTGGCCGACGAGATTTTGGGGGTTGTCCAGAACGGAGCAATGGACGTGGCAATGAGCATCATGAGAAAGAAGAAGCCCGAAATGGTCACATCTCCTTCCTCCATGTCTTCATCGGGAAGACGGCCGTCATGGAGCCGGAAAAGCACCATGGAATGGGACAGAGAAAAGTCCTTGATCCAACACATGGCGAGGTTGATGCCAATGGCTGGCAGAAGCGCCTTTCGCAGCCGGTCGTAGATGAGAGCAGCCTCGTACCGGTTGACTCCTCCATACCCTGCTGACGTGTCCTCATTCTGGATATCATCTACCGCCGCCTGAATTGACGACTGCAGCCCGCCCAAAGAGTCGCTATTGGCGGCATTGGCGGCATTGGAGGCATTGCCGCTGTTGGTGTCGTTAGTGTCTGTGTTCTTCTTGCTGGCCTTGCTGGTCTTACTCGTCTCGTTTCTCCCCTCTACTACCAGCTCGTCGCTGCTACGAGGAGACTCGTCCTCAATGGCAATCTGGTTATCTTTGCCCATTTTTTTTTGTGTCGTGTCGCAAAATGTGTCGTGTATGATTACAAGTTCCCAGTGAAGGCTCGTGTGTTGGCGATAACAAGCATCCGGAAGCTTAATAGGTGGCGCTGAAGATCATATGAAAGAGGAAGGAGGATGAAGGGGAAGGAGAGGGTATATATACTTGGTCGACAACACACATGACTCATGTCATTGTTACACAAACACAAGCCCAAAATAATATTAATTGCTTATGTAATTATCTCCACTCATATCTCAACATTCATATCATCTCACCTGCAGTTCGCTAGTGTCGTTGGTGCAGGTGATGCATGTCACGTGCGGATAAGTCACGTGAGAAAACATATCACGTGAGAAATTGGCTTATTTCAATCACGTGACCAGCTCATATTTTGTTGTTGTTTTTTCCTCCCCTCCTCTTACCCCAGCTTTGACACCTTTGACTTCATATGATGACCTGATTACTGGCCCGCTTTGGGTTGCCCGTAACCCTAACCCTGACTCTAATGCGGGCTGGATTTAACGGTATCCGAATAGGGCGTTGGGGAAATAACCCTGACAAAACTGGTGGGAAGAGCTACCCTAACCCTGACAAAACTGGTGGAAAGAAGTACCCTAACCCTAACGGAGCTGGGTGGAACTGGAGGCTGTTGACAGAGTAATTGGGCAATATTTGAAAGCGGAAAAACTGATGAATGAGTAATATAACAGCGGAGAACAGGTCTACCACTGTGAAAACTACTCTGGAGCTCTTTTGACGCATCTATTGTCGACTTGCATGCACTTGCTGCACGTAGATGGAGAGATTTTTTAGATAAACGTTGGATGTAGAGTCGAAATGGTGAAAGACGAGTTTAGACACTTTCAATGGTTCTTTTGGGGTGGTAGGGATGGTTATTGAAGAGTATGAGGGGTGGCTTTATGGAGGTGTATTAAGGTCTTCCAAATTTGACTGAAAAACGATGAAAAATGATATAAAACATATTGTTCTGCTCTTCTATCAACCCTAGACCCTGGAACACTGCTCTCAAGTTGCTGTACTTGATTTCGGTGCTTTTGAGTGGTAATTATGGTGATATTAGAACGTTGATAAGGTCATCTTAATTAGATAAGAATGAGGAGTGAAGATTAGTCATCCAAACTACTCGTAACACCATAAATAACGATGCCACGTCATCAAAACACTTCTGTCACCCCCTCCAGTCATTATCCCCTTAGTAACTCTTTTCTTTCATCTCACATTGGATCATATCTGATGCGGTTGCATGGCCTGTTCTTGGCAACTTTAAGTGGGAGATATATAGCCGTAGGGAGGAGGCTAAAACTTATCTTTCAGAACAGATTTTGTCGTGACACCATTTTTTATCATGAAATTAAGTGCTTTCGCCCTCACCCTCACGGCCGCCTCTGCCGTACCCTTAACCTGGCAAACTACCCTTTCCCCCACCAATCTGATTGACCAGGTTGTAGGCTTGCTCCCCTCCACTTTCAAGCAATCTGTCCATTCCAAGGACCATTCTATCCCCTCCAAAGAAGAAGCAGCTAGGGTAGCCCGAACCCTGATTCATCGAGAATCCCTAACCACCCTAGTCACCACCAACAAAGATAATATTCCCGAAGGATATGTCGAGTATTATGCTGATTGTGGCAAAGACGGAAACCCCATCATGCTCAATGTTCATATTGGAACCGGATTCCGAAACATTGCTGCAGGTTCCAAAGCCACTCTTTCGGTCAGAGTAGGTGACCATCCTGTTACTGAAAATACAAACCCTTGGTACCCTGGAGGAATTGTCAAAAGTCCTGCTGGGTCTCCTAGAGTGTCTTTGAGAGGCCAATTTGAAGATTTGACCAAGGACGAAATCGAGTCGGTAGAGTCTTGTTTTTTGGCCAGACATCCAGATGCTAAATGGTGGTTGCCTGGAAACGACGTTCACACCACTCATTGGGTCAAATTCAGTGTGGAGTCTCTTCATATGGTAGGAGGATTCGGAGACCGAGCTTTCATTGGAGAGATCTCGGGGGAGGAGTATCGACAGGCGAAGATCCTAGGTCATGGAGAAGGAGTGAAGATGACTAATGAGGAGTTTAAGAGGGTTCATGGGGTGTCTAAAGAGGAGGTGAAGGCCAAGCACCATAAAGGAGAGCACCATAAGGGTAAGCACCATAAGGGTAAGGGTAAGCACCATAAGAACCACCCTAAGATGGATCTTACTAAGGAGCAGCTTGTCAAAATCCACGCAGCTCTTTCGGACAACTTTGAAGAGTTCATGAAGACCCATTCGGACGATATGAGCGCTGAGAAAGTGCACAAGATGGCTGAACATGGTAAAGAACTCACTGAAGAACAGCTGCTCAAGATCCACGCTGCCCTGGTGGAAGATAAGGAGGCTTTCAATGCTCACCATAACTAATTAGGTCAATACTTGACAAACGACGACTCCAACAGTCGGTAATGAATGATGATTAACTCTTACGAGTGGAGAAGTGTAGTGTTGAAGCGTTGTAGTATTTTAAGATAATCGGTGTACTCAGTACAAGTAGAAGAGTGGACACTTCGCATGGCTGCAGCTCAGTCGTAAAGTACTACATCAACGTGGTTTCTTGCTCGATGTCTGCTTCATCAGGGTCCTCCATGTGAAGGTCATCAAGTCAGTCTATGCTGTACATATAGTGATCTAGAGCCCCTCTACGATTGAGAGGAATCTGTAATGAATGGCGTCTATAGTGAGCAAGGTGTTAGTAAGCTTTATGGACTTTCAAGTCATATTCACTTAGTAGTCGACTGAAGCTCGCCGGGCAAGGTAGAACAACATATGACGTATCTACGGGTAGCCTATGAAGATGACCTATTAAATTAAATGAAAGGCTCTGGTATCTAACACCCAGGTTGGTCAGGTCTGGGTTGTCTGTCAGGACTTGAGAGATGAGCTTTACATGGTAGGTGAGAGATGTAGAGCCAGTAGAGTGTGTTGTAGTCAAATGAAGGTCATCAAGTAGATGATGCTGTACCAGAAGGGTAAGGAAACTTATCAGAAGACTCAGAAAGTTGCTCTTCTGATTACATACATCAATCTGAGCCTTCGGACTTAGTGATAGAGCCCAGAGAGCTCTCTTACTGGTCTTACTACATCTATTGGTCAGGTTGAGAGTGTGTTTACCAACATGGCAGCTATAAATAATAAGAGAAGAGACAATATAACAGGTCCGATCCGATCTTAGTTGTCATCAAAACAGTAGACAGCTTCTGTTCTGGTGTTCCAGCTTAGATTGCCCTCAGCAAGATGTACCTTCCATACTCCGCTTGGAAGATTGCAGAGAATGACTACGGTCATACAATTTATGGAGCTCTAAAGGTGAAAGAAAAACACGAGCTATGTGTTACAGCTTCATCATCCAATATGTACAGTTCAGTGAGATAATTACCACTCACAGAGACTCTTCTTCAATCTGTTGGTGCACTATCGTACTGGCATGATGAAGTGTGAACCACCGACGAAGCTAATAAAGATTCATGGACACAGGAGAGTAGTTCATGACATTCTTGTGAAGTCATTAACTTACAAAATCAACTTCCTGAGAATGCATCACTCATTCACACTCGCTTCAGTACTTTCAACTGAACGCATGAGTGTAGAAGTAAGAAGAGCGTTGACTGATCATCATAGTCAAAGTGATAGCCAAAAGCTACTAAAGAAGCAACTATCAATCCAACTAACTCGATTGATGAACTTCTCATAACGTTATTGGTCGCATCTGTACCTTTCAATTACCTGAAGCAGACTACTCGATATGAACAGCAAGTAAGAAGGTGCTCAACAGTGGTTGTAATATGCGAAGGATGAACTGAAAGAAAGTAAAATATTACTGTACGTACGGATTATGGGAGCTCTTGCATTCCCACTGCGATAATTTTTGCCAGTTAATAGCTCTTCTACTGATACCTCAGGCACCTTATAAATGATAGTGTGATGTCAATGGTAAGAAATCAGAAGAATGGAGCTAACGATATAAACAGTTTTCTTTCTAGAAGACGTATACGTGACCCCGTATTCAACTATATTGGGTATAGCTGGAGAGTGTTGTAGTTCTGGATCAATGAAGATAAATGATAATGCATCTTTCCAGTTCGAGTGAAAGAGTATTATACAAATCTTGAAAGAGACATCATCATGTCACTAATTTAAGTCTCTGACTTCTTCATGGCTAAGTCGTAACCCTTCTTGCTTCACTTGACATTCGTCATTGATGAGTACCAGTACCGGTACCACCGGATGGACATCAAGCTTGGATAGAAACAAGAGAGATCTCGTTCAAAGGAGATCTGACATAATCGTGAAATAATAGCTCTTCTTTGGTACCTCAATGCTTTGTTCAGAGGGCATACCATCTACTTTTTTCTGATCTCCATTATTTCTCATTATGACATCTCTACTGAACTCCATTGCATATACAGACATCATTACTATCTACTTGTGTTGTCTACTTCTGTCGCTTGTAGATCTTTGCGAGGAAGGCGTTGAGGACCTCCTTCTTGAAGCCCCGGCTCTCGTCGACCAGCTCAATCTTCTTCTTGATGTCGCCCACAACGGCCTCCTCGTAGTCCAGGTAGTCCTGCTCAATCTTCATGTCGTCGTACAGCTTCTTGATGACCAGCTCCTTGGACTTGTCCTTGACGCCGTAGTTGTCCTCGAGAATCTGTCGCTGCTCGGGGGTGGCCTTCTGGAGAGCCTTGTTCACCAGCCAAGAACACTTGTTGTCCTGGATATCGGTACCGATCTTACCAATGAACTCGGGGTCTCCAAAGTTGTCGAGGTAATCGTCCTGGACCTGGAAGTACTCTCCAAGGGGGATAAGAACGTCCATGGCCTGCTGGAGGTCCTTGGGGTCGGTGATTCCAGCAACGTACATGGCCAGAACAACAGGGAGGTAGAACGAGTAGTAGGCAGTCTTGTATCGGACGATAAAAGAGTGCTTTTCGAGCGAGAACCGGTTCAGATCAACCTCGTCTTCGGGAGCAGTCAGCAGATCCACCAGCTGGCCAAGCTCCGTCTTGAAGGAAATGTCATGGAACAGCTCCACAAGATCAATGTAGTACTTTTCCTGTCGGAAGTGCTTCTTGAGCAGAATGTAGATTCCACTCTCGAGCATGAACGCGTCGTTGATGGCAATCATGCCCACCTTGGGCTTGAGGTACCAACAGGGCTGGCCTCGTCGGGTCTTGGACTCGTCCATGATATCGTCCGACACGAGGAAAAAGGCCTGCAGCAGCTCAATGAGCCAGCCCAGCAGAGCCAGACGGTAGTACTCCTCGTCATCGAGCTCCTTCTTGCCAGTCAGCAGCTGGTAGGTGTCCACCACGGAAAGACCTCGGTTGAGCTTTCCACCCACGCAGTTGTACTGCAGCGAGTCGGCAAACCACTGCACCGCGTCCTGGGGCAGACCCTCGTCTCGCAGCAGCTGCACCAGCTCCTCGGAGATTCGGGGGAACACGCTTTCAAATTTCGCCTTGGACATTGTTGATGATGAGTGAGGTAGGAAGAGCTGATCTGACGTGGATGACAAGGAGGTTAACGGGATTAAGGTTGCGAGGTGAGCGAGGGAAGAGACGTGAGCGAGACAGGACTAGTCTGAGAAGTGGTCTGGTCACGTGATCCAGAGAGCCTTTGTCACGTGCCTCATAACAGGGTCTTCAATCACGTGATAAACCGCTTTTGTCGTCAAATCATTTATTGTTGGTCACCACACTGGTCATGTAACTCTGAACAACGGCAACGGCAACCCCTGCTTTTCAAACAGTCGTATTGTTTGAAGAAGATGAATGAGGAGAAGAGAGGATTATAAAGTGGGATTCAACGGATATATATCTTGCAAAACAAAGTTCGACACAAAAAGAATAAAGATCTTTTTTTGACATCTCCAGGGGTTATGACATTGGTGGTGAAATGGGGGTATTCGTAGGAGGTTGGTCAGGGTTAGGGTTGGCGGGAGGAAGTCGGGGTTTCAAAAAGTGAACGAGTAAGGCGGCTAAAGGGGCGGGTTCTGGTCACGTGGTAGGGTAGGGGCTGTGCTACCAGCTGTTAGTATTATGTCACGTGACTTATTGCTATTCCTCCATTTTCGGTTGACCAATGAAAACGCCCAATTGGGATGACTCAAATGAGTCACTGGAACTTCATCAAGGAAAGCAAGGTTTGAAAGAGGAAGGTGTCAGACACGAGTGGGTTTCGTGATTGAGAAGAGGAAGGATATTCGGGAGGTGGTTGGGAGGGGTTAGGGTGGTTTCTTAGGGTTACTGACTTGTTGGATGTAGTTTTCAGGTTATGATGTAATATATTGAGGGTTGTGGATGCTCTTGTGAGGTTGTAATTGAATGAGTCTACTGCTTAGTTCTCGTTTTAGAGGTGAGAGATGGTCGGAAGAAGAGGTGAGAAGTTTCTCAAGGGGCACGTCTGGTGTCTGACTACCTTTTGAAGGAGTTTGGATCTTTCTAGGGTTGAATTTGGGGTAGTTATGGGGACTTCAACTGTTGTTTAGAAAGGAACTGTTTGAGATGGCTTATAAAGAAGACTGGAGGGGTGTGGGAGAGTCTAAGAGTTGATATTGGGGTAGTTAGTGGTTTTCTGACTTGTTTGATACTACTTTGAATGTTTTGGGATAGTTTTGAGAGAAGTAATTTTCTTTTATTGGGCGAGGTATGAGTCGATGTAAGGGCTGCTGTTCTTGTATTGGGTAGCGCTGGAGTTATTATTTTGAGTCTCCAGTATAACTATAGAGCAGGAATGGCTTGTTTTGTCACTTATATATTCCTATCTGAATACATTGGGGACTGAGAGAGGGTTATCTACACATCTTAGAGTATTGTAATGGGGGAGTATAACAGGGTGAGAGAAGATTCTGCTGAGCTATTATTGCTGTGAGCGCTCTATACAGCTCTCTGAGAAGCTAGAACTTGTCTTTTCTTGTTGAACTATTCTGAATCTCGATTGTAGTCCTACAAGTTTCATGGCTGAAATCACAAAGTGGAGTGAAGAGACAAAAAAACGAGAGTAGAAGGTCAAAAACTCTTTGCTTTTGTTCAAACACTCATATCAAAACATCTGAATACTCTCAAGTCCCTAATTGAGCTCTTGTTGCTCACATTGTAATGCAACTGGGTAAGGTGACCGGAACTGTATAGTCACAGTGTAGACTAATAATGAGGAGGGGAGTAAGGATTCTTGCTAAATAGTTATGATGGAGCATTTCTATTGATTATCTCAACTCTCTGGGTCTCTATAACCGTTTTCATAAGACTCAGTTATCACCACTGAAACACCACTATATCAAGAGTTGGATTGAAACACACAATGGAGAGTATTAAATGCATCTAGAGTTTTTTGAACACACTTTTAGGGCACTTGGATCCTCTGAGTGTCTACTTTTCCCACTTTCTATCTTTTGAGGCGTCTCCTACTATTTTCAGTCTGGAAAGTACTGGTACTTACTGAAGACATTAAGCCGATCTTCCTCGATAGGCCTTTATAATACAATAATGCTTGTATAATAGAAGATGCGAATGGCTTTTGGCAATAATTTTCATGGACTGACATCCTTTTGAAAGGCTGAAGGTGAAATACTTCCTGGATGAACATATAGGGTGAGATGGTCCGTCCACCTGTGGTAACTTGTGATAACCTAACCAAGAGTTCACAAAGGAGAATAGTAACCCTGTGAGTCCCCTGAGATAGTCTACTGGCTTCTACTGACGTTTCTGCTACCCTAGGTAGTTCTTCATATTGTGTATAATGTTGTGAAGAGAACAAGCTTGTACTGGACTATTTCAAGAAAAAAATAAGATGAATGTACTCAGTTAAGACTTAATACTAACAGATTAAACTTGAATAAGTATTATTCCCCTGTTTCTACTTTCTCCTATGAACTACCGAGCACTTCTAAGGACTGCTCTGGAAGAACTAACGTATATGACTTGAACGTAAAGTATCTAAGGTGTCTCCGATATATACAAAGTCTCATACCGGGTACCTACCTGTTTAATGGACAAAAGCACAAGTGTTGACTGTTTCAGCCCGTAACTATGACTTTGGAGTCAGCTCTCTTTTTATTCCAACGAAGAAGAGGGTTCTTATTCACCTAAAGAAGCCTGAAGAAGCGAACTCTGACCTTTCCAAGTCTTATTACAGCTTTAATGAACTTGTGGTCTACTCAATTCCTCTGAATTATCTCTTCTCTATCTTCAAATTGTTGATGCTAAGTGTATAGTACTAGTTGCCATATTGAACAGTAAACAGTGAAACAACACCTTGATCAGGTCTTACAGTTCTTTATACTGCAGTAAAAGAAGAGTAACAACGTCTATATATATATCTTTTTCCATTTCTACTATCTTATTATCGCTCTTTAAGGTGCTCTAAGTCTGTCAGATGGTGTTAGACGCTTTTGTGAGGTGAGGAGCTAGTTATAACTGTACCAGTAACTGAAAATTGTTGATTATTGCTGACACAAATATCATCTAAAACAAGTCACAACACCCTTGGTCTTCTTCTATGGACTATCATCGAGCATTGTTTGTATAGGTTCGGGGCTAATGATGTAAGACAGAAACATAGTAAGCCTTCAGATACTGTAGTATATGGAGGAACATGACTGTGCGGTTAGCGTCCAGCTACAATCTAAAAGAACCCCCATCTCCTCATTTTCCAAATCACGTGATGCCTAATAACTTCCTAGTATTCAGGCCAGCGTTCTAACACCGAGTAAGACCAGATATAGTAAGTACTAGTACGCACAATGATCCTAACCACCTTCAAAGCACCCCCATCCCTTCCAGAACCCACCACAATCAAAGCACCCTTATTCCCATTCTGGAACTTTTCTAGATCTTTCTTTTAGTCATACCCTTGCTCCTGTAAGAACAAATTGCAAACCAAGAGGTTTCTTCTGCTCCTTGGCTCACACCACAATTCCCATACAAAGAACCACCTCCAACAAACAACCACACATCTCCTACGCACTCCAAACCCCATTCAGCCGGGAGAAAAGTGTTGCATCTCTGGAGTACGATACAAGCCGGTAGCCGTCTGCAAACAACAAAACGACAAGTTGCATGTTTACCAGTACCAGGACATATCTTACTACCAGTAGGGTATACTAGGGTACCAACTGAGACATTACAAGTACTCTCTTTTGGCTGCCAAGTACCCTACCGGTAGCTGTTATGGCCTTGTCTCTCGCTTAACTTCCGTATTCAACCACAACTGCTTTGTGCTCAAACGTATCTTTATCACTCCACATGTACCTCCAAACTCTCACCAGCCGTGCCACACCTCTGTTTAGGTCATTGCTGCCATTCTAGAAGATCCGGAGATCCGCAGCGGCAAGTTGGTGCGTCTAAGACGGCTTGAAGCAGAAGTGGGAGTAGGAGCAAATCACGTGTCATGAAGAGGTACCGGTACTGTAGAGTGATTACGTAACCAACCCTAGCTTAAAGACATATCAGTATCAACACAACACAACACTCATAACCGCTTACTAATACCATAATATCTTCTTCTGCACCACCTAGACCCTACTTTTGTCATCCTCGATTGGCGAAAATACTGCAACTTGTTCTTCACACAGTTTCGCCTTGTCTGAACCACAGCACCACATGACACTACGTTTCCACTCAACATACCCGCCTTGCCGCTGAGCAGTGCGTCCTGCCACATGTCTGAGCCGTTCCATGGCGTGTTCGTCTGAGAAGAGTTTGCGATGAGTTCGTTTTCTTTTTTTTTTTTTTTCGGTGTTTTTTTTTTTCTCACTTTTTTCATGATTAAGGTCATGGTCTTTCTTGTCCCATTGGCAAGGTCTTTTTTCCCTCCTTCTTACACCACCTTATTCCACTCAACTCCACTAAATCCTAAGTCATTTTCTCAGTTCTCTGTTCAAACTTTTTCTTCTGCACATGACTCCACAACAAAACCTCACATTACATTGTACATTTTGCATACGTCAAACGTGAGGTTCAAAATCAGCTGACGGTATTATTTGACAGGTAACGGTTTTGGTCTTCTGGAAGGTCACCAAGACGAGAGACAGACAGATTCCACGAAAATTACGGAAAAAATACAACAATATTTAAATCACGATTTTCACCCATTTCCACGAAAATTCCCCAAATCTCAATCAGTTGCCCCCAAAATCCCCGACTCTTGTCCGAGAAGACGTACGGAACGCATTTGTTTTTCATGCCGTTGATGTTAGTTTTTGGTTGGTTTTTTTTTTTTTTTGCAAAACTTTTTTTTGCAAAACCTCTTTTTTATCATTTTTCAGCCAATTCAAACAGACTTCACCAGGGTCTTGTGCAGGGATAGTGTGAGCTAACGGGGGTGGTGTGAGAAGTAGGTAGCTCTTTTCGTAGTTGTTTTTTTTTTGGTAGTTTTTTTCCCCATTTTTTCCAATTTTCATCTTTTTCTGCCCATTTCTGTAAGTTGGACCCACTTAAACTTGGTCAACGTTTTCTGTCGTTTCTGTTTGTGGCTCCTGCATGCATGGCTGCAGACGCTATGTAATGCGCCCCAGTCGTATTTTCTGCAGGTTTAGCGTTTGGCCGGATTGGGTAGTTGTGAAAAGCTTAAGTGTAACTCTATTTTCGCGGCAAAAATGACATGTCCGATGAGATCTAGAGAGAAACTTACGCCGGTTGTGGAGAAGAGAATAGAGTGGAGACAAGGGTCTTAAGTGGGGAGAACGGATTTGTAACAATGAAAAGGTGGAGTTGTGAATTGTGAAAATGAGAAAACAATGAAATATTGAAAATATGAAAATATGAAAATTGGACAATGAAAACATGAGATATAGAAATAGAGAATCGGATTTTGGAATAAAGAAAATCGGAATTTGCAGAACAAAAAAATCGGAATTTGGAAAATAAGGAATTATGAAAAACAAGGGAAAATGGGGACAAACAGAATCAAGGAAATGGACAAAAAGATGTCAATAAACATGAACAAAAAGACGACCAAAAACAGACAAAACATCTTCCGCCTGTCTTCCCCACATGTTAGCCTGATGAGATGCCAAGGGGTTATCCGGAGCTAGCAGTTTGTCTGGCCAGCGGGAGGGCGTTAGACTGATGAGATTATGATAGTGCAGTGTTTGTGTCGTTTTATTTGGTGTTTGTGTCGACTTTCTGTGTTGTCTTGTTCTGTTGTAGTGTTGTGTTGAACTGCTGTAGTTTTGTCTTACATGGATCACGACCTTAGTTAAGCTATACGGTCAGAGTAAAAGTACAACTGTCAAATGACCAATTGCTTCTAAAGAATAGTGTCTAAGGCGTATCCTCTGGCTGCTCAATCCCCATTCGATCACCGTAGCAACCATCTCCACCTCTTTTCAAGGCTGCTTTCTTCATAAGTCCCCAAACTATCGTCGACGGGAGTGGAGATTGAGCCGACACTCGTAATCCAAAAACTGGCCAAAATCTTATCGAACAAAACTCGGCCAAACTCGGCCAAATCCGTCCAAGGGCAACTCCACCCGATGTAAGGGTGCTGTTCTAGCGAGCAATTTAAACACAGGACACAGAAGGTCTTTGTGTAACTACTGATGCTGTTTGTGTCGTTGTCCTTGTGTTGTGTCGTTGTTTGTGTTATTGTCCTTGTGTTATGTCTGTATGTACTCACTCACTCAACTTCCACTCTTTGTCTCGCTTAATATCGTGACTTGGAGATGTACAATCGATACAAGATGTGGTACTACAAGGTCTGATACAACATCATTACTTCCTCCGTTCTTGATCATGAAGTTCTCATAATATCTTCTGTGCATTATATGTGCTCAGTCTCTATGTGCTCAGTCTCTATGTGCTCATCATGTTCCATGTGATCACTCTTAGTGTGTCCTTCTACATCTTCTATAATTAGTATCATCGTTGTGTTCCAGCCATACCCTCAATCTCTATATTAGGCTAAAGGTAGGTGTGCCCGGCAGGTTATGAGTTACTCTATTTTACAATCATCCGTATCCTATACTTCTTCGTGACAACTCATTCTCACTCTTACCCACATTCTCTACCATGTTAGTCACTGTTGGTACAACCACTTCCGGTATATCTTCTCACACAACAAGTATATTATCTCCTACAACGTTTGCCATGTTGATTGTCTCTTCTTCCTCTGTAGAAGTGTCTGTGTATAGGTTCTTTCTTCTCACTCCTTCTATCTCATAATGTCACCACAATCATCTCCGTTCCTGGATACCTTGTCTCCCATAATATTCGTTGCACAAAGCCGGTTGTGCTCTCCTTAGAGTACGGTACCAGCCTTCCTTGTCCTGCTTACTCATAAAGTGTTGATAATATCGCGACACCTCAGTCAACTCATTCTTATCCCCATAATATCAGTGTAAGGATAAGTTGTAACCAAGTATCTTGTAATACCCATTGCATCAAGCTTGTCATATCAAACGTATGTCCAATCTCATCCAAGTGCCAGCCTGTGAAGAAAATAGAACCGGTAGGGTAATACCAGTACCGGTACTTCTGCAATGACCGCCATACAAGTACATGTGGTAACTTTTTGTCTCTTCTCTAGGTCCTTACTGGCTCTGTTGTTCACTATGTTCTTTAGCTCTTACCAACAGTAAGTACATACGGTATCTGTATGGCTACATTTTCCTCATTCTCAACCTCTCATAACCGCATCCGTACCTATCCTCTTCCCTAACCTCTCATAATATCTCTTGTACTGGTACTATGGCTTCTCTTCCACTCACCCGTTCCTGACGATCCCTTCACACAATATTATTACGGCATTGTTCCTCACCATTGTCTGTCTGCATTGGGCGGAGAGCGTCGTCTCCATAATATCTCCACAACAACCCTTACCAGTATGTACTCTTCCTTTCATTGTCTGTTATAATATTTACACAAGTCTTCTCGTTGCCTAACATATCTTCATGACCTACTACAGTAGTCATACTGCTATATCAAGAGCTTCCAGGACATGATATCATACTACAAGAAATATTCCATATACAACAGCTGATGAGATTGGTTCTTTCACAGTATGTATGAATTGCCACAATAACTATTCTCATATACTAATTGTCCTTGTAGTCATTGTCTCCCTATACTTCTGATATCATGCACCCTCACAGATCCGTTCCTGACCTCTACATGCCAAGCCTAGACATTCCGATCATTGCATTACCAGCCTCGTGCCCTCCTTATTGTCTCTCTACCCGCCTAAATAATACCTCTCCATAATATCTCCTCCGGCAATTCCGTTCCTGGCCATTTATTCCCAAGCAGTGCACCCTTTGAGAAGGCATACACATGAAGATAATTACATTGTTTGATTGAATGTTTGATTGAACCTATGGCATAACCTCTCTAGCCGGCTACAGTATTGTATCGTACATACTAACATTCCTGAATACCAGTACATACCGGTTATCTCCGGATAATATCATCAAATGTACTTGTATCATTCCGTCTAAGCCGTCTATTCTCTTCCATCAATACTACACCTTCTTGACAGGTCATAGTCTTATACTGTAAAATCACCCCTACCTTTTTAACTATCTCTCTAATGACATCACCATATCGTCTACTGGTCCCAGCCACCTCCTCATCTTCTACAAGCCTTAGCCTCTTCTCGTAGCCTCGTATAACCTGCATCCGTTGATCTCTTGGCACATACTCAACAACATGTTGCTCACGGCACTCTCCAATGCACAGATTCATCCGCTTCACCAGCCCAGCCATATTGACTATATGCACGTTAGCCAGCCTGCCTTACAGTCCTACCAGTAGAGCCTTCTTACTGCACTGAATACCTGTCTATTGTCTCTTCACTCTACGGTATTGCCATTGCATCATTCCGTTCTTGTCTCCTTCTCATAATAATTCCCTTCATTAATCTCATTGTCTTCATTGTCGCCATTGTCTATGGCTCTCCTCTGATTTCTCTTTTGTCCCAACCATCGTTCGTTTACTTAGGATTACTTAGCTTGAAAACTCCGCTGGGGGTTCAAATTCGGGGTTCCAAATGTGCTAGAGCAGTGCAACCAAGCTCAAAAGTTAGCCTGTCTCTCAATTAGTCACATAATGCTTTTATCTCACCAAGTGTCTATACCATATCTTGCGTTATTTCTCCTTTTCTCAACCTACATCTGTCATCTTTACTTAGACTTTGTTGACGAAAATGACTGTCAATACATCCCCGGAAAAAAAAAACCAAAAGAGAAAACACACCTCTCTAACACTATAAGAACGTAATTACATGTCCCTGCTGCCCCAAAATCACATACTACTTCTCTATAACAAGCTGTACTGCCTCCACTAGTGATGTATCGCTGTGGTACCCTCATAATATCACCTCTTCCGTCCAACTCCGTCCATCTCAGTCCCTGCACCAATCTGTTGTTGACTAAATAATATTTCAATGTCCAATTCCGTTTCTACGGCACTGTACCTGACCAGATAACCGCGCCGTTCGGTCCTTTGTTTGTGTTATACAGATAAGACGCCGGTCGTATTCATTCCGGAAAGAGCGTCTAACATGTACGATGCTTGAAGAAGTCATGATAGACGATGTCCTTGGGGATCTTGTCTTGGTAATGTACATACCAGTAGTTCTGTTGTGGTTATGTAGTCAATGTACACCCCTACTGCTAAACTACTGTGTTGTAATGCTTCAATATGTCATTCTTGTGACTATCCATACGGCTTCAATCATCTCCTTTCGTCCGGATAATATCTTCAATGCAGTATGACAATGGAAGACGAAATTGGACTTTTATATTTACCCGTAATGCACGGCATACTCACTACATTGGTCATACTCAAGGATCTTATCCTACCCTTAGTGCATTCAGTACATCTTGTCGTATACGTTGTTCTATCATGGAGGTTACAAATCTCTTTATTCGTAGTTGCTCAAAGCCATCTTCCACTTATTATATCTTCTCAAGCTTTATACAATATAGATGTAAGATTATGAATTTTTCGTGGCTTCGACCTATCATTGCTTCTGTTTTCATCCTTAACATACATATCGAACAATGCTCCATCCTATCCTACTTGTAGGGGATTCTCTTGCATTCCTCTCAGACAGTTCCCAACAAGTATCGTACCAATACTGTTAGCAGTCTTCATCCCGTTAGTAAGTAAATCAACAGTGTATGGTGCGACGTACCTCAAGTCCCCTATACTGAGCGCCAGCCACTATGGTACACACCATTGGGGTGCTTTCACACACCCCTCCTAATTACCACCCTTTGGTGGTTCTCTGAAGTACCATCCCCAAGCCCATGAACATCATACCAGTAATCCATCTTGGCACATGGTGTGCGCTTTACTTTGTTAATATCAAACACTGTACTGCTAAGTATCACCACTGGCCTCGTACCTGCCTATTTTACTCTTAGTGTAATAAAAAGTCTGATTTCCAATCTCAACATGCTGCATTTTCTTCATTCTCCTTCGTTCCTAGTTCTCATAAGTATCACCATACAAGACTGTCTATCCTTGTTCTCCTTGCTGACCTTCTGATAAGTCACAACACAGCACAGTACTTGTGTCAGTCAGTCTCAAAAGCGCATTTCTTCAATCCCTGGCTTCCATTCTTATTATGTATTGTAACCCCCTTTTACAAGTACTCTCATCAACATTGTTCTTGTAAGCATCCCTCAAACCCATTCGTAAGGTGAACACCTACTTCACTACAAAATAGACTACTTGGTGTGAGTACTCTCATCTCCTTGTATTCTTCGTCTACCTCTGCTATCTGAATATGTCCTTTCTAACATCTGACTCTTCTCATACTTTCATCCTTACTTAGTCATTCTTCCAGTCTCAAGTTCCAGATATAGTTACCAGTACAGTGGTTCATATAGACTCGATATCTCAACCTGTAATTGCACACCGACGTTTGCTATCGGACCTATATACTTGTAGCATCCCTATGAGCTTTCTTTCCCTACTTGCTCAGATACCTCCTCTGTACCTCTTCTATCCTTCCCTATATCCGCTTCAAGTCGAAATTTCATTTTTCAATAAATACTATATACACTTGACCTACCTATTCCACCTCCTTCTCTCCTCTTCTATTGGACTCCACATATCATAACTAGCTCTTCTTTTTGAGGGCACCGTAACAGTGGGAATATCCAAGTATAAAGCCGGATCTTTGTTAATCACATCTTCATCGTCTGTTCCAAACTTTTCTGCCGTCTCAGGGTACTTTCTGAATGCTCCTCTTTTGGCCAATCGATCAGCTTGAGTACTTCCATAACTGGGATGTTGGGACCGTTCAAAACGAAGAGAAATGTTTTGATTTTCGTACAACAAAGCTCTGAGACGTTGAATGAGGTGGTAATTCGCATGCGATTTCATTCTCTGCGTCGGTTCGAGTCCTTCCCATCCGTTTTCAAGCAACTTCAAGGTCCATAAACTGTCCGTTCGAAGTTCCCATTTTTGCGATCTGTACACTTCATGACGAGAAATGAGTCTTATAGCCATAATCATGGCGAGAATCTCTGCTCTTTGGGGAGTTTGTTCGCCTGGAACTTTTCCATAAGCTTCAGAAATCAACTTTTTGTCAAAATACACTCCCCATCCGGCGGCTGCTTGACTAGCTCCGGCGTACCCGGGCAAATAACATGATCCATCAGTGTAGACAATGTTAGCTTCCACGTGATCAAATCTGCCGGCGTGATTGGCAGCAATAGGAGCCAGTTGTCGAGAAATGGAGTTGAACATGACTCTCCAATTGGCTTCAAAAGAGTGCAGTTTGGAAGTCTCAGAAGAGCCCTTGAAAACAGACGAATGAAGGTCAAACTCCGTCTGTTTGTACTTGAACGCTCGGGAACTGTACAAGATACTGTTTGAGATTTTGGGGAACTTTTCGGGGGGGAAATAGAGGGTTTGACGGGGGATCAGAGGGGCAGCTTTACTGGACGTTTTGGAACGGACAAAAACAGGTTCTCCACAGTTACAAACGAGTCCAGCGAGGGAGTCGGTGGTGACGATGGAGTGGGGATCGGCAGTTTGAGCAATCACCCGTTTTTTGAACTCAAGTTGGTGTTTTTTCACCTTTTTTTGGACGTTTTTAGGGGCACTAACGAACCGAGAAGGTTCAGTAAAGGAGTCAATGAAGTCTTTGAGGGACGAGGTTGAAGAAGACCTAGATCTGAACTTGCTTCTTCCTCGAGAGGGGGCTGTGGTAGATCCAATACCCTTGCCCTCATTAACACTCTTTGACCCAATGCCCTTACCCTCACCCTTACCCTCACTGACATTGTTCAAAACACTGCTTAGGTCACTCTTTGACTCACTCTTTCCCTCACTCTTAGATTCAATACCCTTACCCTCATTAACACTCTTAGACCCAGTCTTAGGTCCCTCCTTGGGCTCAAAATCGACACTGAAAAAGTCATAGTCGGAGTTATCCAAAACTTTGTCATTAGGAGGAGCCTTAGAGGAGGGCTTGTCCACATCAAACGAATGACTGGAAGTTTCATCCTGGTGGACACCACCGTTGTATGGGGAAACGGTGTCTGAAGGTATATTGCCGTCCTGTTCCTGCCCTAACCTTTTATTCTCCCTCCTCAGTCTTCTGTCACTTCTCTTTTGTTTCTCCAAGCGTCTGTGATCACGACTAGACATGGTGGAAGAGGTAGTAACATTGTCCAGAGAAGTACCGGTAGTAACATTGTCCGAAGAGGTAACATTGTCCAAAGTAACATTGTCCAAAGAAGTAATAACGTCACGCTTCTTTTTGTTCCTTCCTTTGGTAATAGAAGAGTGTGTATTTGACTTGTCTTCCTTCATAGACACTTCTGTAGTATCGGAAGAGCGTGTATCTGTCTTGTCTCCAACCCTCTTCTCCAGAAATCCTCCTTTTAAGTAATAGTCCTTTTCCTTAGACTGTCCTTTTTTAAATGTATCTCCCTTCTCTTTAGATACATCTCCTCCTCCAGTAGACAGTGTGGTTGTCTTGTATCCATCTTTTTCAACAGACACTCCTCCATTGAATGCACCCGTCTTGTAACTGTCCTTCTTAGACACTTTTTCATTGAGTGTATCTGACTCATTTCCGCCATTCTTTTCAACAGCTTTTTCTGTAGACAATGTGGTTGTCTTATAACAGTCTTCCACAGCATCGTCACTGTAAGTATCTGTTTTGTAGCAGTCTTCTATCTTCTCAACTCTTCCTTCACCAGTACCATTGTCCTTCGATACCGCCTCTTCATATCCTTTCTCTGCTCCTCCCAAATACTGCTCAAAGTACTCTTTATACTCTTTATCTTCAAACACTCGGAACGCCTCCTGTAAATGCTCACAGTCCAACTTGTGGAAACACTCTCTCCTCTCTTCAACACCCATCTGAGTCATCTCAGTGAACAAATCCTGCATATAAAACTTGCGCATTTTATCGAGACTGGCCATCTTGTTGATTTCAGCCTGAACCTGAAGCAGTTTAGTCAGCAACTGTTTCACACGATTCACCGTTCCTCCAGGAAAAGAACCCACATATACTTTCGCTTCTGCGAGCTGAAGAAGCGCAATTTTGTCCCGTTCACGCTGGTAAGCCTGCCGTTGCTCTTTGGACTGCTGAACACGAGCTGCCATGACTTTATCGGTCTCTGTAGGGTCTTCCACGAGCGATTCAAAGTACTTTTTCTTGCTCACTCCAAGGTACAGACAAGCGGCATTACAAGTGCGAAAAGAGGCGTAAACGGCGCCGGAAAAGCCGATAATCTGGTCAGCAGCCGTTTCCCAGTCACTGTACACTCCTGGCTTGCGTCCTACTCGAACAGAGTACCATAATTCCTTTTCTGGTTCGAGTCGACTTTCATCTTCTAAAAGATGCTCGAAAAACGAAATTTGAGACGAATAGGGATCGTAACAAACATCCTCGGTGGAAATATGGTACATTCCCATGTACTCTTGAGCTTCCTGAAGAGTTTCAACTTTTTTCCATTCAGCATTACTCATTCTAGCCGTCTCCAAAACGACTTTATCCCAATGTAGGTAGATTCCAGGCACAAATCCTGTTCGTACAGCAAATACTCCACCCATACGAGCTATTGCAACATCTCTTTCTTCTTCTTTTTGTCGTTGTTGCTCTTTTAAAGAGTCTAAACGTCTCTGTAGAGTCTTTCGTAATGACTTGGAGGGGGCCAATTCATACTCTAGAGCCGCTCTTTCGTCGGAAAAAGTATACTCCTGCGTCTCCAGCTGCTCTCCTGACCCATTTCGACCTTTTCGAGTCACTTTGAACGTTTCTGGAGGTCTTTTAGACAGTGCTCGAACCTCTGGAGGAACCTCTTTCAGCTCTCCAGGAGCTTTAGGGTAGTCCAAACGGGTGTATTTTTGGTGTCGAAAGGAGGATACACGTGATGCCGAACGTGACCCTGCACGTGACCATATGCGGGGTGCTATTGGGCGATGTAACGGCCGACATAACGGCCGAAACCTGTTCATGGTGTGATTTTAGAAATGTTGATAAATGTGAACTTTGATCTGAGCTTGCAGGTGGTGATGGCGGAAATCGAAAAAAAAGTGGAAATGGTGGAGTCTAGATAACGGTGGATTTCGGTCTGAATAGGTTGGGGGAGTATTTCTGTTGCTTTGCGGGTGAATTTGGAGGTCTCTGGAGTATTTTGGTTTGTATCTTGTCGAGGGTTGGTCTGATGACTAATCTGAAAGTACTGGCGTGGTGCTGAGATCGGGGGGATTCCGTTGGTACCACTACATACCAGTTTTGGTAATCCTCTGGCTATACATCGTGCTCCGTTGTGGTTTGGAACTAGAATCTTCTGATAAAATTTGCTGTTCAAACTTGCTCTCCCAATGATATCTGGAGGGACTAAAAGATGTCCACACTAATTATACAAACGGCATAATAAGACAGGTGTGGGTAGAATAACTGCTCTAGAAGTGTCTCAGAAGGTGGTGGAAGAGGTTAGGGCTATTTTTTGGTCAAAATATGGCCCATAATGGGGTTATTATGCTGATCTTTTTAGTTGATAATAGTTGACTGTGCTGCGTTTAGCTTGGTGAGCAATACAGTGGGCTCCCACACTTGACCTCTTACTTTACTCTACTTACCTTAGATGAAATCTACATACCGGTACCCTTATCACAACACCCACTTTGTTTGCCCCGTTTACCGCGATAAATACCCCCTAACCCCTTCACGGCGGTTAATGCCCTGCCCCAGTAAGTATCCTACTTGTACTGCTCAAATATTATGTCATCTCTGGGGATTATGGCGGAATTAATGGACATAATATGGTCAATACTGTATTAGGGTCAGATCTGTCAATCTCAATCTACATCTACCGGCACATCTGTCATTCAACGGAGCAACAAGACTGACTTTGACTAAAAGAATAAGAACTAAGGAAAAAGACTCTGACAGATCCATCAGACCCTGGCTTAATATCTCGATATTATGACACAATGATGAAACGCTTGTATTTTGGCTGGCGCTCTTTATCCTCATTGGTGCTAAACGCGTCCTAGTCGGGAACTCAACAGACGGTACAAGAAGATTCGGCTAAGACAGTCAAGGGTCTCCCTGCAGATACGACAAGTAAACCAAGAGAAACAGTACAAGAGAAATAATACGGCAAGTAGTGGGGTGGGGGACTAGTGTAGAGTCTGTACAGTGGGGGACCAGTGTGAGGGACCAAAGTGTGAGGGACCAAAGTGTGAGGGACCAAAGTGTCCGTTCCTGGACTGCTAAAAATAGGCCTATACTAAGTGGCAGTTATACCGTGGTACGAACAGTATACGATCTATACTAAGGCTCCTTTACCTATACTTCACCTTATACCATAGAACACCTAACATACTACGACCACCTTAACACAGTACATCATCTCCAGCACAGCCTTGTCTCCACTTTTTTGTCTCCACTTTGTCTCCCCTTCTCCCCTTCTCCCCTTATTGTTCGGACTCCTTCCCTCCCTCTTCCTCCGACGTCACGTGCCCACACCCCTGTAGATGCATGGACCCACCCCATGCGAATATGCACTTGAGAGCGATCAGGCGCGGGGAGAGCGAGGGGACGTGGAGGCGTGGCGGCGTGGAGACGTGAATGTGGCGGCGTGGAGACGTGAATGTCTTGGCTGAAGAAAATACGTGTTAACCGAATGACTGTATGTCTTGGTCTTGGTCTTGGTCTTGGTCTAACATGTTATCTCTTGTAGTAAGGTAAGGTGGTACTTCATAGGGTAAGGGTATGGTGGGTACGGTAGAGTGTACTTTAAGATACAATCACTTAGTATAGCTCTTATAGCAACCAAGACCCTCAATGAAAGCCTCTTAAGCCACAATTAATACAATAACTATGTTGTACAGACACAATAGCCAGTGACTCTTCCTCTGACACGTGAAATCCGCACTACAGAAACTTTTTCCCACTTTTTTCCCACTTTTTTCTGACTTTTTAGTCTCACTTTCAGACACACTTCAGTCTCACTAACCCCTGTAACGCTCAACCTCCTTAGACCCTACTCCGCATACACCTTGTTAGCCGAGACTTTATCGAGGCGAGGAAAAAAGTTGACAAAGACAAGAAAACGGAACAAGTAAAAAGATGAGAGGACAAAAGTTGGCAAAAACGAAAGTTGACTAAAACAGAAGTTAGCAAATGAGACAGAAACTACGTGCAGTACATACCGGTTTGTACCAGTAGCACTGGCAGCGTTCAAAAAAGAAAAGTTCGGATCACCAAAGTTCTTCAGGTCAGGGGCATAGAAATTGCTTTTTGGGCTGCTCAGCTATAACGGCCATAGACACGAAGACAAGGAGGAATAAGTGTAGGAATATCGTACGATGTCAGCAAGAAGTGGCTAGACTGAGTGAGCAAGAGAAATTCCCCAAAAGCAAGTGTTTTACATGTGCTCCAAAAAGTCTACCTGTATTTCTTAGAGTGTATAGAATAGGCCCGATTGGAAGGCGAGATATGGGGTCTGTGTGGATGATAATGGTACCAAAATGATCCTTGAAGCAATACAAATCTAATGGTGCAGTTCTCATTCTTATACGACTTATACTGGCCAAGTTACAATGGCTCTTCTATCTCCCTCCAGTCAACCCTATACCACCTCATACTTCGTTCTCACTTGCTCTAGAAGGACAAGCAGTTCTCTCAGAGTCGATTTCCAGCTGCCGATAACACTCTTCACCACTCTCACCCTTTCATTCCTTTTTCCGGCAGCAATAAAGTCCACACGGCTCTTCATTGCAAGACATGATTGATGTTACTCTGAAGAATGTTAACCTAGAGATAGAAGCGAGAGGAGTTAGTGGATGTGATGATACAGGGGTGGAGAGCAGAGTGTGTAATTTGGAGCTTCTCAAGTTGCTTTTTGGACTGAATATCGAACTCTTATCATCTTCCAGGGAGTCATCTTTAGAACCGTCTTAAGTGTCCAATTTTGGAGGTATAGAAGAATAAAAACTATCAGAACTGATCAAATCGCCCATATAACACGTTTACGTAGTTTACAGCCGTTTAATCACTTCAAATCCCAAGTTATCATGTCCCTCCATCCCCCCACCACCACTACCCACCCTACTCACTCAATTGCGCCAATTTTTTCCGTTTGACTTCTCAAACTCATTTTACCTCTCTCTATCTACCATTCCAACTCATTTCCCGGTGTTTTTTCTCATTTTTGACGTCTCCAAATTTTTGTCTCCATTTTCTCACCATTTCCCACCATTATCCCATCTTTATCGCCCTCACCATCCTCCCAAATTTTTATCAAGGTGCATTAAGTTCAACGGGCGGCATGAACGAAGAAGTTGAGAATTCCGTAGGAATTCGACAAAAACGGGAAAAACGACGAAAAATTCAGTAAATACTCAGCTCGCCACGCTCATAAAAATGCACCTACTCACATCTCTATATCTCCCCTCCTTGTCCAGCTATCCGCCACCCTTTTATTTCCTCCCAAACCCTATCTGAAAAGTTTCTGTTTTTGCAAAAAAATTCCTTCGTGCATAGGTTCATCCTACACACCATTTACCACGACAGAAATGGCTCCCAAGTTGAAGGATTCGCTCAAGGCCGCTAAGGCCAACGACAAGGCCGCCAAGCTCGCCGCCAAGAAGGGAGTTTTGCCCAAACCCAAGGATCTGGCCGTGGTTGCCAAGCAGCAGATTGTTGAGGAGGAAGATGGAGATGATGGAGATGATGAAGACGGAGATGATGAAGAAGATGATGAAGAGGAGGAAGATGATGAGGAAGACGTTGAAGAGACCCCCGTTCTGTCTCGAAAAGAGGCCAGAAAGCTCAAGAAACTTGCTCAAAAGGAGGCTGAGGAGGACGATGAAGATGAGGAGGAAGACGAGGACTCCGACTCAGTCCCCCAGCTCTATGACACCAACAGACTGGATCTTTCTGAATCCGAATCCGAGATTGAAAACCAAGAAAACGAGGTGGAAGATATCCCCCTTTCGGACGTGGAACTGGACTCCGATAACGACGCTATCCCCTACCAAAAGGTGACCAAGAACAACAAACCTGCTCTTCTCCAGGCCAAGGCTCGTATCTCGCTTCCGTACGCGAAAATGACCTTTGTGGACACTCTGGTGCACACTTCGGGCGTCATTGAGCTCAAGGATATCTACGATGATATGGAGAAGGAGTTGGCCTTTTATAAGCAAGGCCTGGAGGCTGCCAAGGTGGCTCGAAAGGAGCTTCTCAAGGCCAAAGTCCCCTTCACACGTCCTCTCGATTACTTTGCTGAAATGGTCAAGTCTGATGAACATATGGAGAAGCTCAAACAGAAGCTGATTGAGGAGGCCACGTCCAAAAAGGCCTCTGAGGAAGCCAGACGACAGAGAGATCTCAAAAAGTTTGGAAAGAAGGTGCAGCATAACAAACTGCAGGAACGAGCCAAGGACAAGAAGGAGACTCTGGACAAGATCAAGTCGCTGAAGCGCAAGCGGGCCGGCCAGGAAATGACCTCCGAGGAGTTTGATATTGCCGTCGAGGAGGCTGCTGCCGAGAACCATAACATTGAAGGCAAGAACCACAAGAGACAGGCCAAGGACGCAAAGTTTGGATTTGGCGGAAAGAAGCGGTTCCGAAAGGCAAACACCAGTGAATCGTCCGGAGATCTTTCGGGATTCAACCAAAAGAGAAACAATGCGCCTGTTAAGAAGAAGCAGCAGTCAAGACCCGGAAAGAGCAGAAGAAACAGAGGTTAGGGGAGAAGTAAATGAGGTAATAGATGGATTATTGATGAGGTGGGGGAGGGGGGGAAACTGGAGTGTTGTAGTAGGTCTACTCTAGAGGTACTATGAAGAGAAGACTTATAATGGTGGTAGCTAAAAGGACCATGGTAAGCCTATAGAACTACCTGGTACCTGTTCTAGACGCTGTATTCGCATTCAATGGACCTCAATATGACTGGAAGGTCTATTGTATATACTATAGAGGAGAGGTTCTTTAGCAGTAGACCGTCTGTAGTAAAGAGAAGGACTAAGTACTACCGGTAGTAAACAATTCTAGGAGCTGTATACTACTGGTACCGGTAGTACTTGTAGTAAGTGAAGCTCAATGACTAGGTCTATTGTAAGTAGGGTATCTGTATCGGTGGATGATCTCTAGTTATGTACAACAGATAGGTCTGCAGTAATGGGTACCGTAACTAAAGATCTATAAGAGAAAGACTATAGAGAAGGGGTTTGTTCATCAGCTGAAGTTGTATACTCTAATAAAACTTGGGGATCGATTGTGTATACTTCAAGTAGAGGTTCTGTATCCATAGATAGTTCAGTAGTAGATGCTGTAGGGTCTGTAGTCTCGGCAGAAGGACTAAATGAGAAGGACTACTTGAAGAGGTGAGCCAGTGGTGAATAGACTTCAATGACTAGGGGCTACTGTTCATACTACAAGTATAGTATCGGTAGTCATGTGATCTTTAGTATAGGTCTCTACCAGATAGAAGTACTATGGAAAGAAGGCATATGGGAACTTGAAGAGGTGCACTGGTGGTTAGTGAAAGTTTGGTAATACGAACGATCTATTCATATGGACAGATGTTCTGAGGTATAAGTACTTGTACCGGTAACGAGGTTGTACTGAGACATGTAGTCGAGAGAGGATGTGGAGAGACATTCTAAGTAGAAGAAGTAGGCGCCGGTACGTAAAAGTGCTTTATTGACAAGTTCAGTAGCGGAAGCACCCACAAACTAATGCTTTAAATTACTGGCAACTATATGATCAAGTTTACCGGTACATACTTACAAGTAGATGGTCTATAGTAACAGAAAGAGCATGTTATATAACGAGTCATATGTGTTTGGGGATGGCAAGGTAGTTCTCATGTAATAACAACAATTTCTCTATTGAGATACTATACATGTCAATTGACTACTTTCTACTAGTTAGATGCTCTGTAGACTGACCCATAGAGCTCAACTTGTCTCTTGAAGAGTCCTGTCAAGCACTCCAGAGCCTAAAGTGCGGTGATGGAGAAGGACCATTGAACTTCGAGTAGAAGCTTTGAATATCTGACAGAACTTCCCATCTTCCCAGTAGCAGCTCGTTATACCTAGTATCCTAATTCAGATGTACTTCTATGAACATGTTCCACTGAAGGTCGCCGATAGTGGCATACAGGAGCTACACCTAGACGTACTGGTATGGTAAATGGTCACTACAAGTGTCATATAGAGGTCCTAGAACGCCTTGAAGCTACCCAGTATCATCATCAATGAGCTCTAAGGTACTTACAAGGCCAACCACGTGACCTCAAACTTCCTCATGTCACTATAGAGCCATACTGATGTCCATAACTACAAGTAGAGACGCTGTACCTCTATGCTCCATACTAGAAGCGTTCAGAGCAGTAATAAAACCTCTCAGATCAACTGAATCTCCTTCTAACCCTTCTATACCACTCTGTTACCTCGGTTACCTCCCTTAGCACTCCTCTATCAACGGCTGCCAGAGTTAAGACTGTAGATCACCGTTCATTGTTTCTACCTAGTCCACTCTGTTACTGTGGTTACCAGCACTCCCTCGCCCAGATCAATGTCTCTGTAGATCACCAGTCTAACTTCCGGAAGCAGCTGAGATCCCTGTAGTATGATCTACATTGGATACGTAGCCGTACATACGATACAGAACGAAATGAGACAAATTAGATGTAAAGAACAACTTGAACCACATCTAACGGTTTGCATTGATCAACTGATGTCGTTTCTGTAGTTGTAGACCAATTTCCAGGAGTAGATCTTCTTGTCCTTGGGGTTTTCTCTCTACTTAGCTTTACTTAGGTTTTCCAAGTAATCTCAACAACCACCTCCACCGTCACACGCCCACCCTACGTCGTTCCAGTCGGACTCCGCATACCCGCCCTTGTCATTCGGGCCGTCCGGATCGTCAGCGCCGTTCACGACTTTAAAAAACGTTTTTTCAGCCGATTACATACCCTGGTCGGTACCCTTGCAAGAGCTTAGGGAGGTGAACATGAGAAGTGAGAGGAAGAAGAAAAGATGTGAAAAAGAAAAGACAAAAGAAGTGGGTAACAAATATGTTGCTGCTACACGGTAGTCGTCTTTTCATTAGTTATTTGATTGTCATTTACTTATCTATCTTTTGTACTGGTCTACTGGTACTCCCTTAGTTCGTCCTCCCCTGACCACTTATGCGGGGACTATAACTCTTAGCTATACCTTAGTCCAAGTCTTTAGTATGGAGTATGGAGGAGGGGAAATAGGACACGTTAGAAACGCCCTTTTTTGTATCGATAAACACAATTAAAGTCGGCGCTAAGGTGAAACTCCCGTGGATATTGAGATGTGCCGATTTAACAAAAAATTATAAGTATTTTTACGCATTTTTACATCGTTCAAAGTTGAGGTTGGTACTTGTAGACCCCTTTTCACACTCACTTTCACAATGCGCATTTATCTTCCACGCCAGCTTAGAGTTGACACCCTTGCAGGTAAAGGAGGGGTTAGTGAAGGGGACAAAAAATGGATAAATAATGGAATAAAACATGAATAAAAGGAGAATACACCGTTTCCATCAAGTTTTTCATCATTTTCTCCATTTTTTTCTCATTTTTCTAATTTTTCCAGTTTTTTCCCATTTTTTTCTCTCCACCATGACCCCCCCTTCATGTTCCTCCCAACCATCTCTTCACATCCACCCTCAATTTATCTCCCACAAGACCCTCATGTGGCGTTCAAAAACGTCCAAACTGTTTTTCCAAACTGTTTTTGACATATCCGAGGTGACCAACAGCGGGAATGGATGAAAATACGAGTTCAAAATACAACCAATGACTTCAATTATTGACTACAAGTAACAGCTTTACTTGACTTGTAGGACAAGGTCTAGTGAGTATACATACTTGTACCCTTAAGACGGTACAAGTAGGCACCACATACCACCTCTGATGAACACCAAATTACTCTCAAAACCCCGTCAACCGCATTGATCACCCTCATCCCCCTCACTTGCTTCTGGACTCCACTCTGGTAGAAAAAGAAACGATTCAAGACATGTTCTGAACTGAACTGAACATGAAACAGAACCGAATCCATAAGAGGGTAAACTGGGGTCCAGGTCTGAGGTCTCCCCTCGTAACGTAAACCGAAACCTCTGGTAAGTTACAATCCAGACTCTTGGTTCTGAGTTCAGCTCTGTTCTTGGTTCAGTTCAGTTCTTGGTTCAGCTCCAGGGTTCAGTTCTTGAGTTCCCTCTCCCAGACCCAGGGTCCCGAGTGGATTAAAAGACGGGAAGGCAGCGGGTGCAGAGGATGCAGCGGCAGTGTCTTTGTATCCGTACGAGTAGCTGTTTTGGGTCTGGAGAAGCGACTCATGTCATAACAGGTGAGCTGCTCTATAACAGAATACTAAGTACATAGGAACATTCCAGGTTAATAGAAGAGATATTATAGGTGTAAGATGAGTAGAAGGCCGGTGTATGGTGTTTCAATGATACAGCAGTTATCTGGTGAAAGATAGCGGGTCTTACTACACTCTATAGGACTGTACAGGCTCTCTCTACAAGGCATTACGGAGTACTCTCTATGCTTCACAACCACATCAAGTGGACCCTTACAGAACCTGGTACACACTTCGTACTCGTACTCCACAGACAAAGCTGAACACATTCAGTTCTTTCTCGCTTAATCCTTCTTTACATTGTTTTTGCTTCGATTTTGCTTCGGATATGGTATGATCTTTGCCTGAAGGTGGCCATGGCTGCCTCGAGTAAAAGCAATAATAGTCTGCACTTATCCACGGCACAAAGAGGACCATAGTGGGGAACAGAGACAGCCATAGAACAATTCAAAAACAATAGCAGCCGTTCTGAACTTGTTTGAACTTGTTCTTGGTCAACTCGTTTCCTCGGTTACTACTATTACTATCTGGTAGTCTTTGCTTTTTCAAATTCCATACAAGTTATAGCTATGATATGACTTATGAAGGTATAAAAATAGACAGTATGAAAAACGACTAAAGACGATATTCGACTACAATACCAAGTACTCCGTACTTTTTCAAATCTCCTTTTCTCCGACCAGATGCACTTGTCTCCCACAGTCTCTTCCTATTCTGTCACTCAGACACTTTTGGTCTCACTCCTTCGACTGGAATGTTCCTCTTTGGTCCAAGGCCATCCTTTCCTCCTCAACTCTATCCCACACACTCTTCTCATGGTCACGTTCTCAAGCTACAGGGGTGGATAGATGTTAGTCTGGAGAATCTTCTCCAGGTTTTGTCTGGCCCGTTTGGTTCTTTTGTCTGGTTCGGTTGTTTTTTCGTTTTTCCAATTTTCAGTTTTGTTTTATTTTTTTTGACCAACTTTTTTTTTCTCACTTTTTCACTTTTCCACTTTTCCTTTTTTGCTCTGCCCTTTTTTTCTTCCCTTCTTGTCTGTCTGCGGGGACACGATGCAGGGAGCAGTTTTGACAGATACGGCCACGTCCTTGGTGCTCGTCCAGCAGTGTAGGTGCAACCCGGATGGGGACGGATGAGAGAGGAGAACATAGACAAAAGAATACACAAAAGAATACATGTTTTGTCTCAAAAAGAATTTGATGTTTTTGTCCAATCGTGTTGTCCTGAATCGTACCGTTCGCCATCTAAGGCTCCTACCTATGTTTATGGTCTAAGGCTCGGGCTAAGGTCTAATATCTAAGGCTCCGGTCTGAAGCTCCAGTCTAAAGTCCGTAAAGCCAGTCTAAGGGTTTAACTCGGTCTAAACACTACCGGGAGACTTCAGGGGCCCCTCAAGTCGGCGTTATTCGCCCGTGTAGTGCCGACAGTTGATTACTAAGTGAGGAGGGGTGTTCCGGTGGGAATGTGGTCAGCCATACGGTTCTGAACATGCTGAACATAATGAATGTGCTATGTCAACATGGTCAGACAAGGACCAAAGTAGGAAGATGAGCAAGTAAGAAGAGAAGGGCAATATTTTCAGTCTTTATTTTCTTCATTGTTTTGTCTTTGGTTCTTGTTGTTGTCTTGTTGTTGTTCTCGCGTAACCCGTATATCCTCCTACAGTAGACCCTCCCTGTTCTCCTCTATTCTCTTCTCTTCTCCGATCCCCAGCACGATTCAAAGCTAAAGAGCGTCGATCCTTTCTTTTTCGAGTCGTACGCGATACCTGCAAAAGTTTACTGGGGTTAGGGTGCTGGGGTTGTGTTTTGTGGTGTTTAACTTTTTGGTGCTTGACTTTGTGTTTGTACCCTTCTCAACCACAAAACCACAAAACCACAAAACCATCGCTGACATGTGCAGAATGCGAGCTGCTGCTGTTGAGACAAGGTCAACAAGAGCCAAGAGCGTGCTCGACGCCCACCGCAGGGAATTTGTCTTGCGTTTCTTTCGTTCTTTGTTCTTTGTTGACTGGTTTGGACATACAGTAGGTGGTGCAAGGGTTTTGTGAGCAGATGGCTATGGAGATTCGTCTTGAATTTCTAGCTTGAACACGAGAAGTAATCAATGTACTCCACTGTGATCAATTGCACAGGTTTGGACAGGTTTGAACCGCTTCAATTGAACACCAATCTATCACTACCCCCAATTGCAATTGAACTAACTATAGGCATTCAAGTTTGACTCAACTGAACCCGCTTGAGCCGCTGCGCTTGCTCGCAACCGTACAGGGACTCTGGACAAAGAAGCCAAATCAGTCAGATCCCGGTGCATGTACATTCAAACCACCCATGCCTGGGCAAACTGTCAATTGGCACAGGTATAAAGTCTGGGGCGAATCCTCCTCTTGGTTCCCCAGCTTCTTTTCGACTCACGCTCAATCACTAATACCCCCCTTTCTCTTCACTCGTTCTCACACCGAACGACTAAACATTCGTTAATGTGAGTATCCCCAACGTCCTTACGATCGCTCTTCGCTCCTCACGCCCATCTACGCCAATCCACGCCAATCTCCCGCGTGCAAATCCGACTATCACGCTGATCGTGCTAACATAGTACAAGTGCCCGGCGCATAAGATTTAAACCTAGCCCACACTTAACTCTGTGAGTACGAGCTCCCCTGCAACGAGCCCTGCAACTGAGACCCCTGCTGAACTGAGACTTGGATGGGGTCAAAGTACGGTCAGAAACGCGTTTAGAGATGGAGGCGATTTAATGGCAATACGGTGGACTTGGCTGCCCGTACGGCTGCACTAGCGTGCTAGGGTCTTTAGGCGCATCAGGCTGCCCGGTAAAGCAGCCCTTAGTGCGGGACTAAGAGCGACACCCCCCACTACTTGAACACATGCTAACTACAGATAATGAAGTTTTCTATTGTGCTGCCCCTCGCGGGTGCACTGCTGGCTGCCGCTGGACCTGTCCAGCAGCACCCCATGGAGGGCTGTGTCCCCCGAAGTGCGTTTGACCTCGACGGTTGCCTCGACACTTGCAACGATTTCCTCGTCAGCGACTCTGACCCCGAGCAGGTGAGTACCCTTGCATTCTACAGTACAGCCCGTTGCCTGTTTTCCCCCTTGGCCGATTTGTCTGTCTCAGATTGGTGTTTCACGAGAGCAGCCAGATGGCGATCTTTCTACCCGTTTAGGCGGAGAGGCCAAAGCTTAAACGCTCGGACTCCACATGAAAAGAATGCCCTATTTGCTTTTGTGTGACAACAAACTCTAATTTGACACCTCCGTGTTCCGGTGATGCACAACGTTGTCTTTGTCACCAGTACAAGGAAAATGCCACAACGAGAAACAGCAACGAGAACTGCAACGACTGAGCAAAAAAAACCTGCTATTTTTGCTCCAAAAAAAAAGTGATACCACCCCAAAGCAGTTTTTACAATACTAACACAGTGCCTGCAGTGCCTGACCGTGTATGAGCTTGACAACAAGAACACCGTGCTCAGCACCCTGGAGGAGCAGGGTCTCCCCATGCAGCCCGCCGTGCCCGTCTGCGGCGTGTCTGCCCCCATGATTACCCCCGGCCCTGCCATCCCCGTGCTTGCCAAGCGAGCCCCCATCTCCACCGTCACATCCTGTTCCGCTCCCCCCAGTGACCAGCAGACCTGTTTCAACCAGTGTGCTGCTGTGATCCGAGACATTGCCCTGTGTCTGGGTATCCAGAGCTGTATCTGTGACCGAATCTCCAAGACTCTTGACAACGTTAACAACTGTCTGGACTGTGTGACCCACTTCACTGCCCTGAACGACATTCTCGATATCCCCAACCAGATTGTCAAGTTCCTGGCCGGATGTAGCCAGCCTACCACTGCTGAGCCCGTCTGTGTCACCAGTGTGATCGACCCCGATGTGACTTGTGAGCCTCCTCAGGTGTCCACCACTTGTACTGCTCCTCCCAAGCCCAACCTGTCGTTCCTGCAGTGCACTCAGACCTGTACCAGCATCATCACCAACGTTGGTCTCTGTCTCGGTGTCCATGACTGTATCTGTAAGCGACTGATTGGCCTCACCTCCTCCATCGCTACTTGTCTGTCCTGTATCACCATCTTCGACCTGTCGGCCATCCCCAACCTGGCCACCGGTCTGCTCAACTGGCTCGGAAACTGTGGCCTGGACGCTGGCCAGACCCTGCAGTGCGATACCAGCACCACTCCCGGTGCCTGCCGAACCATTGCTCCTCCTTCGTCGTCGACCGCCGAGGCCACCACTACCTCTGCCGAGCCCTCTTCTTCTGAGGCTCCTTCTTCGTCGTCGGCCGAGCCTTCCAGCTCTGCATCCTCCGAGGGCCCCTCGTCTACTGACGCTGCATCCTCCACTGAGGCTCCTTCTTCTTCCGAGGCTCCTTCCTCCACCGAGGCTCCCTCTTCCACTGACGCTGCATCCTCTTCTGAGGCTCCCTCTTCTACCGACGCTGCTTCTACCACTGACGCTGCTTCTTCTTCTGAGGCTCCTTCCTCCTCGGACGCTGCTTCTTCCACTGAGGCTCCTTCCTCCTCGGACGCTGCTTCTTCCACTGAGGCTGCTTCCTCCTCGGACGCTGCTTCTTCCACTGAAGCTCCTTCCTCTACTGATGCTGCTTCTTCCACTGAGGCTCCTTCCTCTACTGATGCTGCTTCTTCCACTGAGGCTCCTTCCTCTACTGATGCTGCTTCTTCCACTGAGGCTCCTTCCTCTACTGATGCTGCTTCTTCCACTGAGGCTCCTTCCTCTACTGATGCTGCTTCTTCCACTGAGGCTCCTTCCTCTACTGATGCTGCTTCTTCCACTGAGGCTCCTTCCTCTACTGATGCTGCTTCTTCCACTGAGGCTCCTTCCTCTACTGATGCTGCTTCTTCCACTGAGGCTCCTTCCTCTACTGATGCTGCTTCTTCCACTGAGGCTCCTTCCTCTACTGATGCTGCTTCTTCCACTGAGGCTCCTTCCTCTACTGATGCTGCTTCTTCCACTGAGGCTCCTTCCTCTACTGATGCTGCTTCTTCCACTGAGGCTCCTTCCTCTACTGATGCTGCTTCTTCCACTGAGGCTCCTTCCTCTACTGATGCTGCTTCTTCCACTGAGGCTCCTTCCTCTACTGATGCTGCTTCTTCCACTGAGGCTCCTTCCTCTACTGATGCTGCTTCTTCCACTGAGGCTCCTTCCTCTACTGATGCTGCTTCTTCCACTGAGGCTCCTTCCTCTACTGATGCTGCTTCTTCCACTGAGGCTCCTTCCTCTACTGATGCTGCTTCTTCCACTGAGGCTCCTTCCTCTACTGATGCTGCTTCTTCCACTGAGGCTCCTTCCTCTACTGATGCTGCTACTACCGATGGTGCCTCTTCTACTGATGCTGCTTCCTCTACTGATGCCGCTTCTTCTGATGCTCCCTCTTCCACTGATGCTGCTACCACCGATGGTGCCTCTTCTACTGACGGAGCTTCTTCCACTGATGCTGCCTCTTCTACTGACGGAGCTTCTTCTACCGATGCTCCTTCTTCCACTGATGGCGCTTCTTCCACTGATGCTCCTTCTTCCACCGACGGTGCCTCTACTGATGCTCCTTCTTCCACTGATGGTGCTTCTACCACTGACGGTCAGTCTTCCGTCCCCAGCTCTGTCACTGCTCCTCCCTCTTCTGTCACTGGCCCCGTTGCCACCACTGTCACCTCTTGCAGCTCCATCACCTACCCCAAGGAGACCTGTATCGAGAAGTGCAGCGATGTCATCAAGGAGATTGCCCTGTGTGTTGGCGTGAAGCAGTGCATCTGTGACCGACTCCTGGTTCTCAACGACAACGTTAACGCCTGTCTGTCTTGCATCACCTACATTGACTTCACCGGTATCTTCGATATCCCTGGCCAGCTTCTCACCTTCCTTGGCCAGTGCAATGTTGCTACTACCCCCACTGAGGTTTGCACTACCCAGACTATCGACCCTAACGTGTCTTGTGAGCCCGATGTCACTTCTTCCACTTGCTCTGTTGTCAACCCCTTCGACCTGACACTGTCCCAGTGTATCACCACATGTACCGGTGTCATCTCCTCTGTCGGTCTCTGTGTTGGTCTCCAGTCTTGTGTCTGTGATCGACTTGCCAACTCTGCCAAGGCTGTTGGTGACTGTATCCAGTGTCTGTCTCTGTTCGATCTTGGTAACATCCCCTACCTTGCTGCCAACTTCCTGAACTGGCTCGGAAAGTGTAACGTCCAGTCCACTGCCTCTTCTGACTGTGTCTACCAGACCATCACCGGCCAGTGTGTCACCAAGACCCCTGTCACTTCCGATGCTGTGACCACCTCTGCTGAGCCCTCTTCTTCTGCCCAGCCTTCGCCTTCCAGCACTGTGACCGACTCTACTCCTTCCTCTACTGATGCTAGCGAGTCTTCTGCCACTCCTTCTTCCACTGACGGAACCGGCGAGTCGTCTTCTGCCGCTCCTTCTACTACTGGAGGTGCTGGCGAGTCTTCCACTACTGGCGAGTCTTCTGCTGCTCCCTCTACCACTGGCGGTGCCAGCGAGTCTTCTGCTACTGGACAGTCTACTGATGGTAACAGCTCCAACACCAACACTGGTGCTTCTAACACTGACACTGCTACTCAGACTGACGGAAACAACACTGGCTCTAACACTGACACTGCTACTCAGACTGATGGAAACAACACTGGTTCCAACACTGATACTGCTACTCAGACCGGTGGAAACAACTCTGGTACCGACACTGCTACCCAGACTGGCTCCAACACTGCTACTCAGACCGGCGGAAACAACACTGGTTCCAACACTGACACTGCTACCCAGACTGACGGAAACAACACTGGCTCCAACACCGACACTGCTACCCAGACTGGCGGCAACAACTCTGGTACCGACACCAACACTGCTACCCAGACCGGTGGAAACAACTCTGGTACTGACACTGCTACCCAGACTGGCTCTAACACTGCTACTCAGACTGGCGGCAACGGCAACAACTCTGGTTCCAACACTGATACTGCTACCCAGACTGGCGGCAACGGCAACAACTCCGGTACCAACACTGCTACTCAGACTGGCGGTAACGGTAACAACTCTGGCACCAACACTGGCACCAACACTGCTACCCAGACTGGCGGCAACGGTAACAACTCTGGAACCAACACTGCTACTCAGACTGGCGGAAACGGCAACAACTCTGGCACCAACACTGCTACTCAGACTGGCGGCAACGGTAACAACTCTGGAACCAACACTGCTACTCAGACTGGCGGAAACGGCAACAACTCTGGCACCAACACTGCTACCCAGACTGGCGGCAACGGTAACAACTCTGGAACCAACACTGCTACTCAGACTGGCGGAAACGGCAACAACTCTGGCACCAACACTGCTACTCAGACTGGCGGCAACGGTAACAACTCTGGCACCAACACTGCTACCCAGACTGGCGGCAACGGTAACAACTCCGGCACCAACACTGCTACCCAGACTGGCGGCAACGGTAACAACTCTGGTACCAACACTGCTACTGGTGGCAACGGAGGAAACTCTGGCTCTAACACTGCTACTAACACCGATGGCAACAACGTCTCTCCCACTTCGTCTGCTGCTGCTACTACTTCCACTGGTGGAAACGGTGGTAACGGTGGTTCCGATGGCGGCAACGGTGGCAACAACGGCGGCAACAACGGCGGATCTGACGGAGGCAACAACGGTGGTTCCAATGGCGGAAACGGCGGCAACAACGGCGGTTCTGACGGCGGCAACAACGGTGGCTCTGATGGAGGAAACGGCGGAAACAACGGTGGATCCAATGGAGGCTCTAACGGTGGATCCAATGGTGGTTCCAACGGTGGATCTGATGGAGGAAACAACGGCGGATCTGATGGAGGTTCTAACGGAGGCTCTGGTTCCGGTTCTGATGGATCTGGTAACGGAGGCTCTGGTTCCGGTTCTGATGGATCTGGTAACGGAGGCTCTGGTTCCGGTTCTGATGGATCTGGTAACGGTGGATCTGGATCTGGTTCCAATGGATCTGGTAATGGTGGATCTGGCTCTGGTTCCGATGGATCTGGTAACGGTGGCTCTGGCTCTGGTTCTGATGGATCTGGCTCCGGCTCCGGTGGATCTGGCTCTGGCTCTGGCTCTGATGGCTCTGGATCTGGTTCCGGTTCTGATGGATCTGGATCTGGATCTGGATCTGGCTCTGGCTCTGGCTCTGGCTCTGGCTCTGGCTCTGGCTCTGGCTCTGGCTCTGGCTCTGGCTCTGGCTCTGGCTCTGGCTCTGGCTCTGGCTCTGGCTCTGGCTCTGGCTCTGGCTCTGGCTCTGGCTCTGGCTCTGGCTCTGGCTCTGGCTCTGGCTCTGGCTCTGGCTCTGGCTCTGGCTCTGGCTCTGGCTCTGGCTCTGGCTCTGGCTCTGGCTCTGGCTCTGGCTCTGGCTCTGGCTCTGGCTCTGGCTCTGGCTCTGGCTCTGGCTCTGGCTCTGGCTCTGGCTCTGGCTCTGGCTCTGGCTCTGGCTCTGGCTCTGGCTCTGGCTCTGGCTCTGGCTCTGGCTCTGGCTCTGGCTCTGGCTCTGGCTCTGGCTCTGGCTCTGGCTCTGGCTCTGGCTCTGGCTCTGGCTCTGGCTCTGGCTCTGGCTCTGGCTCTGGCTCTGGCTCTGGCTCTGGCTCTGGCTCTGGCTCTGGCTCTGGCTCTGGCTCTGGCTCTGGCTCTGGCTCTGGCTCTGGCTCTGGCTCTGGCTCTGGCTCTGGCTCTGGCTCTGGCTCTGGCTCTGGCTCTGGCTCTGGCTCTGGCTCTGGCTCTGGTTCCGGCTCTGATGGTTCCGGCTCTGGCTCTGGCTCTGAAGGATCTGGTAACGGTTCCGGCTCTGGCTCCGGCTCTGGATCTGGCTCCGAGGGCTCTGGATCTGGATCTGGCTCTGATGGATCTGGCTCCGGCTCTGGCTCCGGCTCTGGCTCTGGCTCCGGTTCTGGTTCCGAGGGCTCTGGCGCTGGCAACGGTGCTGGCAACGGCGGTTCCGGCTCTGGCTCTGGCTCTGAGGGATCTGGCTCTGGCAACGGCTCCGGCTCTGGTTCCGGCTCTGGCTCTGGCGCTGGTAACGGTTCCGGCTCTGGCTCTGGCTCTGAGGGATCTGGCTCTGGCAACGGCTCCGGCTCCGGTTCCGGCTCTGGCTCTGGCTCTGGTTCTGAGGGCTCCGGCTCTGGCTCTGGTTCTGAGGGCTCCGGCTCCGGCTCTGGCTCCGAAGGACCTTCTCAGGCCAACTCTGCCTCCACTCTTGGTGTCTCTGCTGCCATGATGACTATCATGGTCATGGCTGCTCTCTTCTAATCCCCCCGGCTAATATTGGACTTATTTAATTGAAAAACTTATGATTATGTTAAAACGTGAACTGTAGATGGTTAGATGGTGGATGGTAGATGGAAAGGTATGTACAGTACTCCGTACTTGGTGCGGACGCAAGTATCCGCACAACAGATAGAATGGTGTACTCGATGGATGGAAAGGCACTTGGTAGTTTACTGGTAATTGTTTATAGGGAAGAGAGTCCTTTACAATGAGCTCCTATTATGAGTATAGATAGTGATTCGATAAGAAGTTGCAGTTCATGGCTACCACAGATAAGGGTACTCTAAAATAAGAAGAATGGATTGAAGCTGAAATAGAAGTGGATTGGGGAGTCTCGTTAGTAAGGATACCTGGGAGATGGGAGTGTCTCATATCAGAGGTAATGAAGAATTATTACTGATATGAAGGTGGAAATAGAGAGGAATTTATCACTGTGTATAGTTGAATGGTTACTGATGTATTCTATAACCTCTTCATCGCATCAATAAGGGTATAAAAGGATGTTTCAAGAGGTCTGCTCTGTCTTCAATGAGTGTTATCTTATTGCTACAATGAGAATGATGGCCCAATGGAGAAGGCTCATCTAAAGTATTCAACTCTCAATCGACATTATTTATACAAGCAAGTCCCTCAAACGATCAATATTCTACTTACCATCTTCTCTAGACCGTAAGACATTAGAGCCTACCGTTGCCTGGTTTGGTACAATGAATTGACCATGACCACATTGTTCAGTATAAACACCAGCCAAATGAGTGGGTGTCAAATTACTTCTATCTCAATTGACGTCTACTCCA
Source organism: Yarrowia porcina (assembly GCA_900519025.1). NCBI lineage: Eukaryota > Fungi > Ascomycota > Dipodascomycetes > Dipodascales > Yarrowia > Yarrowia porcina. The sequence continues at coordinate 822,423 of ULGT01000008.1, read as the reverse complement.
TCGTTCTTCACTTGATTATATCTAATTTCCTCAACATCGTGTTGACGTACAATACTCTGGAGAACTATCATCTCCATCGCTGAAACATATTCTCTCATTTTCAGGTGCAATAGTGTGTTTGAATGATATCAGGGATTAAACAAAACTCGGTTTATGAGGTCTTTTTGGTTATACTTGTAGAGTATCAGAGCTGTATTCCGTCATATAAGACTTCCCTTCTCTCATTAGGTCATCTCTCTATCACGAGTCTGAGCTCCAATATAACTGACATTAAAGAGTCACACACTTCTATTAATTTCCCATCAAACATCCAATGATCTACACAGTCATCGGACTCTAACCCCAGGATGAGGTGTTTCAGATTTATCATTTATCAATGTTTGATTAGAGAGAGACCTTCATTTCCGGGTCTTAAGGATAAAGCTACCGTACAGAAGAGATGGAAGGAATTAATTAAGCCAATGTACGGACAAAGTAGACCTATAACAAAAGTCCTATACATCAAGGCACCATTCATTGTCTTTATGCTTATTAATCGGTAAACTGGGTAAGGGCTTGAGTGGTTATCTGAAAGAGTGGTTATCTCTCCTTCCATCTTATCACCATCAGTCTATCTATGAAAATCTCTCTATACTCATCTCTACATTCATATTACTATAGTCATCTTACTTGTACTCACCTCTTCATCCCACATGACTCCTCCCTCTGTCTATAACTCGACTATAATCCCTGAACCACACTAATTAACCCACCTTTGTCCTCTTTTGGCGTCTCCGATTTTGGCGTCCCAGTTGTCTCCATGTCTGCTTCAGTCAAACTCTTTGGCAGCCACTTGAAGCGAGCTAGCGTAGCAACTCAAAGGAGGTTGCAGTGAGGGGTGTAGTGGAAGGGGGGGCTAACTACAGTGTGTTATGTCTTCTTATGTCACGTGACAAATGTGCCTTTTCTATCTCTTCTTCTCTCCTATCTTTTTTCCCTCTTCCACTTCCAGTCTCCACCCCTCCTGTTGACCACATGACGCTTCTAGAGTCATGTGCCTCACGCCAAAGAGGAATGCCAAAGACAAGATTGGGTTAAGTTTGCTTATCGTAGTGATAATGCACATGGACCAGAGGACCATACCGGTACCAAGTAGGATGATATAGGTCGTAAATAATAGTCAGCAAATAAACACCACAGGTGTCAAGTATGCTAGCACTTGTATTTATCTGCTTACTAATCCTCTTACCTCTTGTACTCTCCCCACCCCAAACCCAAACCTCCAATTCAATGCGCATGCGCATGCGAGGCAAATGCGACCTGACCTTTTACTCCTAGGTCGACATTTCGAGAGCCCGACTACCGTCTCTTAACCCCGTCTACACGCTGCGTTTTTTGCCCGTCTGACCGCCACAGCTGCACCCACGTGACCGATCAACGTTGCTCAACCCTACCTCCTCAAACTCAGTGGCAAATTGCACACGACACGCCACACTACGTTATACCTCTACTACAACTAACCACTCTTACAACTAACCCTTCCTTCCACTTCCACTTCTTCTATCATGTTCCACACATTGGGGTGAGTACAAACACATTATATACCCTTTATTATATCTAACCCAGCTCCGTTGCCTCGGTGGTGTTTCCCATCTTTGCCTCTTATCGGGCCATCAAATCCCATGACATGACCTATGCCACGCCCTGGCTCAAGTACTGGGTCGTCATGGGCATCGAACAGGCGCTCGAAAACACGTTTGGCGTCGTTCTGTCGGTGCTGCCTCTGTACTCGATTGCCAGACTCGTCTTTTTTGCCTGGCTGGTGCTGCCCCAGTCCCAGGGAGCCGTTCGTCTGTATGACGAGAAAGTGGAGCCGTTTCTGGACCGCTACAATACGCAGATTGAGGACTTTTTCGCCAACGGTCACACGTACGTCAAAGACTATGGTCTTCAGTACCTCTCTGTACTGCTTAAATGGCTCACTGGCAAGGGCTTTGATACTGACTCTATCAAGAGTAGCACTACCAATAGTACTACTGCCACACCCCCTCCTCCAGTTCCACTGGTACCCCAGTCTTACATGGACTCTGTCATGGGATACATCAAATCCAACAGCCCAGCTACGGGTGGAAAGATTACCCGGCTGTTTGACATGTACAGAGCTGCTGGAGCAGTAGGAGGAGTAGTTGGAGCCAGAGAAGTCACAGAAACAGTGGAGATTCCGTCCACTTTGTCGCAGTCAGAGCAACTGGGTCTTATCGACAAAGAACGGTCTCGTTTGCTGGCAGCTCTGTCTTCTTTGGATGCTCGAGGTTCTCTTCTCAAGGGAGACTTGAAATCAAAGTCAAACGCTTCTCTGGCTTCTGGGGTCAATATCTCGTCTTCAGACTACTCTCCTCTCCTGGCAGCCTCTTCGTCCGATACAGACTTTGATGTAGTCAAGAGTGAGGACGTTCTAGGTCTCGATACTGCCGCCAAAGAAGAACAACGACCCAACTCTCGAGGCTGGTTCTGGCAACGTCATTACTCCAAGGTCGGAGAAGCTGATAAGGCTGCAAACAAGGCGGGATACGAGAAACTCGTAGACGAGCCTGAACCTGCAGCCGAACCCGATTTCATTCCTGCCCAAGCCAGTTCGGTCAAGGACTCTGAACAGGAGCCCCTGATTTCGAATCTCTAAGAGCACGACCTACTAACGACGCAAGTCAGCTATAGCTATATTTATCATGGAAAGAGGGGTAGCAGTAGCAGTATGAACAGTAGACACAGCTGTAAGTGCGGTATCAATTGCTATGAACTGTAGCATTTTGTCAGAGACATCTTCACTCTTATAGCTTCCCTTGGAACACCATAGGGAAGTACAACATACCAATGTGAGGTTCAATGAGAAAAAGGATGTATCATAGCTCTTATGACTCTCTTGATACTTGTTTAGTCTCAAATAGTCTTGAAGAAATGGTCTAGAAGCAGTATCCAGGGTTATGGTATTCGTTCTGAAGCCCAACCAAAGCCATTATTCTACTAAAATCCCATTATCGAGTACTACACGTACGGTACTACTACAGAGCTACCATGACTCTCTAGGTGAACTAATTGTCATGCTGGAGTATCACGGATTTGTTTGAGAGACTGTTGGAGTGGTCTTATCAACCTCAGAGGTATATTTGTAGTGAGATGTAATTCCGAATGGCGAAACACTCTCCTCTGAGATATGATGGATACATAGTATGAACTTGGTGAGCTCTTTAGTTGAGGTAAGCTCTCCAAATACTTGTAAGATGCTTGTTTAAGTCCAAGCCAAGAATGAGCACCCAGAGAAAACATGAAGAGTGAGAGGATAACAGTGTGACCAAAGACGTGTAGTTCATCTTACAACGGCTAGTGCCCTAAAATATTTTGTGACAACCGTCAGAAATTGTCATAAAGTAGATAAGACCTCACCCTCATCTTCATAATGGTACATCTCATAGCTTCACCACGATGGGAAGCTATATAACAGTAAAACATTAGGCGATATGGTATCATTGGAGTCATATGGCACCATATACGCCAGGAAATTTTGTTTGACTTGACAATTGATTCCTCCAAACTTGTTATATTCTTCTCCAGCTTCCTTTTTCTCATAAGACACCTAGAAAGTCATGTTGAACGGCCATTGAAGTGTTGCAGGACTTTATTGAAGCCGTTCACAAGCACTCTCGTCAACCCAGAAGTTGTCACTTTTCTTCCTAACGTCTTCCTTGTTGCCCTTTAGTGGGTTTTAGACATGCTCTATAGTGGTCAATTTAACACGACCTTTCAACAAGTTCGGCTTTTAGAACAAGACTAAGACCTTATTAATCCATGAAATACCTAATCCAACAAATTCACTCTCTTGAATCATTTTGCTAGCGCCCTTATATCTCACCTCTTCTCCCCATAAAGGCTCTCAACAAAGTCAGACACTTCCACACTACGAAAACCGTCTACAACTCAGAAGTTTATGTAGGGACTTTGGAATAATATTGACTAAAATTGATTCGAATACCTGTATATTTACATTGCCTCTTTTCTCATGTTCATACCACCTCTTGAACCTCACATTAACACTACCAGTAGACTCCCACCTCAAGTAAGTTTCAACCAAGTGTTCAGTCCAGTATAAGACTGGCTCTAACTCCACCGATAATAGTCCTATAGACTCATAAACAAAACCAGTATATTCAGATCACTCCATCAACCAACTCTCTACATACAAACTCTTCTCTATCACCTCTCCTTCAAAAGCTGTCGAGTTCTCTTCCCCAGACCATATAAAGAAGAGTGGGTTGACATGAAGATGAAACTACTCCATTCTAAAGGAAGAAGGGGCTCAATTATGTCATTCAAACCGTTCCCTGACCATGTCACGTGATCTATATTTCTCATGTATTAACTTATACTCACGGGAATTCCAAGGGTAGATACTATACAGCAAGCTGAAATCTGTCTCATATCAGTCAAAGACAAGTCCTTCAGACAGATTCACTGCTTCAATGATAGTAGCCTCGTACCAGATCACGTGACATATCAAATCATGTGATCTATCCTTCTCATTTAGTTGGCGTCCCTACCTCTTATAATAATAAAGCATTTATCTATGTACATTCTCTACTCCTGGTAAGGGTAAGCCAAGGTCTCTCCCTTGAGTCTCCAGAGTTTCTTCTTTCGTTTGGTAACGACATGAGTTCCCCAGACTTCTTCGCAATGCTGGGTTTTGAACTTTCGAATGAACTTGGGATCCCACAATTCCGAAGCTACACCCAGATCCTTGCAACATCGCATCATGGCGTTGGATTTGCACCCTTCAGAAGCGGTAGGAACTCCATCTTCGTTGAAATACGCCTGTTCTCCTCGAGCTACAGAGACCAGTCGTCCTTCACAGATTAGTCCGTATTCTCGGGTCACAATCTTGTCGGTAACGACTGTATCACTTCTAGGAGCCAGTCCCCAGCCTCCAGGGCCAAAAGCCGCGTTCAAAACTCGTCTGTACTTGATTTCAGGCAGATAGAGCAGTCCATCAGGCGTGATTTCGACATCGTCAGTGGTTAGGGGAGCCTGAAGCACCTGGGCAGCTTCCTTGGAAAAGGCCAGAGAACCCAAACCCTGGAAAGACTGTTCCCAGTCGATTTCCCGCTGATTGAGACCTTGTTGGAACACGTTGGTTCGAGGTCCTTCAGGGTACTGGAACGTAGGAGCATGGTCCACGGTAGAAGTATCGATATGAGGCATCTCATCTTCAGGTTCAGGGTCAGGGGTGGGAGCAGTAGGGGTAGGGGTAGGACTAGCTGATTTCTTGCTGGCATTGCTCACAGAAGCAGTAGAGGCCGCTCCAGCAGCTTTACGCCAGTAAGTAGACGCTGCTGGTTTTTTGGCTGGAGCTGAAGTAGCAGGTTTGGCGGCAGAAGTGGCTGTTCGGTAGCCCATGGCCCGAACTCCACGCGAAACCACCAGAGCAACTGTAGGTCTCATTGTGAGGGTGGTGGATGAAGGAGGGTTAGTATCTGGTGATAATGGAGGAAGGTTAGTTTAGATTTCATTTTTCATGTTAGATACGGGTTAGGGGAGGAGGGGGTAGAGGACGTTGGTGGATAGAGTGGGCTGTAGGGGAGATAAGAAGAATTGGAGAAGTGCAAAATGTTTGATTGGGGTGGGTGATCAGATTTGTTAGTTTTCGGCCGTTTTTGGTCACGTGATGGGGGTGGTTTGAGGGGTGTTGTATGGCTGCTTACTGTGAGGTTAGTATTGCTGGTTGACAATGGGTAGGGATACAAGTTATTTGTAGAGAGAAAGTGGAGATGGAAAAAAAAACAAGACCAAAGGAAAACTCCTAGAATGACGCAATTCAGTCATCTTGTATCATATATATTAACGTGTAGCCTCTCTATGGCGATAATAAGCGACCTCACTTCTACCACTATCTGCCCAAATAGGTCATGCACAAGCCATGCGTCGCCTAATGAGGCAAGCGAAATTAGAGCTCGGTGGCGAATGAAGTTGGAGGGGGAGCGGGAGTGGTGGGGTTATTGAAGCCGGGGGAGGAGATGATGAAATGGGAAGTGGATATAATGGTGAATTGGGATAGTGCGAGTATTTTGAGACTTTTTTCGTTCATTTTGGAGCATTATTGGTGTTGTTGTAGTGTTCTGTTAGGTGGACTTGGATGACGAGTATTGGAAAGTAGTATAGTGGAGATTGTACTTAGTGGAGTGAGCGAAGACGAGAGCAGAACACATCAACTATTTAGGTCTCAAAGTGAAAATAAAGATGGAGAAAATAGAGGGTATTATCAGACAGGCACTCGCAACCCCCTGAAACGTTTTATTTGTCTCACAGCCGTTCATTTGTGTCAATAATCGGACTGTATGTCTCATATCGATACACCTCTGCGGTAACTATATCCAAGTAATGTTTCAAGTGGAAGTGGTGATGAAACGGTGCCTTGAAGAACGCCATGGCGAGATAAATTAATAAACAAAAGCTACCAGAAGCATGATTGAGCGTGTCCTAATAGTATAGCACATTTCAATTGGCACTATTTTGCTTCATTGAACATTTTGGAGTGCTCCCGCTGTGAGGGTTCTACTGTTAGGCTCCACTCAATGTCCACCATGGGAGGTGAGCCATGGCGGTTATAGGAGCACTCTAAAGACAAGACTATGGTTAAAACAGAAGTCATAATAGAGACACTTCATAGCAGATTTCAAGACAATTATGACACCTCATAATACCACTGTGGCTTGGTTTCACACGTGCTAACGCCTGAGCCATATCTGACATTAACCATTATCGTCGATATTGCTTTTTCGTATATTTCATTATCATGCCTTTTCATGATGTCCTTCCATCACCATAACTGTTGTCCCCTTCCCTCCTCCCAGTGTTGTATCCCATCTGCATTGATACAAGCTTCGCTCTATAATATTTGCTGGTGAGCCCCAAATTGCATGCTCCTAATTACCAGTCCGACTCGTCATTTTTGGGGCTGATTTTCTCATCTTCTGACCCTTTGGCCACACCACTTTGGCCACCTCTTCTGACCTCAACCTGACCCTCATCATCACCTTGACATCTCACTTCACCCTAACCACTCTAATTTCATGAAAAGAGCAAAAGACGAAAAGATGGGAGGAGAGTCAAGAACCGGACCAGGACGAAAGCAGAGGGATACTGCTGCTAAGACCACTCCCCGCACTCCAACGGCCGAGGAAAAGGAACTGCTCCGACTGTGTGACGACTTGCAAAGACAGTCGCCAGATATGCTGCTTTCGTTACCCTCTCTTCCCAAGTTCATTCGAGCTCTTCATTCGGAAATGATGAATGCAAAGAAAGACAAGCTGCTCTTCAGTCTGAGTACCGGTAAGAGTACCAACACAAACCCAGCCACGCCTTCGCCCAAGAAAAAGGGACTGCCGGAGGTGGCCACTCCCAGCCTCAAAAGAGAGAGACCAAATGACATGGACTATGACGTTACCCCGACCAAAAAGAGGAGAGCCACAGGAGATTTGAAACTGACAAAGAGAGAGTCGCGGAGGTATTCCTTGTAACCGGAATTGAACAGCCAGAAGCAAGAATGAGCAACCAGCTGGTCACCCTGGAGCAGAGAGTACCCAGTGTTTGACTCAGAGCTCTACCAACTCTTAGGAGTGCTTCAAGTACTGCTTTGAGCTGTCTTTAAGACTGAGGCCACCACCCTACTTAATACTCTTCTCCCAGCGTGGCCCCCACCTATTTATAATTGCCAACATTTCATTCCCAATGTCACCATTCCAATGTCACCATGGGAAGTTGGCCCAAAAGTCATACAGCACTCAAGGGAGGTGTATGATATTGATGTATTTATTAAGAAAAAAGAAGGACTACGTAGTGGTCCGTATAGTACTTGAGATGGTAGTTATAATATGTATTCTGTAGATTCATTCTTGTATATATTCCCTCTACTTGTAGTTACTCTCGCCACCACTAGCCCCGTTTAACTCCAATCTCATGCAATATCGGACAGCAATAATGCACTGCTTAACTTTGATTGCGTAGAGATGGTTTTTGGACAGTAGGGATATTGGTAGCAAGTGGAGGAGGTGATCAACAGGTGTTAACAAGTGGCAGAGGTACTGTAGTGAGTACACAACTCTTATATAAGACCTTCAACACCTCCCTAAGGTCCCTACTTATTCTCCTCCACAGGCCACCCCCCCACTTGGTATCTGGTGTGGCAGAGATGATAATATTGTGATTCTTTTTTCGAAAAAATCATTCCTCATCCCATCCAACTGATCAGTTCGTTCCTTCCCCCAAATGCCCTTCTTCTACGGATTCACAAGTATCAACAAAGGCGTGGATGTCGTGCCCATGGTGGCTTTGAGGGGGGTCAATCTAGAGAGGGTGGCTGTCGAGTGGGAGAAGGTGACTGAAGGTAAGAAAGTACCCACGACAAAAGAGAAGGCAGAAACGAAAGGAGCAACGAGAACAAAGGCTAAGACTACTAAGAGAGTCACCACTACTGTTACCAGTGTATCCAGTGGAGATAACTTGTGCAATGCTTTTGGATCTGACATTGTGGAAGAGAAAGATGACTTTCTGGGGAGACTGATCAATGAACCATTTGATAGGGTGAAAGGTACCAGCAGTGTTAAGGCCAAGTCCCAACAGTCTCCAGAAGCTATTGATCCTCCCAACTCACCTAAAACTACTGATGGGACTTCAGGATTAAGGCCTTCAACACCTGAGAAGAAAAATGACCTTATACCAGAAGATACTGCTACTGCTGAGGAGAGTGGACCTAAAGAACCAATTGATCTCTCTAGATCCAGCCAGTGTCCCATCTCCGATACATCTACAAAAGACGTCATTTCCTTCTTTTCTGGATCATCAACTTCCATCTTCTCTCAGTCACCTCCTCCCCAGTCCCCCTCTTCTCCCAACTCCGTCATCTGTCTTGGATCTACCCCTTCTTCTCCAGAAGATCACGTGATGTCAGAGAGAGGTTCCGAAGAGCCAAATGACGAAGTCGACATTCCTGATCTTGATCTGAAAGAACCCGCCCGTCATTCTCAAGGCACTGAAAATGTCTGTGAAAAAGACGATCTTCAGAATCACGTGACATATCCACCCAGTCTTGATCTTGACGCTCCCTCAACTGCCAGACCACGTGGAAAGCTCACTAGGAAGACCTTGACTTGTACTCGTTTGATTGAGCAGATACTTGCTGAGAAGGATGAGCGGGATGGCACAATACAGAACTTCATGACAAGAGCTGTTCCTAAGAAAGTGGTTTCTCAGAAAGCCGCTGCAGTGGAAACAACTACCAAGAAAGCTGAAGTTACTACGAAGAGCACTGCTCCTAAGAAAGAACCTGATACCAAAGAACCTGTTCCTAAGACAGCTGATAGCAAAGCAGTTGTCTCCAAGAAAGAACCTCTGCTTGAGAAAGCAGTTGTCTCTTCAAACGAAGTCATCTCCATGATAGCGACTGTCTCTGAAGCCACCCTCAAGAAGCACCATGCCCCTAAGAAAGCTGTTTCTAAGAAAGTCCCTTCTTCTGATAAGGAGAACATTCCTGTTACTGATCAAACAGCGACTACACCTTCAGAGCCAGCAGAAGCAGTAAAGCTGCCATTACTTCCAACTCAAGAGAAGAACCCCTTATTTTCAGATCCAATATCGTCTTCTTCAGACGCCCCCAGCATACCCCCCAAAAGAAGAAGAAAGCTCACTCACTCTGTTGACTCAGAAATGAAGGTGTCCCCAATAAGGGCTCCAAAGAGGAAGAAGAAGACGTGACCAAAGTAGAAAAAAGAGATGAAATAACCACTTTTACCGATTCGTATTTTGCATTGGTAAGATTCGTTTTACTTTGATGTGTATAACAAAAGTCCGTATTCTCACCTTCAAAAAGTTGTCTTCTCGAACCCGACCATTCCCCGTAACCACGGCAACTGCCGAACTCTATCCCCACACTTTCACATGAAGATAAAGTTGACCGGTATCTGATTATGCAGGAATGCGCGCTAGTGGAACCGCCAACGTTGGACGATGTGAGGAGGGACTAAGAAGGTGGTTTTGAGCAAAGATGGATCTTCTGTTTTGTATTACTAAGCAAGCCAGGGTGGTTAGGGTAGCGTATTTCAAATGTCCAAAACCAACAACTCCTCGAATCAGCTATCTGACTGGGGTAAGAGTGTTTATAGAAGTCGCTAAAGTACTATAATTTTCCAGGAAACGTTCAAAAATTTGAGAAACAGTTTTTAGTCTATTCAGTAGTCTGATCGGGTAGTTTTTTTGTTTTTGTATTTGTCAAACGGACTGTTCTGAAGCAGACTGGTAAGTAGACATTATTAGAGAGATGAGAATCAGAAAGTACACTACAAGACAAAGGAGAGTGACTATGGAGACATGAAAAGTTGACATGTGTAGTCTTTCTAGGGTGTATAAAGAGTATTTGAAGCTTCTATCATGTCTTCTCTACTTGTGGGACACCTACTTGGTACCTTGCTGAGGTACTACTTATAGTACAAGTACTAGTACCGGTACTCATAGTGAAAAAAGATGGACCACTACTAGCTTAGCCGTTGTTACTATCATTGAGTGACTACCTGTAGCCAAAATTGTCATATAAAAGCCATTGTTGTACTTATACTGGTACTTACGATGCTCTCTATTGTAGTGAAGCTATATACAGCTGTATACTTGTAGCAATACAGCCACATCTCCCATATCCTGCGTCACCGTCTTTTGTTGGTACTGCTCTCCGCCACTCCACTCTTCTCGGAACATTCCGATAATTGTTCCGTTATCTCAGCGCCGTATCAGGTCTACATTCACATGTTCCTCGGCATGAGTTAGCCGAAGAAACGCCGATGGGGTTGAGAAGTAGTGGGGACGATGATCAGTGTGACAGTGATTGAGCCGAGGAGGAGAGCCTATGATTGTTACTATCTCTGAGCTCTTCTTTGCTATGTCTAAGATGTATACTGTTAGGTACTGTATTATGTCCCACATTGAGCCTCATATAGGGCGAAATTCGACTAAAGAAGTCCACAGACCTTCTCCAAATCACCAGAGGAGTCGATTGGTATCTTTTTCAGCTTGTAATTCCGTTATTTACCGACTTTACTGTACTTCTTCTGACCTCAATACTTGGAGCATACAGCTCACTCTGAAACACCTAAAACCACCCAAACAAGCACAAGAACTTCATAAACCGTTAATTCCGCCCTAACGAACCCCCACACAACTTCTCGGCACCTGAAACCTCTAATTTCCGCCTCTTCTTCTCGTAAACATCTCTCACTGCTACAGTCTCACTCTTGTTCCTCGGCTACTCTCCACTCCTATCACATTCCCTGCCAAGAACCGCCCTTCTACTCCGACGATCCAACGGTTTTAGCAGAAAAGCCTACCGCCAATACCCTTACTTTATCCGCACTCTATCTTCGGATCAATTGACAAGGAAGAGGTAGAGAGGTAAGGGCAGATATGCACCACAACTATGAGGTTTTAAGGTAGTAAATGAGAGTAAGGGGTGGTAGAAAGATGTAATAAGTCGACTGAAAGCGTTTAACCGCTTTTTAACCGCTCCAAACACCTACCATAGCACTACTATGTCCATGACTAATCACTATAATCCACCCCTCCTAACTCCCCCAATACTGGTCCAAAACAGTCCAAAGTTTGACCAAACCGCTCGTCTACCTCGGCTCACCAGTATGCCACTCTTTCCCCAGACTTTGGCCGTGCTTTCTCCGTTGTGGAGAAGCCGGATCTTTTTCACGCGTGCTTGGATCCTGCACCTGCGGGTTTAACGGATTTTCAAATGTGGGGGTGGAGGGGGAACGGCCAGAAGGTGGAATATACAAGTTGTGGTCACGTGAGTAGTACCAAAATGGAGCTGAGGATGAGGCCATCATTATGGTATACTTGGACTCCCCGTAGCTACTTTACATCACATTATATGTTGCTACTTCTCCCCCTCTGAACCTCGGCTCAAATAACGTTTGGCTAACGTCGAGCAGTCAAGTGGGGTGCATGGCAACTTTTATCCGAGTCTGGGGTAGAGAAACAAGAGTGCTATATATACCTCTTTAGAGACGCCAACAAAAGAGATATTTCTCCAGAAAGACGTTCAATCAGATAAACACGCTATTCTGAACAACTTGGCAGTTTTCTTTTCAGATTTGTCACGTGAATTAACCTGAAACTTACGTCTATCTTTCTACAAGTACACCTCTTTCAACACCTTGAACACCTACCTTTCTACACCACCACCACCCCTATTCTGCTCATTTTCTGCCATGGCTGAAGAAGTGATTTTCAAAAAAGAGTACGTCAATTGTCCCGCGGCGTACCCTCGGAACCATCCGACTTCGACGATGCACCCGGATGACCGGCTCATCATCCAGGCAGCCATCTATACTCCAAAGGAGCTGACTAAGCCTCTCAAGGGCGCTCCTACGCTGGTTTTCCATGCGGCCAACGGTATGCCTCGAGAAGCCCTAATCCCTTTCTTCGAAGACCTGTACAATTTGCTCAAAGATAACAGTATTCAGTTGAACGGAATTCTGTCGTTTGAGGCCGTCAACCAGACAAACTCCAACATTATCAATGAAAAGTTTTTGGGCGACACTTATGAATGGAACGACGGTCCACGTGACCTTCTCTCTGGTCTGTCTTACCTCCGATTCGGACGTCATCCTCTCATGATGAATGGTCCTCTTATTGGTATGGGTCACTCGGTTGGAGGCAACATTGTTTTTGCTCTGGCTGAACAAAACCCCCGATTCTTTTGTATGGTCCTTGGTCTGGAGGCCATGGTTCTTCCCGATGAAGCCCGTCTCGATATGAGAGACTCTTATGCTGCTCAGTCGTACAAGAGAAGAGACATTTGGCCTGATCTAGAGACCGTCAAGGACAAGTTTGCCCGATCTCCGGCCTTTAAGAACTGGGATCCCCGAGCTTTTGGTCTTTATCTCAAGTACGGATTCAGAGAACTGCCTACTCATCTTTATCCTAACGAAAGAGGAGTCACTTTGTCTACTGATAAACACGCAGAGACTCATTTGTTTGTTCAGAGAAGCAAGGATCCCAAGGCCGAGGTTCCCTTTGAACGGGAAGAACCCCATGAGGTGTTCAACGATCTTCTCAAAATTGCTTGCCCTAAAATGTTCCTTTGTGCCAAGGACTCTTTTATTGGAATCTTTGAAGAGTACTATGGACGGGTCATGAAACCTGGAGATGAGTTCATGATGGTTCCTGGAAGTCATCTGGTGCCTTATGAACAGCCCAAGATGATTGCCGAGGCGTTTGTGCCGTTCATTAAGCGCAACTACTTCCTGTGGGTCGAGGAAAGAGAGAAGAACATCAAGACTCCCCGAAAGAGAATGATCGACCAGGAGTTTGCCGATTTGATCAACTCACGTGATTCGAAGCTGTAGATAGATGAGAATACTATAAAGTGATAAGATGACTAAGATGTGGCAAGTGTAGGGTGCCAATAAGAAGGTACAACAGTAGACAAGAGGTACTGTAGCTGTATAACGTCAAGAGAAAAACTATCTGCTGCTATATATCTAAAGCAACGTATGGAGGTGATTATAGGTCTTGACGAAAAAAAAAGACAGATTTCGTACTCTCCTAGACGCACAAAATCGTCTGGTACAGCTATTGGCTCTATAAACAAGTTTTTGACACTATTTTTCTACTATTCAATATCTTCATATAAAGAGTGCATACAGATCCTTGACATAGTACTCATTATCGGACTAATATTTACTCTGGAAGAAAGAAAAAGATAACACTGAACTATTTGAGACATACAGACTAAACTAAAGCTTTTCTTTGCTCTGTTTTCAACTTTTTACACCGTATATAGCACTTCTCTATAACCTCCAACATAGGCTCTCCCTCGCATCCAGACATAAATGGGGTGAATAACTTACTCAGAAGAGAAAAGATGTCATTTGTGGACCATTCAGAGTACAGATAGTCAAACAGTGTTATTTTTATGTTCCCAGGTGTCTTTTTTACTTCTTTTCTGTTAATTCTCCTGATCTCATGTATTGACAGTTTGACATAATGCCCATATTGAGACGAATATTAGCCGTGGAGAAATTACAAGTGTACCATTGTACTCGATTTGACCTACAGAGCAGATAAATACCAGTTTTTCTGCTCCTTACAAGTTTAATTCCTCACGTATCTCTTCTCTCAACCAGGAATACTGACAGGGAACCCCTACCTAATACTGGGCATGTATTGAAATGAGTAATTGTCCTGGAGAACATCCAAGTATACCATTCTACTACCCCAAGTTCAATGAGTCGCTCCAGACTACTCTTAGCCCGATTAATCTCCTATTCCATCTTCCACCCACCTAATATCGGTAGTACATGATTAGTAATGGTCTAAGGATGATTGGATATGTGTTATTGGTGCAGTGTGTAGGCTCCTTCTAAGTACCTGTGCTGGTACAGTATCGGTAGCATACTGGATATACTGACCGGCAGTGGTTTAGCCTCCTGAGGTGGTGGAATACCGAGTACTACAGTAAGAGGGTTACTCTTTCGTTGTTCGGTGGTGGTCATATGTCATTTCTGTTCTCGAGAACATACAATGAAAATGTATAACAAAGTAGATATAAAGAGTTCTCAAAAAGGCAATGAGCATCATATAGACCTCATATTTCAAATCTCAAAGTCACAGCTGCTCTTTTGACCACTCAAGAACACCCTTCCCTTACCACCCCATTACTTAGCCTTTTCTTAGCATTTACTTAAAGTACACATCTGTCTAGACGCTGCCTCTAACTCGTCCAAAACACCACCAATTTCCTTGAAATTCGGGGAATCATTTCAAATCGCTGCACACACTCCATACCCTCGTTTTTAGAGCTCCACCTCTTCTATTACGTCTTCTATCCACCTCTTCTTCCCTAAGCTGTATCTTCAGACATTTCACCTCAACACTCTAAAGATACAAGCCACCCTAAGGACATCATCAGTCACCCCTAACCACACCAACCGTCCTATGACCCCTCCTCGACCTGTCACTACCAAATCCGGCGTTTTTGATTAGTAAGCGGGAATCAACGGTCGTCTAGGTATTGATCACGTGATAAAAATACCCATAAAATACTCTCCCTCAGTAATATATTTCCCACCCTCTATTCCATGTAAGGTCCATAAGTTACAGGTATGAGATGAGCAGTAAAGTGTAATGTGAAATTTGAGAGAGTGAATGGAAACATAAGTAAGAGGTTGTAAGAGGAGATTTATATGGTAATAAAGACGTAAATAGTAGCCAATCAATCTATTACTAATCAAACAGCAATAATGTGTAATTTGTATTGTCTCTCACCTCTTCATAGTCGCCATAAACTGCCCTTAGTTCTCCTCCTGTTACGTGTCACTTTGATAAACTTTGGGACGCGTCCGACTTAGCCGAGACGCATCTTCTTTCAACTTTCACACGTCTCATCTTGACAACATGGCGGAATTGAGAAAGAGAAGAGAGCCTGAGGTGGCCAAGCCGGTTGCCGTGGTGAAGCCGGTGGCCAAGCCGGCAGCCAAAAAAACGTCTTCTGCCTACTTCAAAGCAAACCTGGTCCTAACCCTGCTGGCCTTCCTGACCCGGTTCATCATGCTCAACCATCCCGACGAAGTTGTGTTTGACGAGGTCCATTTCGGCAAATTCGCCTCGTACTACCTCCAGCGAACGTACTTTTTCGATCTGCATCCTCCGTTTGCCAAACTGCTCATTGCAGCGGTTGGGTGGCTGATTGGATACGACGGATCGTTCAAGTTTGAGAACATTGGCGAGAATTATATCACCAACAATGTTCCATATGTGGCCTACCGGGCTCTGTCTGCGTCTTTGGGCTCTTTGACGGTGCCTATCATCTTCAAAACGCTCCAATACTCGGGTTACTCAGTGGCTGCTTGTACTATTGGAGCAGCCATTGTATGTCTTGATAATGCGCATATTAACGATTCTCGACTCATTCTGCTGGACGCGACATTGAACATTTCCGTGGCTCTGTCTTTGTTCTGTTATGTGCGGTTTTCCAACCAGAGAAAGTCGCCCTTTTCTCTAGCTTGGTGGACTTGGCTGTTTTCCACGGGAATCGCGCTTTCCTGCACGATTTCAACCAAGTACGTGGGAGTCTTCACCTTCATGACCGTCGGAGGAGCCGTGGTATACGACCTGTGGCTGTTGCTCGACTATAAACAGTCTGGTCTGTCTATGAAGGAGTTCATTTGGCATTTTGGAGCAAGAGCTTACGCACTGATTCTGGTGCCTTTTGTCATCTATCTGGCTTGGTTCCAGGTCCATTTCATGGTTCTCAACCGATCGGGACCTGGAGATGCGTTCATGTCGCCTGATTTCCAGGAAACTCTGGGAGACAACTTCCTGGCCCAACAGGCCCGAGATGTCGAGTTTTACGATATCGTTCGGTTCAAACATAAGAGTACCGGAGCTCTGTTGCATTCCCATGATGCAAAGTACCCGCTCAGATACGAAGATGGCCGTATTTCGTCTCAGGGACAACAGGTAAACGGATACTCTACTGCTGACCCCAACAATGCCTGGCAGATTCTTCCCGAGAAGGATTTCCCCGAAGATCAGCGGGTTGGACACCCCGTCTATGGATCCAACAAGGTCCGATTCAGACATATCGCCACCAACACTTATCTTTTGACTCACGATGTCGCTTCTCCTTACTTCCCTACCAATCAGGAGTTTACCACAGTCTCCCCTGAAGTGGCTGCTGAACGGTACAATGAGACCATTTTCGAGGTGCGTCTTAACAGTGGAAAGTCCAACAATGTCCGAACAAAGGCCGCAGAGTTCAAACTCATCCATGATAAAACAAAGGTGGCCATGTGGACTCATAGTAAACTGCTTCCCGAGTGGGGATTTGGCCAGTTTGAGATTAATGGCAACAAAAACGTCCAGGATCCTACAAACACATGGACTTTTGACGAGATTGTGGGTCTTTCTCCCGAACGAGCTTCTTTCACTCCGAAAAAGACCCGCCAGATCCCCTTCCTTCAAAAGTACCTCGAATTGCAAGGTACAATGTTCCGAGAAAACAATGCTCTTACTGCTTCTCATCCTTATGCTTCTGAACCCATCACGTGGCCCTTCCTTATCAGAGGAGTCTCCTTCTGGACCAATGCTCCTAACCGTGCCCAGATTTACTTCCATGGCAACTTTGTCGGCTGGTTCATTGAAGATATCGTCATTGCTCTGTTTGTAGGAGCCATTGCTGCTGACCAATTTATGCGAAAGCGTCAGATTCCCACTTTTGGCCGACGAGCTTCTTCAAAACTGTACCATTCCATGGGCTTCTTCTTTTTGGCCTGGAGTACCCATTACTTCCCCTTCTTTTTGATGGGCCGACAAAAGTTTCTGCACCATTACTTGCCTGCTCATCTGTGTGCTGCTCTTCTTGCTGGTGCTGGCTTTGATTTCATCTTTGGAGAGTTTGATCGACTTGACGAAGAGGCTAACGCTTCAAAGAAGGATCTGGAGTATACCCAGCGAAAGAACCAGGCCTTGTACGTGGCTACAATCACTGTTTTGATCTTGTTGACCGCTTGTTTCTTGTTCTTTTGTCCTTTGACTTATGGACTGTCTCATCAGAGTGTGCAGGCTATTAGGTGGAGACAGTGGATGAAGTTTGAGCTGCACTTTAGTAAGTAACGAGCGGGTGAAGAAGTGAATGAGCGAGCCTGCGAGCGAATGAACGAATGAACTCGTGAGCAGACATATAGTAAGAAGAATAATAAAATTGGATATCAAAAACATCAGAATACAAATACAGTACATACTGCTACTACAGTGAAGAATGGTTCTTCCGACTATATGTATGAGTGAGGAAGTGTGAGAGCTTGCGAGTGATGGACCAGCTCGAACCAACTCGTGCTGAACCAACTCGTGCTGAAGGATGTATAGTAAGTCTGTTGAAAACAATAAAGTACCCGTATATTGATTGATCACACCACGGAGGTACAGAACAGTTCGTTCCGAGGTGGACACTTGTCGACTAGATGTACTATTACTAATACTACCGGTAGCTATCGTTTCATGTCTCATTGGTCTACATCCAGTATTTGCTCTTTCCTGATATAAGGTATACTTGTATCTGGAGGCACCACTAAGTAAAAATGCTACCTTATCTACTTCTTCTCCCCCACACCACTCACACAACCCCTCCACTTCCAAAGCGGCGGACGCAATCATGTTATGTCTCCAACACGGCCGGAGTGGAGGGGGAGTGTGAATGGTGTCAAGCGAGGCAGGGGAGGTCTACGACACAATCCAAGTTTTGGTTTGTGTCACAACACAAAAACAATTTTAAGGTGACATGGGGATCGTGACAGATTAAGAGTCTTTTCGTAAGTGGCGGGTAGCTTTTATCTACAGGACAGATATCCATCTGTCACGACCGTCACACCCACATATAGGTGGCCCCTGCAAGAAAAGATTACCTACCGGTTCTATTTTCATTACCGCTTGAGAACATCTATTAGTTACCAATGATCAGCAACAATGCTTAGAATCTTCCATCAACATGTGCCATATGAGTGGATGAGCCTGTGAGTTGATGAGGGAGCTTGTAAGCAAGGACTAACAGAAACAGGGCCGCGCAACATTGCTGTAGTGTATGTTATTAATGGTTACAGTGACCTATACGAAAGTAAGATGTAGATGAAACAGGACAATGGACCATGGTGGGGCTGATTTTTTGGGTGTAGAGTATATGGGATTGGTATTCGAGGCAATGAGGCACTGAATGTTTCTTCTGACCAGCTTGTAAGAGTAGAAGTAAGTCAAGTAACATGTATGGCTGTATGGGGGCGTGTAAGAGGGAGTGTTGGGAGAGGGTTGTAACATTCTGGAGCTCTGAAAAGTCACCAGTGGGTAATCAGATCAAATCTCGATCTACGGGTCAAGTCAGGTTAGCCGTAGGAGCTCTAATTTGTGAGTTAGATGTGTCTCTATGAGCTTGGTATAGTGAAGACAGAAGTGAAGCAGGAATGCAAAGGAGAAGTAGAACTACAGATCAGAGTTGATACTTGTTCAAGAATCAGCAAGTTCACTGCTCATTTTCGAATTCAGAGCAATCTTATTACAACTGATCAACTTATCAACACCTGGTACTCGTCTTTGTCAGCTCTTGGTGAGCTAGGTGAGCCCTGCAACTACACAGCTGTTGAGGTTCAAACGAGCCCAAAGGAGGCAACAGGAAATGACGACCTTCTTTTCGAAAGGCATTGCTGCTGTTGAAGATATTGTTCTTTCTTCACTTCTGTTAATAGCGATTATCCGTGATGAACCGTCATAGTATACCAAGCTGTCAAGGGGATACTGTGACCAGAAAGTTGACAGATACACAGCCAAAAATGTTATTTCTATTACCTGTATATATTCGATACAGTCCACGATGTTTTGTCCCTCCATCTTTCTTGGTTCTCATTAAAGGATATGATCTGTCTCAATGGAGGAAGGCACTCAACAAGGGTATATTTGAAGATTAAAAGAGCGGATACTACACTAGTGTCGATCAATGACATTATATGGTCTGTCCTCCGACCTCTACTTCATGTTGGACAGGGTTGAGAGGTCCTGTCATGAGTTGCCTACAACGAGGTAGTAGGAGGTATCGTGAAATGTGACTTAAGTCACGATAACCGCTACTAGCTAGTACAAAAGTGCTTCAATTGCTCATAAAGCAAGTTCCAGTCTCCTTATCACAGTTTTCATTATTTACCACCATAATAGTTAGTCTTACTTGAGATTTACTTAGCTAGCAAAGACAGCAGGTGGCTCATTTTCACTTCTACAGATGTCTAAAAGAAATAAAAGGCTGACTAATAGATTTTTACAGTCCCTTTTTAGATGATTCCTGCTTCTCTAGTCCCTGATGTACCATTACAGTCTTATAATAGAGTCTTTCAACAACTCCCACCCTTCCCTTTTAGTTAGCCTTATACTCAGCTCCCACTTACCCCATCTAACTCCCCCAAAACACGTCCAATCCTCCCCGAAACTACACCATTCGACTCCCCTCGCTTCACCCATTTTCCTGGTACCACTTTCTACCCTCCTTTTACAACTCCCCTCCACCGTTCTGCACCCTGTCGATCTGTCGATCTTTGCATGACCGGGAGACGAAGACAACTTTTCAATGACCTAGTAGAAGACGTATTAGTCAGCTAAAGACACTGTAGACGCCTCACAAACGCCCCAGGCACTGTCTCCATTCTCCGAAACCATCTTTATTTCGTTTACTGTGGTCAGACACTTTCCATCCCACCAACCTTCTCCACCTTCCTTGTCTCCACCTATCAGTGAGACAGTGGAGTTGGGGGAGGACTTTAATGGTGGCAAAAAATGAGTAAAAATGAAATTAAAAGACTCAGACCGATTAATACAGACAGCTACAGCAATACTACGGTTTTTTTTCTCATTAATCTCACTTATATCACCCTTCTATCCCACCCCCCATCCTCCCCTCATCGGCTTTAAGATAAACTCCCGTATTAACTTTGCTGAGCCGTTTAATGTTGAGAGAGGGAGAACAACTGAGAAGAAAATAGAACATAAAAAAAGCACAGAAAAGTCCGCATTTTTGTGCATATCTCTTCTCGTAGTGGTTACCACAGTAACCACCGCCTTTTCTACTCTCTAAACCACCTCCTCCGCTCCTATCGTGCATTCCCGACGCACTCTCGGACGCAGCTTCGCATCTGATTTATAACCAAGGTTTGTCTTCCCCGCAAAGAGTGAAACATGAGTAGGCTAGAATAAATGGAGTTGTTTTGGGGGCCGATTTGATAGTGAAAATTTGCACGAAAACGCAGAAAAAACGCATACACCAGGTCTATTTGTGTCGGTGACTCGAATGTGAGTCGCAGTGAGTCATTTTGTGCATTATTGGGGTCAAAAGACGCGTCTGTAATGTCTCTTCTAAGTATTGGCACCCCCCAAATAAGGAACATAGGGTCCCCCACGTTAAACGTTATCCGAGATTATATATAGTCGGTTGGAGGGCATAAAAAATAGGTCTTCTTAGAACACCACAATGTCACTCACCAGCAATACCTCGGCCATCCACCATGTCTCTAGAGTCTCGGATATCCCTCTAGCTGACACTTTTCGGGGAAATATCACCGATTTTGTCCGGTCTGGAGGCTTCTCCTCGGACGACTCAAAGGCGTGCTGTATCGATGCCAAAAGTGGCCAACAATTGACCCAAAAACAAGTCTGGGACTACGCCGACCGGTTCCGGGCCATCCTACATCACGATAACAACCTTTGTCCGTTCAATTCCAACACTACTGACCCTGCTTTAGGCGATGTCATGATCACTCTAGTGCCCAACCATCTGTTCATCACCTCTCTACATTTTGCTGCGTTGGATCTGGGAGCTACAGTTTCGCCAGGATCAGCGGGGTACACTGTTGCTGAACTCGTGAATCAGATTAATCTCACTGGAGCGTCTTTGATCGTGTATACTCGTCCTGTTTTCAAGACGGTACGTGAAGCTCTAGCTCAGATTGTTGTACCGGTCAAAATCGTGGAATTCGAGACTCTGATTGAAAAAGCAGACTACGTGCAGAGCCACAAGATCCAATCGACGAAAAAAATCGCGCTTTCGCCGGAAGAATCGTACTCTAGAATCGCCTATTTGGGTATGTCTTCCGGCACTTCCGGAGGTCTTCCAAAGGCCGTCAGACTGTCTCATTTCAATATGGCGAGTTCTGCGGAACTGTCCAAACGAGCCGCTCCGTCTATTGCCGGTGCCGAACAGATTGCCGGCGCCATTATTCCTGTAAACCACGTTTATGGACTGGCCAAGTTTTTGATTGCTATGCCTAAATCAGGAGCTACAACGGTATTTCATTCAAAGTTCGATCTCATCGAGATTCTAGAGGCTCAACAAAAGTACAAGGTCAACATGTACGCTTTGGTTCCTCCGATTATCGTTGTTTTGGCCAAACATCCTGCTGTGGAAAAGTACATTCCTTCGTTGAGAGAACATCTTCGATACGTATCTTCTGGAGCTGCTCCCCTTGGAGCTAATGTGATTGAAGCATGCAATAAACGTCTTGCTGGCACTTCTTCTGGCGAAAACGAGTTTGGAGGCCTCAAAATCGTCCAGGGATACGGGCTTACTGAAACCTCTCCTGTGGTGTCTACTTTTGACCCTAACGATCCCGAAAGACACGCTAGATCCTGTGGAAAGCTTGTTCCCAACACCCAGGCTCGAATTGTGGCTGAAGACGGCTCAGATCAGCCTGCTTATGAGCTCAAAGACTTGTCTCAGCTCGAATCTGAGCTCAAAAAGGGAAACTTGCCTACAGGTGAATTGTGGCTCAGAGGACCCCAAATTATGGACGGATACCATAAGAATGACGAGGCCAATGCTGAGTCATTCGTGGATGCCACCGATTACACTCCTAGTATGCCGTTTTACATGAAACGATGGTTCCGAACCGGAGATGTGGCTCTAGTGGATACTCTAGGACGGTACATGATTGTGGATCGAACCAAGGAGATGATCAAGAGTATGAGTAAGCAAGTGGCTCCTGCTGAACTGGAAGATTTGCTTCTGGGTCATCCTCAAGTGGCTGATGCGGCTGTCATCGGAGTTCAACAGGTGGAAAAGGGTACCGAGGCTCCTAGGGCGTTTTTGGTGTTGAAAGATCCAAAGTTTGATGCTGTTGAGATCAAAAAATGGATGGACGCTCAAGTTCCAAAGTACAAACAGCTTCATGGAGGAGTGGTGGTATTGGATGCGGTGCCCAAAAACGCCAGTGGAAAGATCTTGAGAAGATTGTTGAGACAGAGAGAGGGAGATGTGGTCCTAGGAGTGGATAAGGCAAAGATGTAGATTTAGAAGAGGTAGATGAAGTGCGAGAGTGGTAAGTTGTGTGAGAGTGGTAAGTTGTATGGCTGTAGCTGTGGTGGTTGTAGAGGTAGGTACCGGTAGCTTTCACCTAATGAAGTGTATCGAAATATTGTGTAGAAAGATAGGTGGAGAAAGGTGTAGTTGATAGGTGACCGTAATGAGGTTCAGATCAGCTTTAACCCGGTTTAGTTCTGTACAAGTGGTTGTGGTGGTGGGCACGGAGTACTCTGTCTTAGATGATACATGTATACAAGATGTAGGACTATAGTAGACGACTGAAGGCAGGTTTGATGTACTTTTGCTGTCGTACTTATACAAGTATCGTACTTGAATATTCCTTCTATTGGTACATGCGTTGTTCAGAGGGAGTACCAGTATGTGGATGAAGTACAAGTAGAAGGCATTAGGTACACTACCGGTATATACAATGTAGATAGTCCTATGATCTCAGCTAGACGTACTGAGTACATATGCTTCGTCTAGAAGTGACCGAGAGTCTTCACTATCTCGGATAATACATCAATTCCATTTTCTTCGTAGTCTTACCAGGTTGTGCGTACGCCATAGTACAGGTTGAGAAAAGACTTCACTGGATACGTACCTCTTAGGGGGTACTTGTAGTAATGGCACCTATAGTGAAAACAGTAAGGGAATCGAAACGGGTTTTGGATACTCTTACAGTGTACTTCCCCAAAGTTCTCGATCTGTACTTGAGAGATAAATGTTCAACCAACAGTCACTATCTTGTCTTGGTATCGCTATGTTCCTCAACTGAATATAGTACTAGAATGCCCAAACCGTTATCAATGCGAAGCTCTATGATTGAAACCCAACTGGGCAAATGTTTGTAAAGGTGATCGGAAGGGTGTTGGTAGAGTTTCTCGTCTTCACCTATCCTAGTTAGGTGGACAGCAGGAGTGTATACGAGCTGGGGAGTGATAGGCGTTATGGAATGGTATGTTGAAGAGAACTAGTGGCTACATATTGTCATGTATTAGTTTCTATACATGATGTTCTTATACTTGTACTGTAGATTGTCGAGGTATAAGGGACGATCAGTTCATCTGTGTCGATGAGCATTGTAGAGGAACTGAGTGAAGTAGCGTTGGTAAACATCTGCCTCAGCAATGCGAGAAGCATGACAAAGAAGAAGCTATCTACATGTACTTCGTTACTCGATAACACCTTGACGGCTCTCTGGTCTTTGCTCTCTGGTCTTTGAAGTATCAAGGATATGTTAGAACACACTCTTGACGTTAGAAGCATACCAAGCAGTAGAGGAGAGAGTGTAATAAGACGTAGGACTTTATGATTATGAATCATGGTGTCTTTCCATAGTACCGGTAAGTAGATGACACTGAGTGAGACTCCAACCTATAGACCCACTCTTAGACCGGAATTCACCCATCCCCACACCCCAATACATTAGAGCAAAACATAGTCATCACCAACATGAGCTTAGAGCTTCCACAGGGGAGAAGTGTAATCACCAGACGTTGCAGGTGAAGAGTACCTAGTCTGACGAGAGTACATACTGAGAAGGTTAGGGACACCTATTCATAAAAAAATGCCTGTGGGTGAAGAGAGTCATCGACATAGCTACCCAGTTGATCACACCTTCTCATTAAGTAAAGTCCCAGAACTGACTCCAAAGTGAGAAATCTGAGAGTGTTCATATCCACCAGCCACAACCAGCTCCATATCTCTCAGTGGTGTTGACTCAATGCTTCAGTCTCGTCCAATGTGGCATCACAGTAACCTCCATCAATACAGACTGAATGGGGTGTGCATATGAAGCAAACTCATTCCAAAAAAATGAAATATCCAACTTTCACCAAAATGAAACTTTCCAAAAACGCCTCTTCTCCAACTCTCACCTTCACCTCTTTCACTCTTCAAACACTCCATAGACTCTCACCCTCACTCACCTCTTCGTCACGTTAGTCACCCCTCCCAATATTATTTCCACTTTTTTTTTCTCAATATTATCCCACTTTTCTATTCACTTATCCCAATTGGGAAAAACCTTTGTCGGACAACGACCAAGAGCGCCAAACCACCTCAACAGCCATACCAAAGACCAATCACGTGAGATACCAAACTAGCCACCAGACGGTTGGTCACGTGACCATCACTTACCCTACCCTAGCCCTAGCCCTCCCCCCCTCTTCTGGTAACATGACCAGTTGTGCATCACCTTTTTTATCGTGCATCATCTCTGCCTCACGGAGGTTAATCTGAGGGGGGAAAGAAGTGGACCCTGGATAAACAGGTGAAATAATGCTCCTATCGCCTCCAAAATTTGGCACGTGACTCAGACAGGCTCAATATACCAGAATATGTTTTTTTCCCGGCAAAATTCCCCTTAAAACCGCCACCTCCACTTTCCCCCTCATGCATCTCCTTTAGGACATGTCAATAGAAGAGCACCACGTACATATTCCTCAGAGGTGGTGGAAATATCATATAACAGGGGGGATCCTGGGTTCCCCCTTAGTTACTTCAACCATTCAAGATGTCAAAAAAAACCGACGATTTTTCCAAATCCGATTTCTATTCCTCCGACTTTGAACTCAAGTCTATGGCCGAGTCCATATCTGACTGTGAGTCTATACCCGAAAAGACCCTCCCCGACCCTTCCTCCAACCCTTCCTTGGAACCCCCTCCAAAGCCATGTTCGGTCTTCAAGTTCACTGAACGAAGCGACTACCCTTTCATTTTCATGGGAATGTTTTGTTGTGTGATTGAAGCTGCTGTAGGACCTCTCCAGACCATTCTTATGGGCAAAATCTTCGATACTACCGCTTCCCATATGAAAGGCGAGCTGAAGAACGAATACATGTCGGAAATCGGCAAATTCTGTGGCCTGTCCATCGCCATTGTGTTTATTGGTTTGATCAACAGCTTTTTCGGGTCTATGGCGTTTATGAACTATGGAGATCGACAGTTGTTACGTCTTTCCAGACGAATCAAAGATACTTATGTCAAACACAAGTCTATGGCTTGGTACGATCATAACCAAGGAGTCCAGGGTTCGCTAAATGTCGCTTTTCGAAACATTGAAGATATCCAGGCGGCTTGTTGTACTGCCGTGTCTTTTGCTATCAAAGATGTGCTTACTATCGGTCTTTCTTTTGGAGTAGCCATGTACCATTCGTGGAGTTTGACGTTGGTGATTATGGCCGGTTTGCCTATCATTCTGCTGGTGGCTACAAGTGTTGCTCCACGTCTACAGAGCCATTTCATGAAGTACAAGGCTGTTGTTACCGAGGCTTCTGTTATGATAGATTGGTCCATGTCTGGAATCCAACATGTGAAGCTTTCAAACGGCGAAAAAAAACAACAGAGTATTCTTCAACACCATCTCAAACGAGCCGCAGACTGTTATATGCGATTTACCACCTGGTCCGCGGCTCAACAGGCCTTTATGCAGGTTCTAGGACTCATTATGTTTGTTCAGGGCTTCTGGTATGGAGCCAAACAGGTCCAGAGTGGGAAACTGAGTGCGGGATCGGTCATGACGTGTTTCTTTTCGGCCATGACGGTCACTTCTCATATTGCTTCGATTACTGGTCAGCTGATGATGATCATGAAAGCCATGGTTTCGGCAGGACTCATTAACCAGCTTGTGAACAGCGCAAAACCGGAAAAAATGGACGTCAGACATTACCCTGAGTCATGTGAGGGCGGGATTATCGTCAATAACGTGACTTTTGCTTACCCTACCCGTCCTGATGTGGATGTTTTGAAGAAGGTCAAGATGGAGTTCAAACAGGGCCAAACGACTTTTGTAGTCGGTCAAAGTGGGTCTGGAAAGAGCACAATTTCGAATCTACTTCTCCAGGTGTACGACAACTACGATGGAGAAATTCGAGTGGACGGATTCGAAACTAGAGGCGTTTCTCAACGATGGTTGTATGAGAACATTAATGTGGTTAGACAGACTACAGCGTTGTTTGAGACTTCTATCAGGGAGAATATCCAGCTTGGAAGAGGGTCAGAATGGGAATCTGTCACCGAAGAAGATATCGATGAAGCCTGTCAGTTTGCTTTACTCACTTCTACCATTTGTGACTTGCCTCTTGGTCTGGAGACGAAAACGACCAATCTTTCAGGAGGACAACGTCAACGGGTGGCTTTGGCGCGTGCGTACGTTCGAGACTCGCCGGTGCTCATTATGGACGAGTCTTTATCGTCTTTGGATATTGTTTTCAGAGAGCTTATGGTTGAAGCTATCAGAACATGGAGAAAGAACAGAACCACGATAGTTGTGACCCATGAACTGTCTCAGATCAGATCAGATGACTACGTGTACTTGATGAAAGAGGGCCAAGTCGTTCAGAGCGGTTTGCGCAAGGATATTGAGAATTATGGGTATTTCAAAGAGTTGAGAGACCAAGGTCAGACCAAGGAGGAAGAAAGGGGGGTGATTTCGGTGGACGAGATAATGGACTACGATACCAACCCTCTGAGACACACTTTTGTGCCCTTGACGGCTTCTAGACGGACTCGAAAGTGGGTAGATACTTCTCCTCAAACCAAGGGAGATGTTCTTGACCGGAAACGACAACCTGTGGGGTACCTTGAGTTCTCTAAACTGGTTCTCAAGACTGTACCCAATAAACCGTTGTTTTATGTTGGTCTTGTTCTCTCCTTTTTGATTGGAGCGGCGAATCCTGCTTTTGGATGGACAATGTCCCAGGTCATTTCTCATATCATGCCTAAAGGCGAAGATGAAGCCACACTGAGTCGAACACTTGTGAAATGGAGTCTGGTGGTGATTGGTATTGCTCTGAGTCAAGGAGCTCTCGTGTTTTGTCATACTTATTCTCTGGAACGAGCTGCCAATGGATGGACAGTTTGGTTGAGAAAAATGTGTTTCCAAACGGTCATAACTCGAGAAATGAGCTGGTTCTCGAGATCAGTCGATTCAGACCATGATACTCCCGATATTGGTCCCTTCCACTTTGATAGAAACGCTGCAGGTATCACGGAACTGATTATCAACGAAACTGAAGAATTGAGATCAGCAGTGACGACGTTTTTCTCGGCAATTATCAACATTGGTACTATCACCGTCGTCGGCTTCGTCTGGTCGCTTGTTCAAGGCTGGAAACTGACCCTTATCGCCTTTTCTGTCTTCCCAGGGTTCCTCATAACCTCTCAACTCTACGCCTACGTTTCCTCCGTCTGGGAAATGGGTCTTCGAGAACGTATTGTCCGAGTCCAAGGTCATATTCATGAATGTGTGACTGGAGTGGCCGAGGTTCGAATCCTGAACCTGGAAAACTACTTTGAACAAAAGTACATCAAAATGGAAGCTGCTGTCTTCAAGTATGCTCGTATGAGAGCCTTCCTGGTGTCTCTTACCTACGCTGGTCACCAGCTCTTCACTCCTCTTCTCCAAGTGATCATTTTATGGGTCGGTATGAAACTCATTGATACCGGAGAATACACCATGGATCGACTTATGGGAGTGATGGTGATCCTCATCCAGGCAATGACTACAGCTGCTACTGCTCTAGAGACTATTCCACAAATGTCCAAGGGAATGAATGTCACCAAGACTCTGTTTGCTTTGATGGATGAAGGCAAGGCTGCGACGTCAGAAGATGGAGGAACAGAATGTCCTGATTTACATGGAGATATTGTGTTTCGAGGGGTGGATTTCGCTTACGAATCAAGAAAGGAGGCGCCAGTACTCAACAACTTTTCGATGAAGGTCTCTAACAAAGAAACTGTGGTTATTGCTGGTCCTTCAGGGTCAGGAAAAAGTACAATCACCAACTTGCTGACTAAACTGTACCCTTACAGACGAGGAACGGTGTCTATTGGTAAGCACGACATTCGAGACATTGACACTTCGTTTCTGAGACAAAGAGTGGCTGTAGTTACTCAATCAGCTGCGTTCTACAATGGCTCCATTACTTCCAACTTGACGTATGGATCCTCAGCTGATCCTGAAGAAATCGAAGAAGTATGTCACGTGGTCGGGATTCACGACTTTATCATGTCTTTACCGGACGGATACAATACCGTTATTGGTAACGAAACAGGGTCTGGAACTGCTCTTTTGTCTGGAGGTCAATCTCAACGGTTATCTATTGCTAGAGCTTTATTGAGAAAACCACAGGTACTTATTCTTGATGAATGTACTTCTGCTCTGGATAACGCTTCTGCTCAGATTGTCCATGAACTCATTGTCAAGTTGAAAGGACTGAGAAAAGTGACCATGATCATTGTTACTCATTCCCACGAACTGATGAAGTTGGGGGATAGAGTGCTGGTGCTGGGCTCTCATGGAGAAGGAGTCGTTGAACAGGGAGCTTACAAGGAGTTGATGAAGACCAGGGGGCCGTTGTATACTCTGGTTAACGGTGGTGTTAGTCAGTAGGAGGGGGAGGGAGAGTTATTTATGTGAATTGATTGTTTGTATGAGTTGAGTGTAGTTGGTAGAGACTTGTAGGTGTCATTAAGACTTATTTGTCGAAGAATTGTAAATGTATACTGTAAGACAACCGATATCCAGTATCTTTAATTGATTCTACAGAAGTCTATACAGTACTTGAATCTACAGAGGTCAAGTTGTATAAGCAAAACTACAAGTATCGTTATTGCAAGTGGAGACTTTGATATTCTATTAATAGAAAAGATGAAGGAAGTCAACTTGGAATTTGTTTTACAACTACATTGAAAAGATATACTTCTACTTGATTCTTTACTTGTAAGACCCCAGTCTCAAGATGATTTTAGAGAAGCTACTGTAAGAACCCTACATTGAGAGAATGAACAGGAGCGTGGCCAAGAAAGCATCCGAGGTGGCCATCAGTCTAATTATGGATATTTTTGTAGTTACTCACAAATGCTATTCCACAAAACTATTACTACATTTTTTGCTCAACACTACATCAGCTTTACTATGGTCTATCAATCCTTCTTTTCTCTACTGAATGGTATCGAAGGCTGCCTAGTCTATTCGCAGAAGACAAAAAGGGTACGAGGGTAGAGCCAACGAGGACTCGGCTACTAAAACAGAGTGTAAACATTGTCTGGTACTCTTACAAATGTTTCTGTTTCAAGTAGATCTACTGAACTACTGTATCACTAATTCTTAATGGGATACAGTAAGTATCATTAGTACTTTGTGAACTACTCAATATTCGTAATAAACAGCTCGTGAAATTCCAAAGATGTTATAGTGGAGGCTTCTGGTAACAGGTTCTCTAGTTTTATTCTCCCCAGAAAAAAGAATGATTATCTCAGAGGAAATGTGAATGGACTCTTTATGCTCTCTAGTCTGGCTGATAAAGCATGAGGAGTGACAATCAATCTAGCTGAATAAATAATTGAGTGACCCGTTTCTGATCTCTGCCAATATTATCAGTATAGCTTTCTTGGCGATGACTCTCTCAAACTTGTTCTTGACTCAATTTAGTACGGAGTAGTTGTGTGAAGGCCAAGCTTGTAGAGACGTACATACTCAATCAAAACGATACAGTATAGCCAATCGCTCAGTACAACATCCATAGCTCATAAATGTGGAACGTTCCAGTCGATAAATGGATTTTTTTTCCGTCTGAGCGAGATCTGTTTTGGGTCCTCCATACCTCCCTACTTATTACAATCCTAGTACCACCTCTGAGTCTATCTCCCCCATAGGGGTTCTTCTTAGAGCTACATCAACATACACGGTATTACACTCTCTTCATGTTCAAGATGTTCAGTTCGATGTAGTACTTATCAGTCTATGCAAGAAGGTAGCTTTTAGAGAATTCGTCACTATAATCTGACCATTGGAGATGATACAGTGTTCCAAATGATGTCTTTCTCTTACAATCATACACCCTTGCGTATGGTTAATGCTACCTTTAAGAGACTCCTCATTAAGAGAAGCTCGTTGTAAACACCAGTCCAGCCAATTGAGCACGTTTCCTTATTCACGTTCCATGACATTTTCTTACTGGTACATGTCCTTCTTCATAGTACAAGGACTGTCTCATTATGTCTCATAACTACTGTCTCAGATCTGTGTGTGAAATAACACAGATCTGCTGTTTCATCGTGTCTTAATCTGTATCTAGACTCAAGTTTCACCTCTCTTACTGCATTCTACAGTCATTGTCTTGAGATGTCTTGTAACGTCATGTCTCACCTCTGAAGGTGATAATACTTGTAGCTGTGTATTCATAATGTAGCTGTGTATTCATAATTCCACAGTACATGAGTCTTCTGGGGAGATTTTCTAGCAGCCTAGCCCACAATCATACCAAGCTGTTCTTCTCCACTGGTAGTGTCATATGGACGCACTTAAGATACTAGAACTACAGAAATACATAGTCACTCTTGAGTATTGGAACCTGGTAGTCTCTTGACTCTCTTGAGCTCTACATGAAACAATACTGTTATCACTATGATTCTCAGCAGAGACTGTCTCATGAAATGTTTCAACGTCTTCAAACACATCTCACCATTCATCCACATCTACATCATGTCTCATTAAGAGATGTTTCAGTACCAGTAAAGTCTTAACACGTCTCGTCTTCCTAAACCGTATGTCTTGGTAAATACAGACACAAGCCCTTCTGATGTCTCATTTCAGTAAGTGCAACCAAGTATCTGCTACATGCCTCCTAAGTAGATCTGTGTAGTAGTTCACTACAGTACCAATATCTAGTCTTACTCTCCCAAGGTAGATGCATGTTCACCTCACTCCTTCTACCCTCTCATCTCACCTCATGTCTCAGCTCGCCGTCTCCAAACAGCTCAGTTCATTTCTCTTCTCCACTGTCTCAGTCTTTCAGAATTGTCTTGCAAGTGACCATCTCTGTTTCATCTCTCTTCTAACGAACTACAGCAGTACATACACTGACCCAGACCAGTAATGTAGTGCCTCAAGTAACACCGGAAGTTGTAACTGGGAGGATCTTCAAGCTATGACCTTCATCCCTCTTCTACCGCACTACTTGTAGGATGTACCCTGGTTCATCTCTCTTCTATAGTCATTCAGTAATGTATCGGTATGCCATTGTAAGTAAAGCATTGTCTTGCAAGTATTATTATGTCTTGCAAGTGATGATCTTTCCCCTCTTCTACAACCATCATTCAGTAATGCCACTGATGTGCCATTGTGAGTTACGGGTTGTATTGTAAGTAATGTATTGTAAGTATCGTAATGTCCTGTAGGTCATCAACTACTTCATCTCTTCTACTGTACAAGTACCGACTACACTGTCTCATCTCTATGCAGTCAGTTATTCAATAATATTCCTTGTTAATCTTGTAGTATTGTCGTGTTAAATATCTTGTATGTCTCCCTCCCCTACATCGCCCACTCACCCCTCGGGGTAAGATCCTCTCCCAGCTTTCTCAGCTCCTTCAGATCAAGATCCAACAGTTTCTCAGCCAACTTTCTGGGATTGTAATTTCCATACTTGATGGTCTTATCTTCCACTAGAGCCACTTCATCGGAGGGCCAGGGCGATTCATCGTAGACAAACTTGACAAGATTAGTCTGGTACTTGCCTGCCAGTTCCAGAGCCCATTCAGGCAGGTCAGGAAGACATTTCCACATGAAAACTAGATCCACGGCATGTCTAGCCTTAAGAGAAGCGTCGAGAGGGTCAACCTGGTCGAAAAACTGACGGTAAACATCGACTCCGCCTTTTTCCAGCTGACTAAGCAGTTCCAGGTTGGAAACGACAAAAAACGAGTCTCCTCTGAATTTGCAGACTTCATCACCGGTTTTGATGGAGTAGATGTCTTTGACTTTTTTTCCAGTCTCGGTCAACTCCAAAAGAGGAGAAATCTCATCAACTGGAAGCACTCGTTTGACAAAAAGAGATCCCTCATAAGCGTTATCTGAAACCAGAGCAGTTCTCAATTTGGGAACAGCCTGAAGAAGATTGTCCGGCAAGAAATCGTCATAGCAATAGAAGCCAAAAGGATACTCAATCTTATAACTTGCCTTGACAAGAGCATAAGGAGGAACCTTTGTAGGATCGTCTAAATCATCCTCTTCAACTCCTAGCTCCTTTGCCGCCTTGGCTCGATAAGTATCCAGGTAAGCAGCTGGAAGAGGAGGGAAACAGCCCATGGAACCTGACGACATGAAAGCTCGACTAATGACTCCATGATGTTCCAGTCCATCTTTCATCACCAAAGCATGGACTCCAATGGACCCAGAAGACTCTCCTCCAACAGTTACCCGGTCTTTATCTCCTCCAAACTCGCCAATGAACTTGTTGACCCATTGAACAGCCGTCCATTGGTCTCTTAGCCCCCAGTTACCCTGTCCATCCTTGGAAGTGGAGTATCCAAACATCCCCAGACGGTACTCTGCCACCACCATGATGACGGGTTTTCCAATAGCAGCGGAATGTTCCACAAACGGAGTAGGATCCGTCCGTTTACTGTAAATGTTTCCGACCAAATTGGCTCCTCCATGGATATAGAGGTAGACAGGTAAGGGGTGTTTATGGTCTCCCTTTGGTTTGACAATTCGAAGATTGGTGCACAAAAGCTCGTCACTTTTGAACTCTCCATCGTTCAAATCGTGTTTATTGGGCAATTGAGGGCAATCGTAGCCGTCCTGAGTGCAATTGATGGTGGAACCGTTGAAGTTGGTCTTGAGTATAGGAGCAGCAAAACGGTGTTTAACGTCGGCGTAAAGGACGTTTTTCCATTGGATGGTAGAGGAGATTTCGACTCCTTCAAAGGTGCCGTTGAGAGCACTAGATTTGATTGTTGTCATGGCAAAAACTGGTGTCTAGAAGGTGTCTTGTTATGTCTTTCTCTCCTGTCTTATACCTTCAGCTAACTCCCTCTATGCAGCCCAGATGCGCTAATATTCCATACGGCCTTAGTTTCGGCGTTAGTCTGTTGCCGAGAGTTAAAGTGGAAGGAGGAGGAGTTCTTTAGTCGACTTTGGAAAACCGATTAGAGTAGAATTGGTCACGTGAGGGGGTAGACTAGGTCATAACCTGATACTCTGGCGTTTTCTGGTCATTTTTTGTTTTCTTTTTTATTTTTGTTTCTCTTGTTGTTACTCACTTCAGGCCCACCCCCTTCGTTAGCTCAAGGCTCCGCTCACTAGCTCCGAATCTCCGATGTGGATGCAGATGAGGAGGAAACAGGGAAGTATACTGAGTGAGGTTAGGGTACTTGTAGGGGGGCAATGGCTGTTTAAACGGTGAAATAATAATCTGGGTGGCTGTTTGTGTAAGTATACGTATTTTTCACCCATATACTTGCCTCCTTTGACGTCATTTGTTTCGTCCCCCCCCCTCCCTAGTCTCAAGCTAATGAGTCTAGACTGAGACTGACTTGAACTGAGTTAGCTTAACGCAACGGCTCAAGTGGGTCTACTGTATGTACTCTGTGGTGGGACGTTGAATTTGACCTCGGCCCAAGTGGTTGCTTTCAAACGGAGGAAAGACGTAAAAAAAAAAGAATTAAAAAAGAAATGCGGCTAACGGTTCTTCCGAACGGCCTACATTGTAAACGCCTAAACAGCTTCTCCGATCGTGCATACTGCTTTGTAAGATGGTTTGAGCCGACAAGACATGGTAGAGGCTATAGTGAAACGGTGGCGATGATTGAGGACACATATATGATACTAAATGATGCGATTTTTGACCCCAAAAGCGGTGCTAGGTCAAAAATTCCCTGTTTAATGCAATTGCCTTTTTATTTCTCGTTTTGAGGCTGAATTTTGCGGTATAATTGGGTCATGTTGGGCTCAGTCTTATGGCATGGCTCTCTATAGAGGCTGAGGTTAAGGTGCTCCCAACATGAAGAGTGGAGAAAGAGGGTGTTGAAAGGGGTAGTTTTGAGGGGGATTTTGTGCTGTAAGTATGGGATGTTATGGTGGCATCAGGGTCTCCAAAGAAATACGATTCTAATGAACTACTCCACTTGGCTCTGCGACATCTAAATCTCGAGATATACTTCCTGCTAGAATCGCCATAGTAGGCTAACTAAACCATAACTAATCATCATGGGTGAGAGGACAGAAACACCCCTACAACAGAGAATATTGTATGACAACTATAGGCGATAAAGGCGTCAGCGTGATACCCTCACCTCGCTCTATCGAATGGTATCACTCTCATCACTGTGGCTCTTTTGTATCACCGAATAGGGACCCCCAGCGGAACTTTTCTTCAACTAAACTCCAAGTAAAGTTGGAGTCAAGCACGACCCAAGATATTGGGGCTGTCCAACAGACTAAGAGCTTACAGTAAGAACATATCATATAGACATATCACTCAAATATACCAAGAACCCTCTAAATGCCCTCTACAACTCCTCTCTACACTTGTAGTTCTTGCCTAAAACAGTCCGAATAGGCGACCAAGCCATTCACAAGAGAACAATGTCTACGCTCACCTCCTAATCGGTCACATGAACGGAAGGAGTTCCAAGTGCATCTCCGACCCACAGTCTCCACTCCATACCCTGGCCGTAGGTGCATGACTTGACGAGTATGTGCAGGAGGGAGGATGGAGGAGAGTCCCTTTGGTCACTAGAGAACACCATAACTAATCAAACTTGGGAAATAGGGGTAGTTGTATATGGAAAGCGGCCTCAGTGGTTAGGGGAGATTCTTTTATTTGTTTTCTTCTCTTCTTTTATCTCTTCTTTTATCTCTTCTTTTATCTCATCTTTTTCTTCCCCATTTACGGTACTGTCCCTTTTCTGTCTTACTCTCTTCTGACCAGTCTTCTCCTGATCACGAGCGTTGCCTGATCACAAGCTCCCCGCCACACCCTGCTCGTCACTTTGAACACGTTACATCTTGCGTCTTTTCTCCGCCTTGTCTCGTTGCAATTGTCACGCTGGACAAGAGTGTACCGGTACCGTTGCCTCTGTTGCCTCTCTTAGTCAGTCACTGGACAGGGCTAATCCGTCACCACACGCTAACAAATAATATCCGTCGATGCAACAGATGGCGAGAGACAAGAGAGATGGTAAGAGGAGAACAAGAGAGCGGAAAAAAGGAAAAACCAAATGAAGGAAAACGAAGGAATGGTGATTAAGGACATGAATGAACAGACCAGCAGGGTCAGAATGATTATGTCTGGCCTATTCATTCTTCTATGGTGGTGTTCATGGTCTCCACATGTTCTAGCAAGTCATCTATTTGTCTTTTCCTTTCCCCTTCTCCAAGTCTTACCGTTGCTACCATTAGCTTAGGTGACCCCAGAAAGTGTGCCTGCTTCGCTCCCACTGTCACCACCCTTCTTCCACAACCACCCCTCCACAACCTATATAAACCTGACCTGTACTATCTCCAGGGCCAGTCTATATAACCCATGACTCCAGCAGCCCAACACCCACCGCCATGACTACAGAATACGCCTATTACTATCTGGATCCGAGTGAGTACGAGGTGGCGAGTGCGTACAAGGCAACGCAGTTGCCGCAGTGGCCGGTGGTGTTGGTGTGGTGCTTTGCTGTTGAGCGGTTTTGGAGGTTACATGGTTGAGGTGGTTGGCTGGGGTGACTGATCTTTGGTTAAGGTGTTAAGGGCTATGACTAGGGCTGACTAGGGCTATGACTATGGTCACTGACTACCACTACCAAAGTCACATGTTCACTATCAATGGCCTTCCACCGATTGATTGGTCATAAATTGACCGGTCAAACGTGGCTGACATGTCTGATTAACTGCTCATTCGCTCATGGTCCATGGTCCATGGTTGCTGGTCATTCATGGTTCATACTTCTCCCCAGACCATATGATCATGTCTCATGTTAGTCTAAGGCTTTAAGCGAGGAGGTGCTACGACATGACCTCAACGAATATACAGGATACAAGATACTTGCTGGTGTCAATCAATTCGAGTGTGTCTGTATATTCATTGAGATTGTGATTCCGACACGACTTCAGTGGTACCAATCATCCATAACAAAGCAGTTGTTCATACAGACACTGAGCTGGACGATTCTTACCTTGCTATTTCAGGACCATGCCATTGACTTTATTCTTGTCCATGATACCTTCTTCAGCTGACCCTTATAACCCTGAGAATATGAACTCCAATGACCAAATGAACCAGGTACATTCTCAGCAAAGACCTCATGAGACAACCTCAACCACATTTCCTCATTACTTCCCCTTCATCTTTTTCATTTTCTTCATTTTCGTCTTTTTCGACTTTCTCTATTTTCTTCATTTTCTTTTCTTCTTCCCCTTCCTCTTCTCCCCTTCCTCACCCTTCCCTTCCCTCCCTCCCTCCTTCACTTTGTCTTTTCTTTACCCCCGCTAACCAGATTGGAACGCCTACAAGGCCACCACGGAAGAACTCATCATCATCTGCGGCAACCACGATTTAACTTATAGTCTTCCCATCCGCCGCCTGGAGCTCATTTACGTCGTTCTCACGGCCATTCCAGAAATCAGAGCGGAAATCGCAGCCTACAGCGATTGTGGGACGCCGTAACACCGAAAGACGACGTAGCCGAGTTCCACAACCATAGCCCAGTTGCCACAAACTCCTTTGCTTACTGGCACTTCCTTTACGCCCCTGCAACCCTAACCATTGTATTATTAAATGTAGATATTTATAACTCAATAGAGATTAATGAGATACCGTCGTAGACCTGTATATTTTACATCTAACAAAAAGGCCAAGTACATACCAAGTACCAAACTCACCATCTTCCATCACCATCCTCCTTGCCTGTACATCAACAACCATTATACCGAGTACAGCACCCATCCTTATATAACCACCACAGCTCCTCCCTCTGCTACGTTCCATCTCAGTTCACCGCTTTTGGAGGTCGTGGATCTGGCTTCTGATCCCGTCTTTGTCCATTGTCTGAAAAGCGCTAGTGGCCAGACTAATGCGTGCAACGCGCTAGTCGATACGTCCCAAACTAGGTGACCAATACCTACAATCATAACTACTCAATCTCCACATCCTCCTACACTTCGTACCTGTTCATTTCCATCGTAATACCTACATACTATGTACTCTCATTCACTACAAATGAAGACACACGTAGGGAATGTCGTCGACATCCTCGCCGTCCTGGTCCTCGGCACAGACCTCGAAAATGAGCGTCTTCACATGGGGCTCGAGCTTCTTCTTGGTCACGGCCTCCACCAGCTCGGTCAGCGTCAAGTCGTACTTTTCGTTGAGCTTGGCGGGAGGGAAGAAGGACGCGTACAGCAGCGACACGTTCTGCGACAGCATGGTCACCGTCAGGTTGTAGTTCTTCTCAAAGTACTCCAAAAACTGCTTGAGCGTCAGATTCTCGTGAATGTCGTATCGGCCCCAAATCTTGTCGAGCTTGACACCGGCAATCTCCATCTTCTGAGAGGCGATAGGCTCGGAAAAGCCCAAAAAGGGAAGAGCAAGATTGACGAAACCGTTCTTGTAGTCCTCAATCACCTCTCGCTTGTCCACAACCTTGTAGAGTTCCAGACACACCAGGCCGGTCACCAGAGCAGTGGTGGTGGCAATGGCGGGGATGATTCGGCCAGCAATAAACTTGGTCTTGTGTCGATCAGCTCCGTCAATGGCGTAGTTCTGGGCTCGGCAGTTGGAGGCGGCAGTAATGAACTGAATGTGGAAGTTGGTGTCGTCGTCCTTCTCAAACTCAACGGGAGTGAGTCGGAAACCAGCCAGAGAAGAAGGAGGAGGCAGCGAGTTGGCCAGCTGGGTCAGCTCCTCAGTGTCGGCGTCCACGGGGTCCACGCTCTCGTTCTCGTTGGCCTGGATCTTGACGCCAGACTTGGGCTCAAACTTGGGCACAGTCATGTTGTCCACAACCTCCTTGTACTCGGACACATCGAGATCATCGCCTCGAATACCGTAGTTGAAGGCTCGCAGGTTGGCGCCGGCAATCAGGAAATCGAGATGGTCCTGGTGGTTGAAATCAAACTCGAGAGCGTCGGGAGCTCGCTTGGGTCCAGACCAGAAGGGAGCGCCGGTCGAGGTGGTGGCGTCCTTGGGGAAGTTGTACAGAAGCTGGCTGATATCGCCGTTGAACTTCTTCTCAAACTCCAGACGAGCCCACTGAACACACTCCTTGAAGGTGGTGGGTCGCTCGTCCACAAGGTACGACTTGATGTTCTCCAGCACAGACTTTTGGTCGCCAGTCTGCTTGAGAGTGGACTCCACAAAGTTGGGCTGGCTCAGGAACAGGTTGACAGACTCAACATTGTCGGTAAAGTAGCCCTGGAAGATGGACTTGGCCCAGGCAATGGTATGGTCCACCTTGTTGGGGAAAGATCGCAGAGTACAGAGAGGGATACCCTTCTCAGGAGGGTCCTGGGAGGACGAGTATGACTCGGTGAGGTTGGGGTAGACCACCTGGACGTTACCCTTGGTTCCCAGAGTACCAGACTCGAGAAGAGGCTTCTGGAAGAAGACACACCGTCGGTCGACGTAGGTTCGCGCGTCCACGTTGTCCAGAGCGTTGGTGACAAAGTCCAGAGACTTCCAGAACGAGTCGTCGAAAATGTTCTCGGTATCGGGACCGACCTTGTCGAGTTTGGCGTCGAAATGGCCCTTGAGATCGGGGTTCATCTCGGCAACAGCGTCGGTGGCAGTCACGGACTTGTGCTTGCCCACATCCTTGGGCCGGAACAGGAACTGCCGGTTCAGGTTGGACTTTTCAATCACGTCATTGTCGGTGACGTGAATCTCGCCGTTCTTTCCAAGACCCATGAGAGCCCAGTTCTTGAGCATTTCACATCCGATAGCGCCAGAACCGACAAGGAAAGTCTTGACGGCAAAAATCTTCTCGGTGAACTCCTTTCCAAACACGGCAATCTGTCGGTCGTACCGGGAACCAGTGGGGGCAACAGCCTCTTCAGTCAGAGTCACATCCTTGGGCAAGGACTCCAGAGAGTCAAAGTAGACCCACTGTCGAATAGGTCCAAACTTGCC
The DNA here is from genome assembly GCA_900519025.1 of Yarrowia porcina. Taxonomy (NCBI): domain Eukaryota; kingdom Fungi; phylum Ascomycota; class Dipodascomycetes; order Dipodascales; genus Yarrowia; species Yarrowia porcina. Next base: position 782,607 of record ULGT01000008.1, on the reverse strand, counting down.
GGAACAGCCCTTGAGCACCTCCTGGGCAGCCATACCTCCAAACAGAGCAGTCATGGCGGGCAGTTCTCCGGCAGCCTGGAAAGAGAGCTGAGTCAGCAGCTTCTCGTCGAGGTCTCCACCAGAAAGCACATCGGGGTACTCTCCAGTGACGCTCTTGGCGAGATGGAGCACCTCGTTGGCGTCCTCCACGTTCTGGGGTCGGGGAGCTCGGCCGTGCTTCTGCTGGAAGGCCTGGACAGCCATAAAACCGACATGGAGCTGTGCGGGTCTCTCCATCTTGGCAAAGTCAGAGATGAGAAGCTCCGGCTTGGCCAGCTGCTCCTTGAGCGAGCCAAACGAAATCTCCTGGGGCATCTTCACCTGAGTAAAGAGACCTCCCTTCTTGTAAGTACCAAGTCCCTCAACAGAGCCAATGTTGAACGAGTAAGGACCCGTGACCTTGATCTTTCGAGGCTTGTCGCCGTTGATATCCAGACCCTCGACCTCGGTGAACTTGACGTAGTCGCCGTCCTCGAGGTTATGTCTAGTTTCGTCCAGAGCAGCAACGTTTCCTTCCTCGTCAATGCCCGCAATGATTCCCGAATGGGGCTCTTCTCCGTTGGCATCAATGAGCGCAAAAGAAGAGCCAAAGTCGACGAAAATGTTGCCAAACAGACCCCGGGTGTCTGTGCTGACAAAGCCAATGTTGTGCTTGTGTGTGATTTCGTTGACTCGAATCTGCTCCTCCAGAGAAGCGCCGGTCAGCACAACCACCTGGAACCGGGCCAATTCCTCTTCGGAAAGCGAATCGGCGCCCAAGACGTGCACGGGAACGTACGAATTGAGCTCTGCCAGACGGGGCTGGGACACCTCGTCTCGTCGCTTGCCTACATCGTCTTCTCTAAGGAAGAACTGGGCACTCAGGTCTGCAATCTCGGTCTTGCCGGGATCGTACAGAGTCAGCGACTTGACTCCCGCAAGCACAATGTTCTTTGCGATTTCGATTCCGAGACCCTGGAGCCCCACAATGAGCACGTTGGAGTTTGCCATTTTTTTCATGGCTTCGTGGCCCAGCACGTAGAGCTGTCGCGAGTACAGAGACTCGTCGATTTCGCCCGCGTTGTCAATTTGCATCTTGTCCGACTTGTCCGACATTGTGTAATTGAAGAGTGTAGATGAGTAGATGGAGTGGCAACAGTGGTGTGGTAATGGAACCTTGATGTGGGGTTAGGGGAGCAAGGAGAGGTGAGGTGGGAGGTGGGAGAGGTTATGATGTAGAAGGGAGCGGAAGATGGGGGAAAAAGTGAGAAGACAAAAATGGGGCAAAAATGGGAAAAGAGGAAGAAAAAAGACAGAAAAGATAAAAGTTCAGATAAACGACCCATTTCCGTTCCATTCTGCTCATTTCTCAGTGTTGCTTTTTTTGTCTTCTCATTTCTTCTCTTTTCTTTGCCTTACTAAGACCCCTCCCTTAGTTCTCCCAGTTCTCCCATTAAACTCTGACGCCTGATTTTTTTTATCTTATCACACACCACACAAAACTTCATACTCACACAACACTTGTTTCGTAAGATGACGGATAGAAGACGAGTACTTGGACCCCCTGATGCCATCCCCTTCACCCTGGACAACATCAAACCCGCCGAAATCCAACAAAAAAGCCTCAATGTCGGCTCCATCTTTGTCAAAACAGGCGTGGTCGAAAACGCAAACGGATCGGCGTACCTGGAACTCGACGATATCAAAATCGTGGCCATTGTCCATGGACCTCGACCCATGAGAGGCTTGTTCACCACCTCGGCCATTCTCAATGTCGACACAAAGTTCCTTCCGGTGTCTCTTTGTGATATTGAAAGCAAAAGTGCTCTGGTGAGCAGTACTCAGCTGACCCAATACATTCGATCAGCCAGTACTACCCAGAGCTCTTCGTTGCAAAAGAATGTATCCTCATACGTTCACACGTCTCTGCTGCCCAGTATACTGGTGGAAAAGTACCCCAAAAGTACCATTGACGTCAGTATATCTGTGCTGTCGTCTTCCAACAACACAAAGACTACCGTGGCTGCAGCAGTGTCGTGTGCAGGTGCAGCCTTGGCTGACTCGGGTCTCGAGTGTACAGATATAGTCACTGCTGGAAGTGTTTTGCTGGAGGATAAAAGGGGGGTGGTCTGCCCTGCCAGAGCTCCTACTAATGAGATTGACGCAGTGGTTTCTTACATGGCTGCCAGTAAGAAGATTGTGGGCATGTGGATCGAGGGAGGAAATGTCAGTGAGCAGGATATGGAGGAGGTGTTTGATAAGACGGAGGAAATGGCGAGGGAAGTGAGGGGGGTGATGCATGGGGTGTTGTTGGAATGAGCATAGCGGTGCGAAGAGAGTAGGAGCGAGTTACGAAGTAACGAGCGACTACGAGCAAGCATCGCTATGTGAACAGACAGAAAGTGAAGCGAGTTACGAAGTAACGAGCGAAGAACGAGCCTAGCAGTTCTCCAAGCTGAGCAGTTCTCTAAGCTGAGCAGTTCTCTAAGCTGAATCACTCTCTGGTGATCTTGTTGGCACCCCCCTAAGGTACTGCCTACAGTGGGCATTTCAGCTCTGCTCACTCACCCAAAAGAGTCCTGGACCAAGAGGTCTACTGGTAGGATACAAAAGGATATAGATAGATACGCATTGAATCATTGTATTATAGAAGTGAGGGAGAAGGGGGCTGTAGATCTGGTTCTGGAAGATGTGGTTGATTGAAAATGTCTTCTGTTGTATCATGAACTTGAAGTCATAGATGTCTTCAATAGTATGTAGGTATCTTGTAGTTGTAGTTCGAGGTGCCTTTCATAGGATACAAATAGCTCTCTTCAGGTGTGGTATTACAAGACCAGGTTTATATCTGTTAGTGATACATCATGCAGCCAATGATGGATATAGGATAGACCAGAATAGCCAATAAAGCTGTTAATCGGGGCTTTAGAGGATTATGGGAGACTTTTAATGTGGTTGTAAAGGTCTGAGTCTGATATCAATATGATCTGATTCATCTCCAGCTATGCTGTGTACTTGTATGAAGTCAAGTTGAGGTAAAGATATGAAAAGAAATACTGAAATGGAGGATAACGTGAGAGGATTAATGGGTAAGGGTTGTGATCGGGGCTTTTGGAAGTTATTGGTCAACTTGTGGGTAAGAATATGAATACTATTCGTCTTGCGATTGGAGTACTCCTCCTCAGTATGGTCAAGGATGCTCTTGGAACTGCTCTCTAATGAGGAAATTCGGGACGAGAGTAGCCGAACGAGATCAGGTAGCAGTGTTTAGATATTTAGGTCATGTCGTTGAATCTACTGAGCATTTCATGTCAAGTTATCAAGTCATTTGGGTCCCTACATCCTCTCATTGCTACTTCCCGCAGAATTGAACAAATTCGATGATTGACCCATTCTATTATATGTCACAGAATATATATACGTCATAGCATCTTTCATGGGCAGTGATTTCTAATTTCAAGTCCTCATCTTGTCATTATCACCCTGAAACAGAATAAATGGTGTCACTGTTGATCTATGTATAGCGTCTGGTAACAGGCTTATCATAAAGACCGAGCACAGCTAATAAAGTGGCATAGAGTATTCTGGAGGCTCAATTAGAGCTATTCCAAGCTGCTTTCGAAGTCTCCAGATCGATATTCGTCTCACAGGAAGAGTTGTGTGAGGTTCCCAAACTCGATACACAACTGCATGTAGTAACATCTGGTGTATAGGCAATACTCACATAGCTACAATGAATGCATTGTTACCATGCTCTCACTTGTTACCATGCTCTCACTTGATAATATGTTTGTCTAGTTTCACCTTCGTAGTCTTATTTACTGTCTAGATTATGTCCATCTCTGACTTCTCTCCATACTGTAAAATGTCCTTTGGTAGCACAGTTCAAGTGGAGATATCAAGTGGAGCCATAAAACCATCAGGCTTCACATTTTCGTTAGTTTGCAGTCGCTCAAGAAGTCTTCAATTTGTTCACTTGGTAGCTTTTCAATAACACCCCTCAGGAATCACGTCTCCTCCTTAAGTCGTCCTTCCTTTACCAAGATGAGTACACCTTCATAGCAGAATAGAGCCTTTCCAATACGATACACATTCACTGGAAAGCCTTCGATACTAAGCTGTTCTCTTTCTTTTTCTCTCATACAATATCCATGTTTCAAACCCTCTGCCTTACAACATGAGACACTGGCACCTGGTCACACCGCTTCTGTCTTGAATAACTACCATTGAGATAGGTTGCTGTCTCTCAGTAAAGCTTCAGATGATCCAAAGCTGATCAATACAGCCTCCTTCCTTTTAAATTCTTTATGCGCTGCTCTCTTCCATTGTCATACTAAATGCACCTGTATCAGTCTTCCCTTTGAGACGGCCATCCACATGAAAGAGAGTAAACGAAAGGTATTCAGATAATCAGAAGAACAGTGTCGCCAGACTGCTCCACTGTTAACTGACATGCTGCTCACATCTCTATGAGTCTTTGGAATTCATGTACAGATTGAACAGTCTGGTCAGTGGGTTTCAACTCCGCTTTCCAGTTCTCAGAGTCTGCCTGTCTGTTCTCTTCGGTGCAATTTAGCTCAAAGGACCTGTCTAGGAGCTCGTCTGGAGGAATAATGACTTCACGGAAGGGGCTTGTGTTGTAGGTGTTTGGGTGGTATCTCTGTTAATGCTGTTCAGCATATCTGCCCACTGGGTATCTCTGTTTGTGCTGTTCAGCGGGTCCGTCAACTGGGTATTTCTGTCTCTGTCTGTGCTTTTCAGCGGGTATCTCTGTCTTAGTCAGGGCATCACATCATCATCATCTCATTGCAACCATCATATCACCTCTCTGCCACGCCACCCCCGTTACACCCCCACTGTCACACGTCGAGGCTGTCTGTGCAACCTCTCACTTCCACATGATACTGTGAGTTGGGGACCGTACGGAGCCCGCGGCATGGTATCTGTTTCCGTTGTGTGTGATGGGGAGTGTCTGGGGATGACTGGATGAGCGTCAGTCTGGTATCTGAGGGGGAATCTGGTTTCAGCGAGTATCACTTTGAGTATCGGCTGTGTTGTAAGAGTTGGGTAAGAAGGGTTGGGTAAGAAGGAGAGTTGAGATACTCAATTTACTATTTCCTAAATGCACAAACACAATAATTACTCTATACACAATACACTATTCCCAATACAGTATAAACGTGCTACTCCATCTATCTAGTCCCCAACAATCATACCATCTTGCGAAAGGGAATGTCACCGTAGGAGAAGTACAACCCACCTGATCATGGACTAGTTGACATCATGAGCTGAATTCACTAAATACTTGTTATACAAGTTGTACCCAAGTATCTTCAGTCCTTACTCCCTCTCTATACCTTCTGGAACATGTCAGAAACAAATATCACACTGACCACCTCCTAGAACTAATCAATATATCTCTATAAACCAATGACCTCTTTTATCTATACACCTACGTTTAACCTCTCCATTTGCTCATCCCACCTCTGTCTTAGACATCTACCTTGGTGGCTGCAGATACAAGGGCTTGAACTAGTACCAGTATAAATACAATACCAGTCCTATCGGGTCGGACTACATCATTCTCTTCCTTCAATTGACTGCGTTGTACGAAACTACAATCAGCAGCTCCATTCTCACCAAGTCTCGCCTCCACGCTCTGAACAATCTACCTGCTGGTGCGGTCTACTCTACCTACTTGTAGGTGAAATACCCTTCCAGTACAACCAAACGTTCCCGCAGTACCTACATCTACAGTGCAACAACCATTCATTCTAATTGACGGCTCATCCCTCTCAGCTTTCAGCCTACGGGTACTGTGAGAATCTACTCATCTTCTGTGGAGATCAGAAGATCTTGTCACTCGCACACTCTAGCCCAAGGCCATCGGCTATTGGTTCATGAGGTCATTCACCCCCTCTATCCTCCTACAAGTACATTACAGATTACTTCTACACGCAACAGATCCACTCTCCTTCTCCCTATCAATGACTCTTAGGAAGGTCTACACTACAGGTGACGTCTACACTCCAACCAATTGGTCATCCACTGACTTCTAACATTTCTCTCCTCTTACTACCCTGTTATACGTTTACAGTCGAGCCAACCGTTCAAGATCGCTTTGCTCTCCCTCTCTGGTAGGTCTCTCCTAATCCCTCCACCTACACACTACAAGAGTGCTACTGCCGTAGTGCTACTGCCGTGGTACTACCATAATAAGACCTAGACGTGCGACAACCACCTACCTGGTCGGTTCGTTGGCTGCTACACTTTTTCTCTGACTACAAGAACCACCCAGTCCACCACCACTGCCTCTTGCCACATCTACCAGATACATATTCTTGTACTGCTTACAGTGGTCTGTTCGCTCACCTCCTTTTTCAAACAATGGCTCCTGCACGATCCGTATCGGTGCCGATTACACTAGATCATACCGCTTAAGATAGGTCTTCTCCTACAATGCCCTCCTCTTCCTACACCACAGCCTACATCTTATACGACAACTAATGGGACCATTCGCTTCTACGCTCCTCCTATACTCTGCTCAACTTCTCCGAGTCTACTGGTAATACTTCAACGACAAGGAACAGGTCCGTTTTCCTCCTATGCCTTCCTCTCTCTTCTTATCCTGTTACTGGTAGAGGGTATATATGGTAGTTCTAACCAGTACTGCTTACAACAACCATATACCTGGTGGGCCCGTTTGCTACTGCACTCCCTCCTCTTACTACCCCTATCCTACCCTACCAGTACGTCTCTTCGCTCTCTCTCTATCTGCCTCTCTTTGATTACCATTCAGTCTACAAGCACTGTAACGTGCTACCAGTACGGTACTTCATACGACAACAAGTCTGCTACTAGTACTACTCTGCCATCCTCCTACACACCATGCTACTGCCCTGGTACAACAACATCTACCACCTACGGTATCAGACGGGTCCGCTCGATTTCACTACGTTCCCCCTCTCTCTTTACACTTCTACCACAACCGTTCGCTCGTTCGCTCTGCTCACTCGCTCTCTAATGGGTTCGTGCTGTAACAATTTATCATATTTCTTTTACGTGCTGTCGTTCGGTCGCTCGTTTGCTCGTTCGCTACGCTCACTCGCTCACTCGCTCCCTCTCTAATGGGTCCGTTCGGGACCGCTTCGCGTTCCCTCACTCTCTACACGGTCAACCCCTTCAAGGCATCCCGAATTCTCAGCAATCTCTCTGCCAAATTCTCCACCGATTCATCCGACTGCAGCACCTCCTGGGCCAACTCCACGCCAAAGTACGCCTGGACCGCGGCCTGCACTCTTGCAATCACCTTGGGTTCCTCCAACGCCCAGTAATCGTCCACTTCTTCCGGCGGGAATTCCATGGACAGAGAAAAGCATCGTTGGACGATAGGTAGAATCTCTAGAGCAAGACTCTTGGCGTCAACCGCCTTTGCAAGATCAATCTTAGGAGCCACAATCTCAAACGGTTCAGAAGTACTGAGAACGGTATGTTTACCAGCATGATGGTACCGGAACTCGTACACTCCACATTCCCAAAACAGCGTATCTCCTCTGAAGACGACTTCTCCGGAAGTCTTTGAAGACGCGACAATTCCATCGAGATGCGATTCATGGCCGGTTTCGTCGATTCCAGACCATCTTCCCTTGGAGGGCAAGGAAGTCACCTCGGGAGAAGTGTTATCGTGCACTCTGTAGAGTCCAATCCAGTCCTTGGCCGATCTGTTGGCGGAAGCCTGCCATTTCACGTGAATGGGTGATCCAAAGGCGTACGAAGTTCGACCAGATTCAGCACACTTGGAGCCGCCAACCAACTCCACCGAATAATCCGCAGTATCAATGTTTTCAGGCACATCTAGCATTCGGGTTAGGGTCAATTTGGCCGGGTACTGACGCAACAGAATCTTGGAATCGTTCACAACTTCATTCAGAGTCGGTTTGGCTAGCCCGATAAACTCCTCAACCACCGTCAGAGTATCGTTGATCACCTTATCGACCGATCCCTGGAACTGCCGGACGCGTTTTTCAAAAGGCGAGGGCAATTTGAGCGAGTTTTTGATCGTCTTGGTGACTCCAGCGTCATGACGAATGTTTGTACCATAGATTCGCTGCATATGAGGCTGTTCAACGAATTTGATGAACGCCATTCCTTCCAAAGTCCACAAAAACGCCAGAATTCCAACTCCAGGCGAATTGGTCATCAGAGCCAGCCCCCAGATGCCAGCAATGCCAAAGAACCGCTCGGGATTGTTCAAGTACCGGTAAATGCCCGAGTAGGTGAGATTTTGTTTTCTGTCGAGAAAGAAATCGCCGTAGAACCATCCAAAATGGCCGAGAGAGTCGTGGATCGACTTGGAAGTCCAGCAATGAAGAGCGACAAGAAGAGCTCCAAGAATGTACTTGAGCGGCCAAAGAGGGTCCGTGGAGGGAGCTCTCCATTGTCGCAAACAAAAGAGGCCAAAAGTCGTGTACGAAAGAACAGTACTGACATTGTACCACACTTGCCATTGCTCGTAGGCTTCAAAAGGGTAGATTCCAAACTTGAGAAAGGTCTTTGTGAAGGATCGTCGTTCCGATTGACGTCGTAGAATGATTCCCAGACCGAGAGTATGGAACAAACGGGCAGATAGAGCCATAAAGAAGGTGACGGTGTACCATAGTCGGTTTGCAGGGAGGAAGTAGAGCAGCATGGTGTATACTGCGGCTCCCACGGTCATGATATCGGTGACTCTAGTGATTTGGAAGTTGCTGAACACGACCAGGGGGGGGAGGCTGTGTTTTTGCACCGTTTCCGGCTCGAAAGGAGTGGATGAAGTTGGAGTAGACGGTTCCAGAGACGAAATTGGTTCCAAAATCGGCTCATCTCCTTCGACAATGGCAACCAACTCATCTCGTTGCTTTTGGTCCAGTTGCACCGAGGAACGGTCTCTCACGTGACTGGCCTTCCGTCTCTGCTTCGGTTGATGGGGATTGTAAGTCTTCTCAATATGGGGATTCTCGACGACCGACAAGAACACAAACTGGGCAGCGTGACCGGCCAACGACGCCAGAAACAACGTATACGAACACGCCATCAGTGAAGCAGCGTAAAAACCAGCGTATCCAATCGAGTACATCGGGTGAGGCGCCATTTCAAACACTCCATCAAACGTGAGCTCCATATCCTTGAGAAAAAAGAAATCGCCCCAGTACCACGCGTAATCTTTGACGACCCGGTGAGCGTCTGTTTTGGCCCACAGATTGAACGCCAGCATGAGCGCTCCGGCCATCCATCGGCCAATCACCAGCCACCACGGTTGGTTGGTGCGGACAGAAAAGGCACACGACCAAGCCAACATAAAGTAAGTGGTGAAGTCTGACATGAGAATAAGATCGACCACGTGACGGAAAAGAATCCACGTGTTAAATTCGACGGGGACTTCGTAAAACGAGTAATTGGGCTGGTTTTGGAACCGGGTTTCAAACTCCCGTTTGATCAGCGCATGCCACCAGGTCTTGTTGTCACGGTCAAACACTTTATACTTGACCGCCCACTTTGTCAACTTTTGGTAGTTACTCTGGTTATGTAGCAACCACCCAATGCCGCCATTGTACGCCACCCGCCAGAACGTGAAGAGACAGAGGTACAGGGGGACGCGGAGGAACGAGGGGACAATGAAGAAGAGGAGGACGAACGTGGCGAGAATGGACACGATGATCACGTCAGTCAGGGATTTAGTGATTCGGGGGTCGAACAGGTTGGTCAGCATATCTTCTGTCTCTGGGACGACAAAGGTGGTGCCGTCGGGGCATTTGCCGATGTACTCGGTCTGAGACGGCTGCGTAGCGGCCGTAGACGAGTTTTCCGAGTTTTCCGAGTTTCCAGACAATTTCTTTTCTCCCACTTTTGTGTCCAGATCATGACCCTCCCCCTTAGTTTTGTCGTCTGCTCCCCCCAGAACATGGGTAGGACCCTTAGTTTTGGACCCAGTTTTGGACGAAAAAGTGCCGTTTTCATTTTTCTCAATTTCCTGAATATCGCCATTCCCTCCATTTCTCCGCTTAACATCGCCGAGATCGACGGCGGAGGCCTTGATGGCTTGCGACGGAACAGCCATGGTGTAGTTTAGTCGAAAAGCCGAAAAAAAAGATCTTGTCGCACGACCAAACTAATGAGCAGAAAGTGTAAGGGAGTCGGTAGATTGGGTAGAGGGTCGACTAGAGATAGACTTAGACTATGAGACTTTCATGTGCTGGGACAAGACATAGGAACACTATTTTTTGGGGAAGGAGAAGAGCTACAAAGATAAAAGTTGTACCAATCGAATCTGCTCAATCACGTGATCAGTTTGCACCTACTCACGTCCATTTCGGACCACTTTTCACCAAGTTCAAAACTTCAACACTTTCAAATTCACTTTGTGGGGACTACATATTGCATACGTGTTATACGGACAGATAGACATGACTTTGAAAGAGTAATGTGAAAAAAAGGCCAAACTGAGTGAAAAAACGTGAATTTCTTGGTTTTAGTGATCACGTGACTCCCAAGGCATGATTTTATCGGTTTTCTATTTTTCCCGATTTTTTTCATTTTTTCTCACTTTTTTCAAAACTTCCTCCACCCACATTCCTCTGCCTTATCAGCAGGGTTTCCACCGCATTCTGCGTAAATTTGAATTTCCAAATTTCCACTTTTTTTTTTTTTTTGTTGGGAAATCCCCTGCTGCTGACAAGCATATTGAACGTGAAAGTGATCCACTGACTGATCGTGCAACGATCAGTTGGTGGATTACTAAGCTAATTATCGTCTTACTAAGTCGGTTAACATCACCTTACTAATCCCAATCACTACCCTCCTCCTCGCTTACTAATATTTGCTTTACTTGGCTTAGTAACTCGGACGTTGATCTCCCCGACTCGGCAGAGACTCGGCATATTGGCACCCTGCAGCGCCGCATTACATAATGCGTCTGCACACGAAAAGATGACGTTGCGGGTTTAATCAGCGCACTTTTGAAAATGGGATTCTGTAATTTTCGCCAAGTATTTGGCAGTAGCGGATCCACCCGAGACGATAGACTTCCCGGGAGGTTTAGAGTTGTTAGTAAGCGGGGACAGGGGAGGTTAGGGCTGGGGGTTAGGGTTCGGAGGGCGGAGATCTGGGTTGGGAATCCGGGGTGGCAAATCAAACGGGGGTTAGGGGAGATGATGCGGCGGCTAGGATTTCCGGGGAAAGATTGCTGACTAAGCGGAAGTGGAGCGTGGTGGCGTGAAGGCGTTGCGGCATAGCAGGGTACGGATGAGGGACCTCTGTAAGAAAAGCTGTAACTACCAGTAGGAAGTATCTGAATGCTGGGGTAACGTCTTGCTGACTAAGCATGGTATGTCCGGCGTTGCAGGGTGGCGGCATGGAGGCATTCCCGGGGCTGGCTGACTAATCATGGCATGCGTTGCGGCATAGCAGGGTGGCGGCGTTGCCAGGTTGCGATAATACCTGCACAGCGGCATTTCCACGCTGCGGTCTTCAGGTTTTTGCTAATACTGGGTGGGGTCGGAATAAGGCGTGCTTAGTAATCGCTAAATGAAATGGCGCAGGGTTAGGGTAGGGCACCAGACTAGGGCGGCTCGTGACACTTTTGGGCATCAAACTAGGGCGAGTTCGGGCGGCACTAGGGAGGAGGGCGGATGGGGGCGGACTATTCAATGTCTTAGTAATCAGGGTTAGGGCAGAAAAGGAGGTTTGGGCACCTGGGTTAGGGCAGACCAGCATTTCAGGGCACCCTGGGTTAGGGTTGAGGCAGAGGTTTGGGCACCCGAGGTTAGGTTTCCAAGTTAGGGTTGCGGTTTTGGCCAAGTACTCTATGCCTCCAATTTGCACGTGACCCTTTATTACCTCACATAATCGTGCATACTATCTCCCATCATTACACCACCACTTTACAATGTGGATTTTTCTGTTTTTCCTGATTCCGGCGATTTTTGCGGAAAAATGGACAGTCACGCCCGGTCACGTGCCCGACTACGTGCTCCAGCATTGTCCCGCCGTCCATCTTTACTCTGAAGAAAAATACTTGCCTGGCGATCCTGCTTCGTATGTTGAGCAATTTTTTGTGGCGAGTAAAAGCGGCAAGTCTGTGTTGAACGGCAGTTCTGTGGATCCCGTGACTCTGGCGAGGTTAGGGCAGTTTTCGTTCACAAAAAATTCCGCAAAAACGTTTCTCACTGCTTTGACGGATTTTGACACAGATCCAGAGTGGATTACGTGTTCGGCCAACATTCCCCATTTAGTGTCCGGGAAAATCGACGGAGCCAAAAGTGTGCTGATTGTGGTGGATAAGGGTTATGGGGTTGTGGATGCGTTTTGGTTTTATTTTTACCCGTTCAATTTGGGCCCGTTTGTGATGGGTGGAGGACCCTACGGAAATCATGTTGGAGATTGGGAGCATTCTTTGGTTCGTTTTGAAAACGGCGTGCCTAAAATTCTGTGGATGAGTGCTCATGGCGGCGGTAACGCTTATTATTATGACTCAGCCGCCGTTATGGATTCGGACCCCGATCGAAGAGTGCTTTTTTCCGCCCGAGGAACACATGCCAACTATGGCTCGGTCGGTCAACATTCCCATGATCTTCCGTTTTACATGTTATCTGATTTCACCGACCGAGGCCCGTTGTGGGATCCCCGAGAGAATTATTATGGGTACACTTTGACTCATTTTGAGCGGGAAAAAAAGGGAGCAGATCGCATTTGGTTCCAGGGTAAGGTGTTGACATCTGATGGAACGTCGCCGCATCCTTCGTGGCTCAATTATCTCGGAAGATGGGGCGACAGACAGCTGGTGAATTCGGACCCGCGCCAGAAATGGCATCCGTTCAATTGGAGGTATATTGACGGACCCAGGGGACCCATGGCCAAGAACCTGTTCAGGAGAAAGGTCTGTGAGAGGAACAAGTGGTGGAACTTGTTTAGAATGTGTAGGGTTAGGAGACGCGTGGAGACGGCAGAGGGATACGAAGCCGAGGGTTGGGGGTGTGCAGGGTTGTGGGATTGGTTGCCGGGATGGATGGCGTGGGTGCCGTGGGTGGTTAGTTGGAGAGGGTATGGGTGTTGGGCGATAGAAAGAGTTTTTGGATGAACTGGATTTCCGAAGGAAATCTAGTGAAGGAAAACGACCAGCCTGAAGATGTTTTCCGCAGGAAAATATCTGAAGACAAACACTACTTCCTATGAGACATTCTGTAAGAATGTGGAGGAGGAATATACTACAGTCCTATTCGGTACCTGAAAGAGGTATAGGGCTTCTTCAAGGCTCTATTGATGGTCTATGTTGTGTTGTTCTGAAGGATGCTCTTTGAAGGAACATTCCTTTAAGGTGCCCTAAAAGACGATTTTGGATACACCAGATGATGAGAAGAACTAATGCTCACTCTGTCTAACACACATAATATCTAACCCTGGACTTTGAGTCGGCGTTATTTTTCTCTGTATGTCTTGAGTCTCACCTTACCCTGGTCTTCCAGTCGTCAGACTTATCTCATGGACTTCACCCAATGAGTCTCTCACTCGACAAGCCTCTTCCTGCATTCTTCGCTTCTATCTGACACTCCTTATAGACTCTATTTAGTATATTTATTTGATTCATTATTGAAGGTCTTTCCAGTATGTACCCTGGCAAGTGTTCGCTGTTGTGTTATTAGCAAGAGAGCCCGTATGCCATGGATCAGACACAGGTCTAGGTACCGGTAGCTTAACAGGAACAGATAGTTAGGCTGCATTAGAGAGTAAGGAAAGCTCCAAAACGGACCTCCAGTGGCTAGGGCACTTCTAAGAGTGTTGGGCCATAGAGATTGTTTTTGGCTGGGTCGTGTTCTGAAGAAGAGACGACCTTTTGAAGAGGTGTTCTTCGAAGAAAAACGGCGATGAGGAACACTCTACAGACCTATTTGGCACTTCTCTTGACTCTCAGGACCTTTTCAGAGCTCTTACCTGGTCTTATGGTGTGCTGTCATGAGAGATTGTACTTCTAAGACGTGCATCACTCTAAAGTGTTCAGCTTAGGAACTTTTGGATATGTCAAACAGAATGAACATCTACAAATTCTCCCACTCGAAGCCTCAAGCATCATTCACTCTAATACCCTTACTCTCAGGTCCTCTTACATCTAATCGGTGATGTGTCGTTGTGAGACCTGCTAATCCACCAACAAAGGCACCGCACCTCGTCTTGGTTACAGCTTTGCCACATCATGTTGTCTCACTCTGCATCCTTCGATTCTATTGCTGGTACAAGACTTTCTTGGACACTCCTTATAGACGCATTTAGTTTTAGTATATTTATTTGATTCATTAATATAGGTGTTTTCAGTAGGTGCTTGATGCTAAGGTCGTCCATTCGATATGTTACAAGAGTTTGTGATCTCTCTCGTGGCGTTGGAAGGCCTGGGAATTAAGAGCCACCTTTGACCAGCTCAGGAAAACGACCAGCCTGAAGATTTTCTTCGAAGAAGAAATCTGAAGAAAAACACCGGGTTTTTTAAGAGACAATTCTTCTCCTCGCCTCAGGACACTTCTATGATGTCTTTTGACACTCTAGGGTCTTTCTTAGGGCTCCTTCAGGGTTCTTTGGTGTGCTGTTCTGACGGATAGTCTCCTAAGAGATGGACTGCCTTAAGGTGATCTGTTCGTAAGGATGCGTTGAATATGAAGTGAGTCAGAACGCCAGCAGCAGCTTCACTAGGTCCAGCACACCTAATGCCTAACTACGGACTTGGATGTGTTGTATAAGAGTCCCCATCCACTGTCCCTCCCCTTACCCCTAGCCCTCCATACCATGCCTCTACTCCAGTGATGTTACCATAGGCATATTTCACCGAGTCTTCTCTCCCTTGCATCTTTCAGTTCTACTCTCCTACAGCACTAGGCACTCCTTATAGACACTTTAAATTAGTTTTAGTATATTTATTTGATCATGAAAACAGCTACAGGTACCGGTACTCGTATAAGTGTGTTGGTTCTTAAGCAACTGCCTACTGGAGAAGACGAGTCTACAGATATCAGGTTAAAGGGATGAATTCAGACTTGTGGTAAATGTTACGTGAAGTTGCTGTTCATGGGCTTGGAGATGGAAGTGTGTGCTATAGTTCTACTCTTCTGAACTGTCGTAGTTGAATTGCTCATAGTGTTGCGGAAGAGTCGGACGGAAAGACGAATGCTGATGAGGAACACCTCACGAGATCTATCTGATGCATCTTTTGCCTTACAGGACTTTTTCAGGGCTCTATGGTTGTCCTATGGTGTGGTCTTCTGAGTGATAGTAGTCTGAGAGGTGGATTACCTTAAGGTGTTTCCTTCAAAAAGACGCTTTGAATATGGTAAAGTCTGCTTGTACCTCCTCAGTCTACACCTAATATGCAACTCTGGACTATTGAACATTGCCACTATACCTCTTATCTTGGTCTTCTTTACTCTCACATCTAATATCTCCTCACACAAGGATCTTCTGTTTGCCTGTACTTCGGCGAATTGAGACACCATATCCCCCTGAGTACTGCTCTGACGCTTTACTTCTACCTGCATCATCCGATTTTATCTGACATTCCTTACAGACTATTTTGTATAAATATTTGATTCATTATGGATGACGTTGTTCGGTACAAACTTGTAGGGACTCTCTTGGAGATGTCACCTCTAAGACAGCTGGTTGAGTGTGGTAGAAGAAGTGGGTGTTCTCTCCATCATCGCTTTTGATACGTGTATGAAAATGATCACCTTGAGATGGACATCTAGTGGCTATAGAGTGTGCCTTTGGGTGTTCTACAATTGAGAGGCTCGACCGGGTGTCTCGAGAACGACGCGCCGAAGTAGATCTTCGAAGAAGAAAGCAGAAGGAAAAGACGGGTTTCTGAGAAACATTCTAGAAATAATGTCGAGGAGGAACGTTCTACAGACTATTTAATGCCTCTTTGGGCTTCTTTAGGCCTCTCTGGATGGTCTATGTTGTAGTGTTCCTGAGAAGAGTCTCACTCTAGGGATCATTACTTTACGGTGATATGTTCGCAAGTTGGTTCTTGGTATGGTCAATAAGAAGGACTGTCTAGCTAGACATAATCAAAGGATGGAACAATACATTGACTAATGATTGCTTGGTATTTAACCATTCGTGTGAGGTTGTCTGAGAATTTGTGTAGGTGTTCGTCCAAGGTCTAGGTGGCGAGTGTGGCGAAATACTGAAGTTTTTAAAGCAAAATTGTGATGCGAAGCTCTCTTGAGCACCTGTAGTGCACTTGTTTCTACTGCCAGGGCTTGACAGCTCCCTTCGTTCTTCTCTTTAATGTTGAGTAGAGAGACTGTCATTGCAGCCTACCAGTACCAGTAGGTTGAATAGATCCTTTGAACTTCAATTCAGGTGTTATTTCAGACGGGCAAGCTGTTCTGCTACATTCAAGTGAAAAGATGATCAATTACAGAATCATCTTCGTTGTCGGCTTCGGATACTGACCTGGGCTACTGGTACATACTCATCTACCGGTACCTTTTAACTTGAATACATTATCGACATAGCAAGACATCAAATGATTAGAAGAAAATTGTATCTAATCTATTGATAGAGTCCGTGATAAATTATGATGTAGCTACGACGTCTTTATAGGAAGTCCTCTCTCTGGCTACGAGAAGAATGAAGTAGCTCACCTTCGAGATTGGAAGTTGCAAATATGACTATTATCGAGAAACAATGCTCAAGTATAAAGACTCTCAAATAGCCACTTGAGACTTCAAATCCAACTTTCTCAAGTCTCCTGGCATTTTCAGGACTTGTAAGATGCTCTATGATGGGATGTTCTAGCCTCTTATTGTAGAACTTGGTTCATAGCTGACTAAGAGATGTGGGAATGTGAATCATGTTAAAAACTTCCTATAAAACTCCTCCAAGACTGTTTCAGGGTAATTGAGGTAGTTTTCCATTGCTCCACTCTCATCCCAAAGTGTCTTGTAGTGTATCTTCCTTGAGAGGTGTAGTTGGAGTAGTAAACAAACCCTTGGAGCACTCAAAGACTTTAAAAGAACCAGTCTAATTAGCTACTCTAAGACCTATGAGCACGGTGGGATCTACTTTCACTTTTTTTTCTTCTCCAATATTGCTCTTCTAACACTCTCAAGCTGGGTACTGTATGACCTCCTTCAGAATTAATAATTGCCAGTAGGGTGGTGAAAGGGTACTCCCTTTAAACAGCTAGTACCTACTTGTCCTCGTTATTGTATCTCTTATCTTTATAGACGCTTTTGATGCTGATTCAGCCCATAGCTCTCACCAGGTGGTGTTCAAGGTAACAGCAACATGGACTTTTGAAGAATGAGTATGCAGAACTGCCACAACTCTGATCATATCAGCTTTATTGTTGCCACAGCTCTCTGATCCATTTCATATTGAAGTCTAGTTTCTCTATATGTGCCGTTGTATAACACTTTGCGTTACCAATACATGTGATATCATCAAGATCTCCACTAACTGATCTGAGGTGTTATGAGTCAATTTATCCAAGTGTATCACGCCAATATAACACCCCAGTGAACTCCCCTTTTCTCAATCCATTCTCTATTGAGTGTAACTATGTCTTTAATGGCCACCTGTAAATAAGTGACCACCTCTTGGTGTCCCTAATACATACTGTTGTCGTATTGTCTCAGTTTTATGATCTCGATAGATACTGAGGCACATTTGTAGGGGTAAGATATTAGATAGAGCAACTAATGAAAGAATAATTTGAGTAAAATAGAACATGTGGCAAATTTTCAAAAGCATCTATCATGCTGACAGCTTTTAGCTATCGTCAATGGTATGCTAGAACTACAACTCTCATAGGAACTACGACAATTGGGAGAGCGTTTAGATGTTGGAATGGCTCATTTAGTAGAACAAGAAAAGCACTGATGAAGTTACATAGAGGTAGGTCATTGCTCAGTGCGCTACTACTGTACATTCATGTTTCTATGTTGTTCTTTTTAGGGCAATACTGCTTGTTCCTCCCTGCTCTGGAGGTTATCTTCCTCCACATCTGCAGAGACGACCCTTCACTAGGATCTGAAAGTCGCATGAACTCACCAAGATAACTCCAATAACAGTCTAGACTTATTAAAACTTGACCCCAACACTCACAATAGCTTCTTCACAGCTTTCTCTGCTCTCTGTGCCCTTCTTTATAGCAGGGCTCGGTATTTTGCAACTCTCCGTATATCCGATTCACGAGAAATGCCTTATCTCCGCTAAAGACTACCACGGCAGCTCTCCCGTATCTCACAACGACGCTTCTGGCTACAAAGCTGAAGTTCCATACGTTCAACGTCTCGTAAAGGTAGCCTAGTGCGGTATCTCTCTCGGTATGATCTAAAGAATCTCATTGAGCCATTGAAGACTGTAGAGACCTATAAACAGCAACTGAATAGAACGACTTTTAGTTAGTTCTAAGACCACAAAACTCCGACTCTGAGTCCTATCTCATCCACATTCCACTCTAGGCTAAGGTCTTACTCTGTCAAGTCTGGCACTCATTGAAGTGTTCCTACCACAAATACAACCAGATACTACCTGGTACAACGACAATAAACCACTGTTCCAAAAGCCACATCTCTTATCATTCTCCAGACTTACCCAGAAGCATACGAGCACGTGGCACCCTAAACTAGCCCTTAGACCTGTACCACATCTCAGCATATTATTTCCTTTTCAAATCGCGTCTACTTACCCCAGATATTCTCCTTGTTCTAGATACGGATAATACATCAAGTAGATGCCCAATTGATACCTCCAAAACATATCCAAAAGCACATTATAGACCACAGTAAATGTCTTCAAGCACGTGCACCCAGTCCATTGGCTGCTACCGTTCACCCCCAGACCCTGCTATGTGGAGACTCAGTGGACTATCTGATTTGACCTTCAGACAATGCCTTTAGTAGGGTTGAACCAGTCCTAAGTAGTCACTTTCTACAAGGCCTTTTCCACTTGTAGCTGTTTTCAGTCTGCCTAAAAACTTCGGTGGAGCCTTCAGTATCTTGTTCTGGTATCTTGTTCTGATAGACGTATCACAACGTCTAAGGAACAAGCCCACCACCAGTCCTACTCCCAAACCGTCTCAACACGTTGTCCACCGTAGCCAGCCCTAAGACTAACAAGTGGAGTCTATACGGTACATTGTATGGCAACATTACCGTGGGACTATACGGCAACACACTGTAAGGCAACATTCACCGTGGAACTGTTAATGTCCGTGGAGTAGATATGTGAAGATGATAAAAGAGAAGAAAAAAAAAAGAAAAAAAAAAACTGGCCGAGTTTTTCCATGGTGTACTGTATGGCTTTTTCCATAGCTGAGTTGTCTCCCGTTGTTTCCCGCTCTTGCCAAGAAAAAAGCCACTAACCACCGTGGCCAATATCGCCTGTTCCTGCTTCCCAGGTACAAGGCTGGGTAAGGCTGGTCAGGTACGATTGTGGAACAACTGGGTCAAGACTGGGGTCCAGTAAAGAAGGGCTTTGTCTGTTAGTAGAGAAGTGGGTCGATCTAAATGTGCAAAAGCGGTGGTACAGGTACGGGAAAGGTACCATTGTGAAGCTGTGGTCGCGGGGAGTCCAGTGGTGGCTTTAGAAGTGCTGTATTGTTGTTATTTGGTGAGATATGGGTTTTTGCCTCTTTTTTTTGCCTCCCTTCAAGACCTTAATGACATGTCCACTGTAATCAAAATACCACTGTAATCTTCCTTCATACTCACTTCGTCACTTTTGAACACTTTTTCGTTTTGTTTTTCATGTTGTTTTTGCAGCTGTTTTTCAGCTGTTTTTCAGCTGTTTTTCAGCTTCATTTTGCAGCTGTTTTCTTTCTCGTATCCATACCTTTCCTCGCTCCTTTTTTCCGCTGATCCAGAGTCGTTATTATCCGCCCTGCCTGCTTCATGCTGGTGTTAGAACGACCAGGCCACACAATGACAACGACCCCAGGCAGTGCACAAAGCCACGGTACGTTAGTAGCTCCTGAACAGGCAAACTACTGGTACAATGCTATCGTGACAGCAGAGACAATCCACAATAGATACTCCACAATTGTTTAGCGCGCTGTCATGTGTCTGAGATTACAATTAATAAGACCGGTACGTAATAAGTGATGTGTAAGAGGGAGAGTGTGTAATGTGGAATAAAAGACTGTAGATGACTAGTCATAAGACTGTACTGTACCTTGGAAAATGGCTGGTCGGATATTGGTAAGGTGATGCATACGACTCCTTAAGACGTAAAAATTACATAACCAATATGACCTCACTGAATATCTGGACAAAGAACAATGACATGTGGCACACTACATAACTGACGTCTATCGGGTGACCATATCGCTCGACATTACCCATCACTTGTGAGTTCTCTTCTCTTCACACACTTCAAACATTACCCATCATTCTTCACTCACTTTGTGACGTCTCATCCACACGTCCGTGTAGAATGTGAGATGAAATGGCGCCACTTTCGGGTACGTATCCACCACGTGAAGAGATAATATTGGCGTGTGGAGGATAAAGAAGTGTGGAAAAAGTGGACAGAAAAGACAAGTCAACAGGAAGTGTATGTAGTCAACAAGTGGACAAAACAAGTGAGAAAGAAGGCAAGAGGACAACAAGAAGTATAAGGAGCCAAAGTACTATGAACAATGGCTAGTGTTTCTCAAGAACTGTTCTGACACTAGCAGATGATAGCTGTAGATGATATAAATCGTGAAATTACATAATACTAGACAAATGACGACACACGACTTTTTCGTTTTGGCTGATATCTGTTATGTACAAGGGTACCACCTTTACTCTGACTACCTCCAATACCAAGCCCTCATTTTCGTCTCTACCAAGCCCTCCCCAAATAAACTAATGCAGGTGGTGGAGTCTGGTGTGGTGCGTGTGGAGAAGGGGTAAGGTGATGAGTGAACAAGGACATTGGAGGGCGATAGAACAGACGTATCAGAGGTTAGACAAAGCGGTACAACCAGTACGATAGGTGACGTAAACGACCGCTTTTTCTTGTAAACGACCGCTTTTTTTGACACTACAAAATGTCACACTTTGTCTGTTTTTTTATTCTGGATTACCGCTAACGTTGTCTCACTTGGTTGACTTTTTTTGACGTTTTCACTTCGTTTTTGACATTTTCTTACTTCCTTTTCACTTCGTTTCTGACGTCGTTTTTGCACTTCTCTTCACTTGTCTTCACGTCTTTTCTTGTTGTCAAATCTAGCAATTAAACCAGCAGATTAGCGGCAGTGCAGTACATGAAGCAGATGAACATGAAGCAGGTAATGGGGCATACTGGTCACGATAGTCCAACGAAATACACAAGCCTGGGAAAATATTTGCCAAAATAAACGGAGAATAAGCCACGGTAACAACAACGACAAGGGTTAGGGGTCAAAACTGTTTAAACTGTTTTTGCACAACTAAAAAACTGTTTTTCGTGTGGACTTTTTCAACAAGGACACCGCATGCGTAAATGAGTTGGGGAGGAAGCAAAGAGAATTAAAATAATACAAAAAAAAAAAAAAAAAAAAAAAAAAAAAAAAAAAAAAAAAAAAAAAAAAAAAAAAAAAAAAAAAAAAAAAAAAAAAAAAAAAAAAAAAAAAAAAAAAAAAAAAAAAAAAAAAAAAAAAAAAAAAAAAAAAAAAAAAAAAAAAAAAAAAAAAAAAAAAAAAAAAAAAAAAAAAAAAAAAAAAAAAAAAAAAAAAAAAAAAAAAAAAAAAAAAAAAAAAAAAAAAAAAAAAAAAAAAAAAAAAAAAAAAAAAAAAAAAAAAAAAAAAAAAAAAAAAAAAAAAAAAAAAAAAAAAAAAAAAAAAAAAAAAAAAAAAAAAAAAAAAAAAAAAAAAAAAAAAAAAAAAAAAAAAAAAAAAAAAAAAAAAAAAAAAAAAAAAAAAAAAAAAAAAAAAAAAAAAAAAAAAAAAAAAAAAAAAAAAAAAAAAAAAAAAAAAAAAAAAAAAAAAAAAAAAAAAAAAAAAAAAAAAAAAAAAAAAAAAAAAAAAAAAAAAAAAAAAAAAAAAAAAAAAAAAAAAAAAAAAAAAAAAAAAAAAAAAAAAAAAAAAAAAAAAAAAAAAAAAAAAAAAAAAAAAAAAAAAAAAAAAAAAAAAAAAAAAAAAAAAAAAAAAAAAAAAAAAAAAAAAAAAAAAAAAAAAAAAAAAAAAAAAAAAAAAAAAAAAAAAAACACCAACCCACCACAAACCTCACACATACACCCCCACTTTGCCCTTATTTCCCCCTTGTTTCCCCTAGTCCTCTCTTTTCATTTCTGTTCACTTCTCACTTCCCTCTCATCTCCACCACTGACACTTTCATGGGCACACTCTAGTGTGGACACGAGCTAGAGTTTAAAGCGAATCTCAAACCCAAAGAGTTTAATTGGCTGGCAAAAACCTTATTCTATTACCCTCTCTGGAGAAGCCAGAGACACTGTACCTGCGTGTCCGTGAGCCGGAGATTTGGGGAGGGAGGTGAGATTTGGAGATTGGAAAAGTGGTGGTCACGTGATCGAGGTACTCTCTCCATACAGCCTTGTTTTGTGCTCTTCCCTAACCTTGCCCCGCCTCCCCCATCACGTGACTTCTCTCATGTCTTGTCTTGCAATCATTTGAGTTATCAGGGGTCAATCGACGTTACACCGCGGCTGGACAGACAAGAAAAAAAGTGCAAGTGCGTTTGGGTCAAAGTGAAATTTGAAATTCAGCAAGACTGAAAAGTGCTGTACAAGTGGAAAAGAGAGATAAGGTGGGCAGCTGTGGAGGGTCCAAGCAGCAAGCCTCGTAGAATGTGATTTAGTTGTACTCAAATCTCAAGTATGGGTACTTTTTTCGACCCATTCTCGCACCCCCTTTTTTGCCATTTTCCCCTTTTCAAAAACATGTACTCCCCCCCATTGGCCACCTTGGTGTTATCCACATGAAAGCTGTTTTTTTTCCACACTCGAGTTGATTTTTCGAATCAGCTTTTTTAAAGTCTTTTTTCCACTGAAGTTGATTTTTTGATGTCTTTTTTTTTCCACACTTTTTTAAAGCGTTTTTTTTATCTTTGGAGTGTGTTTTTTTTGGAGTGTGTTTTTTCCAGTGTTTTCCACTTTGCCGGCCCTGGGACGGCATGCAATCTACAATCTACTATACCGTACAGTAACAGTTATACGGCCAGGGGCGTCAGGGGTAAGCTAATAATAGGACGTGTTAGCAGCGCCAGAGGCTGTGGAGCTGGGGGAAAGGTGAGACGGCTGTGTAGAGCGCTGTATGACAGCTGTGGGCCTTGGAGCCTGTGTGGAGAGCAAGACCTTTTTTTTTTTTCGCCCACAAAAAATGGTGTCCATTTCACACTCCCAAAACAAGAATAACCCCGAGCAGCCAGACAAGGAATAAGGGGTGGGAGTGGTAAAGTGGAAAATGGAAAAACAGCACAACCAGAAAATGGAAAATGAGTGTGGAAAAAAAAAACAACCGAAAATGAGTGTGGCCAGAATGTGCCAAAAAGGACCCACTCTTCCGTCTGACCCGTCTCACCCACCTTCATATATCTCCGGTATATGTCCGCTGCTGTCGCGGGTCTTTTCTTCCCCCATGGCTCTATCTAATCACTCATCTCTCGTCCACTTTGCTTTTTCAAAAGCGTTGCTTTTTCGTTTCCCCTTGTCTGCTAACTTTGCCTCGCTCTTTGTCCGGGTTGCGGCTGCATAGCCAATTTTAAGAATGGTACATGGGATATGCTAGTCCGACATCGTTTGTCTGCTAGCTTGATCAAAGAGCTTTATAGAGAGTATTTAACACTGGAGACGTATCTCTTCTCGGAAAAAAAGACGACTTGAAAAAAGCGACTCCTCTAGTGACCAACGCGACCTCTCTGAACAGGCTCCCTCTCCAACGGCATGAACAACAGAATAATGGTCCCCATGCACTCGCTACCCTCGCCAGGCCAGCCCCAAGGCCCCGCCCAGACCCACCACATGGGCTACCAGTACGTGGAAACGCCCCCGTCTCCAAAGAGCCGAAAAACCACGGCCTTCAACCCCAAATACATGCCGCCGCTGGACTCGTCGTACCGTCTGGGGTACAAGCCGCTCTTCAAGCGGGAAAACGACGATCCCTTCAAGTACGACATTTCGTCGCCCACACCGGCCCAGTCGCCCTATGACGAGCGAAAGACGTCGGCTCCGTCGGTGGCGTACCCCAATTACACCACCGAGCCTCTGCCCCGAAAACGCGGCTATTCTGCGCCCCAAAACAAGTCCATGGTCAGCATGGTGCACATGCCGCAGTACCACTCGGGCAACTCGTCCCGAGCCACCATCAAGAAGGCCCGACGGGCGTACCGGTCCAAGTTCACCCAGGAACAGGACCGGCTCATCATCAGCATGAAGTCCGAAAACAAAACCTGGCAGGAAATCAAAGAAATGGTCAAGGGCGAAACGCCCCACAACATCCAGAGACGGTACGAGGTGCTCATGGCCCAGATGAACGGCAATCTCATTTGGGAGCAGGACGACCTGGACGCGCTGGTGGACCTGTTGGAGGCCGCCGAGCGACACAAATGGAAACATATTTCGTCGGAGCTCAGTAGAAAGCTCGACAAGAAGGTGACTCCATTGGCGTGCCAGAAGAAGTTTAAGGAAATGTTTGGCGTGGCGGAGAATTCCAGTTTGTTGGGGAGTTCCTTGTGTTATGCGTATTATGATAATGGGTGGGCGTGTGTCGAGTAACGAGAGATCGAACCAACGAGCACTTGTGCGAGTTGGTGAGAGATCGAGTTACTCCACGACATCCATATTGACATCAAACACGACACCACACGACACCAGACACGACAACACCACCAAAAGGACCCCAAGACGCATTTGACCTCGACCTCCATACTCACCGGAGACCATTGACCTTTGTAGCTTTTTTCTGGGCTTTTTGGACTGTTTTTGGGTGTTTTTGAATGAGCTCTTTTGACAAGTGATGTGACAAGAGGTATGTTGGATGGAGTGTTGGATGAAGGGCCTTATATGTTATTTGGCCTTCTTTCTAAAGACGTTTTTTTGACATCCCAAGGACCACCACTTTATTGTGTTCACCTTAATGTCTTCTTCTTCTTCTTAACGTGTCCTCTTCAACACTTCACATCACACTGCACACCATAAGTCTTCAATCACCACCTCAATTGTTGCACAAAAAGCTCAAATCAACTGGTTAAGACCTGTTTCACCTCATACGGGTATTCCATCACCTATGTTGGTCTTCTTGGCTGAGTCTGTTCCACCCACTACATGACTCATGTTGCAAGACTTCTACCTCAAGTCTCATGTCTACCACCGGAAGTCTCATCTGGTTTGTCTACCTTCGCTGTCTAAGACTTGTCCCACCTCTCAAGTCTGTCTCACTCGTTTGCACCACTTGTCTCCTGTCAACGGCCATTCTTCTACCTCTTAGAATGCTCTTCTCGCACCTTCACTCACACCTTCGCTCTCATCTCGACCTCATTCTCACAACATCTACATTTTCGACACACCCACAAAACCACCACCACCACTTTCCCCACCCCTCCTACAATCTCCCATCCCATCGTTCTCCCATCCGAACACCGAACACCAGTCTTTGAACCCCATGTTCCTGGACTCGTTCATCCAAAATCACCTCATTACCCATCCATCCATCACCAAAACCAAAACCACAATACCACTTCAATTTAACCCATTCGATCGGTTTCTCATACAGGTCTGGTTGTCCACCACCTCACACATACAACCCTTTTCTTCCGACCTCGTTTATTTATTGGTCTTGCACCACCCCACTGTCTAGACCGTATTTATTGCATCTCATTCTACTAAATCGAATTTGTTAAACATAATCGTACGCCCTGATAATGCTGAGTGACCTTTTGACCGTTTCAGTAAGTATTTTTTTTTTTTGATTCCTCTTTTCTACTGACCTTTTACAGCTGTCTTTTTCTTCTTTTGTTCTTCTTTTCACTCTTATTTCTTTCTTCATGTTTTGTCGTTACTGTTTCCACCCACTGCTC
This sequence comes from Yarrowia porcina, assembly GCA_900519025.1. Taxonomy (NCBI): domain Eukaryota; kingdom Fungi; phylum Ascomycota; class Dipodascomycetes; order Dipodascales; genus Yarrowia; species Yarrowia porcina. The sequence goes on along the minus strand of ULGT01000008.1, from coordinate 756,565 downwards.
TTCGTTCTCTCAACTACACTCCACCCTTGCTGCTCGTTTCCAACCGTTTTTCTTCCACCTTGTTGCTCGTTTCCAACCGTTCTCCGTTTGCAACCGTTTATTTTCTATTTTCGTCGCTTTTCCGTCTCTTTTTGTCTTCTTTCTCTTTCTTTCTCTTTTATTGCCTCTTTCTTCCGTCTTCCTAATTTCTTGCCCTCATTTGCCCATTTGCCCTCATTCGCGCCCTCCTTACCCCTATTTCGTTTACGTTTAATTAACGGCTGGAGTCTAGGTTTGGCTAATGGCCCAAAGCGCGGGCTAGAGATGCACAGTGACCGCACACTGTACGCCCCAAGCGCAGTCCTGGCCTTGGGCAAAAAAGACTGTTGGAGGGTTAACTCTGGGGGTGCAGCACGCTAGAGGTCGCCGCCGCAGCGCCCAGCAGGAATACGGAGCCGCCTGTTTCAGGTTGGCGCACCCCCCAGCCCACATTTCTCCAAAGGGCAACCTCAACGGCCAAAGATATTATTCCAGAACATGCACCATGCAGGAAGAAGACGAGTACCGTAGGTACGAGTCTTCCTATCGTATCTGGTAGAATAATTCCTACACAGGCACTCCGTACTATATAGTGCTGCTGCCCCTTCTGCCCCTCCCCTATCTGTACCTGTTGTGTCGTACATGGTGTATCTTGTAGACACTGTAGGGGTAGACACAGTAGCACGTTTGGAAACTTTGAGTGGTGTGAAAAAAGGAATCAGAGTTGAAAGTGAATCGAGCGAGAAAAAGAAACGACGATGAGCCCCTGGTAAGGACAACCAAACCAAACCAACGAAACGACAAGACATGGTTAGGAAGAACAAAAAAGGGAACCCAAGACTGTGGTAGGAAGAACAAAAAGGAGAACCCAAGACCATGGTAAGGAAGAAAAGAAAAACGAGGGAACAAGAAAAAGAACAAAAGTGTTGGAAAGAACAAAAGAAGACAAAAAAAGGTGCTCAAAAAGTTCAGATCGAACAGCAACATGTATGTCCAAGTGCCATCTAGGGTTCCTTGCCATTGCCTTATTGGTAGACGCTGTAGGTGTACATAGACGTCTTATCACCTAGCCCTGGGCCAACCCCAACCCCTATCTATCAGAACATGTAGAAGTCATATCAGTGGTACCCTAGCCCTCGCCCTACCCTTGCCCTCACCCTACCCTCCAGTTATCATACGTCATGTCTCAGTCGTTTGATTCTCGTTACCAGTAAATTCACCAAGTACGGTAACGTCCGTAATGTTAGTGGTGTCGAGCTCATCTCCGGGGTAATGTCCGGGATCCGAGCGTCGTAAACTAAAGTGTAGACAGAACCTTGAGCGTTATCGTATGACCTGGTCGGTACCTCGCTGGGGCCGAAATGACCTCTCTTTCGGCATGTCCTCGTATCCACGGTGAGCTTCATGCTGGCTCCATGTACCTTGGTCTCGGCCCAGGTTCTAGAAGCAACCTCGTGGCATGTCTTAGGTAAATAACGAGGGTAAGAGCGGGCCGAGAGAAAACAGCGGTGATCATAGTCATGGTATGTACAGAACAATGAAGCATTAAAGCATTGCCCCATCGACTGTATTCATGGTACCAGTAGTTCATTAGTCAGCGTACCCAATCAAGTATCTCATCTCATCTCGTACTCTTCCCTCTCAGCTCATTTCCGCTAGCTCCTTATCCTGGGAACCTTGTGGCGCACGACAGAGACGGTACATCTGCTCCAATACGGCCGTGGACATCTGAGACATGAGACTGTGGGTGCTGCTGATTATGCGGGAGACGAGACGTGCGGAAATGAGCAAATGCGAGAATCAAAAACGGAGATCGAATGGTGAAATAAGCCACAAGCGAGAGCAAAACGAGCAGAAACGAGCAAAAAACGAGTGGACCATGGTGAGACATGCTGTAGAGCTGTAGACTGAACCACATGGAACTGAACCACTGTATGGAACTGAAGCCACATTGCACAGACAAGCTGCCACAAGCCCTGTATCAGAGATGTTTCTTACAGTTGTATCATAAGTCACTGTGGAACGTATGGAACAGAAGCGACTGATACCAAGACACTGATACCAAGGCAGACTGTAGCACTCAGAAGCACAGCATTATCATGGTCAATGCAGGGAGGTGGAGAGGCGATGTAGCTATGAAGTATGGTACCGGTATCTAGTATAGCCATAGTCAAGCATTGTACCTCTGTAATTTCTGTAGTCAAGAACCATAGGTTGGCCATGTCAAACTACCAAATGTAGTCTGTGAGCCATAGTGGAACCCCTATCTGTGAGTCAAGCACTGTGGACCAGGTGCCATGAAGACAAGCACTGAAGTCACACTAATTGCCCATTGTCATTGAAGACATGCTGTAGGCAATCGCAGCCAAGTCAAACAAGCTGTAGTCATCAATTGTGGTGTACTCCGTACCCTAAGTCTTGGGGACTGTCTCATCGAGAGCACTGTCTCATCGATCAGTCACTCTACCTGCTGTACTTGTCAGACACTATTGCATTGCAATTCATAAGAGCAGTATCAACGCAAGCACTGTATCTCCAAGTCAGACATTGGATCTAGGCTTGAGAGCACATGGAAACATGGTTGAAGCTAGACGGTCATCAAAGTCAGACAAGTAGCCAGAGGTTAGAGCACTGTATCGGAGGCTAGACAAGTGCCAGTACCGGTACATAATGTAAGTAGTCATTGAAGTCAGACAAGTAACCATTATCAGACAAGTATCCATTGGTGTTAGACAAGCAATAGCCTTAATTAGAGGTCAGACAGGTCGCAGTCGAAGTAAGAATAGCACTGTATCGGACTAATGCTTCTTGGGTGCTTCGAGTCAGACAAGCTGAGTCGAAGTCATCGCACTGTATCAGTCTAATGCTCTTGAAGATAAGCAAAGTATCACTGAGACTAGAAGAGCACTGTAGATGCAATTGGTGTAGTTGAGTTAGTTACCCTTGACAAACACGTACACTGAGGCAGTGTAACTAGGCTTTCAAGGACTATAACATTGAAGTCAACGAGTCAGACAAGCACTGTAGCATTGGAGCTAGTGCCATGGTCATTGAAGTTAACCAATGTCGAAGAACCCCTATCAAGTCAGACAAGCAATGATCGGACCCTAGTAGCAAGGCTCGAGAACTGTAGCTAATAGCAATGCACTCAAGCTACAGTAGTCGATTAGGCGCTGTAGAGGTGAATTAGGCAAGAGCTAAGCAACTGAGCACTTCAGCTAGTCAATTAGGCGCTGTATCTAGTCGATAAGATACTGTAGCAACTGAATCAGAAGCCTTGTAGCTTGTAATGCTGCTATCGATGTAGAATCGTGGTCTTTAGAGCCCAAATGTGACCAATCCATAAGCACTAGTCAATCATGAGCACTCCGATGTCTCAATGGTGTATCTATCGAAGACTGAAGTCGATTGACTGAAGCCATTGAGGTGAAGCCATTGACTAAAACCATTGAGGTGAGCCATTCAAGTAAGATGAAAGTACTGCAATTGCAGCTATTGAATTAGGCCTTTGATAGACAAAGTAAGCATTCAAACACTTGATTGTAGCTATTGAAGTAGAGCCATTCAGACACTGTAGCCTGGCTATTCTCTTGGTTTAGCCATTGAATCAAGCCAGCCAAAGACACAGTGGTCATTGACGTGAAGCCAACCACAGTAGCTAGTCAGTCAAAAGCACAGCAGTGGATGGTGTAGCCATTCAAGTATGATAGTACCGGTATCATCATGAGTCGATCAGAAGTATCCGTACCAGTGAGTCAATCATGAGCACGTCTCAAATGATGTAGATATCAAGCTGGAGCCATTGTATCATTGACGTCACAAGTCAGCCATTGAAGTCGTACTCTTCGGTCACATCACTATCACCCCAATCAGTGAGATAAGTTCTGGATCGTTTGGATCGTTTCGGAGTACTTCCTATCACTTCTCCAAGGCTAGACTTGGGGCTAGAAGTAACTTCATAGACTGTATCTGTAGATGCTTCAAAGGAGTCAAAAGACGAGTCCACAAACGAATCATTGTAGTGAGTCCAATGGGAGACTTTTTCAGAGTCTTTTTTGACCACTCTTGTAGACCCCCTTTTGGCCACCTTTTTGGCCACTCTTCTAGTCTTCTCTCTATCCATCCTGCCCAATCTCTTCTTCCCTTCCACCTCTGTCTTTCTTTCTAGCCTCTCTCTCAACTCCTCCAACACCCCAATTATAGTGCCGCCATCCCTCTGCATGGACTGCAATCGCTGCCGGGTCTTTGTGTGCTGCCACAAGCGCCGTTTCAGACTGGCGTTGGTGTTTTTGTGCTTGAGGAGACGTAGTAGGGTGGCAGATGGTGTGTCAGGAGGAGAACATAGACCCTCCATATCCGAGCCATTGTCTGATAGATCTTTGTCTGAGCCATTATCTCTGTGTAAGAATAGATCAGTGTCTATGTCTGGACATGAGTCGGGGATACTGAGGGTACTCTTAGTCATCTTTGTCACCTACAAGTACGAAGTGTGGAAGAAGAAGGTGTCCTGGGACATCATCACTTTATAAGGTGGAGTGCATACGATACATGGACCTTGTAATGGGGACATGTTAAAGATGGAATTTTGACAGAGAAAAAACTAACATAAATAGATGCGTTTCGCCCCTCTGTGATAACCAGATACAGTAGCTGTTCAATCGGTATCCACGGAAACTAACTTGCTAAAACGACACTAACTGCGGATAGATGAAACAGCTAAACTAGTCAGTGAGGGAGTCCTACTAATGAAAGTCTTCTTATGATCTTTTGGTGTTCTTCCTGCCTTCTTTCTGTCTTCTTTCAGTCTTCTTTTCTGGTCATAATATGTCAATATTTATTATATTTATTATTATTTTGCAGTCGAAGGAATAATAAATATTATTGGCCGAATTATATAGAATAATAAAGGAATATATCTGTCACACCATTATGAAGCAGCCAAGACTAGGGCAGCTTAGGACAGCCTAGGACAGCCTAAGACTGCTTTAGATCGATCTAGCAGGAGCTAAATTGAAGAGCGGCTAAGCTAACTATACTCTAAGTAATGTTCCAGACCTGGGAGTCTTTAGGGCAACGATATCTCGAGATTTTGTGTGGCAAGTAGTGGTTTTGACTCAATATATGTTATCAAACACGTGTTGTTACCTTATTGACGCTTCTTCCACCTCTCTACCACCTCTGGAACACCGGATTTGCACCCCCAGCAGGACGTTTGTCTTAACAAAACCCAAGTAATTTTAATTGGTAAAAAAGTGTTTCTTTAGTAGAAGATATACCGGACCTAGAAGACGTTTGAGACCGGAAAAAAGGTGGTTGAGCGGTCCAAAGATCAATGAGAAAGAGTTAGACCAGTAATTGATGTTTTTGAATAGTTATTGAAGGAGCTGAGAGGGTAGGGAAGGGTGTCTGTATGAGTGTCTTTATGTGAGTAATGATGGCTTATATAGGGAGGTAAAACGCTCATAAAAGCGATATAAATGAAATATGAGAGTGTCTTAAGCACATTTTGAACTCTTCATCTCTCCATCTAACTAATAGACATCTCTATACTACTACCAATACATGTAAATAGAATGTAGGCTAAGCTACAAGTCTGTTGAGGGGAATAATAGCCCGGTAGGAGTTCAATTTGTCTCCTAGCTTCTGCTGTCTCAGCCACCTGGAGATCTCAAGCAGTCATTTGGAGGTTTATCTGCCATCCAAGGCAGTCTAACAGCTGTGCGTAGTGTTTAAACAGCCATGGAACTCTACCTGTGGAGAGAGTATGGCTAAAAGGGAGTTGAGAGGTGGCAAACATGCTGGAGATAGTTGTTGAGGGGGTTTTTGATGGCTATACTGTTCTATTGATTAAGATATATAACTAGTCTTGTCTAGAGGTGAGTTAGAGATGGGCCAGTTGGTAAGATATGGGCTACACTGATTCGATTTTTGGGTAAAGCTCAATCTGGAACTCTTCTTTCATGTGCCTTTTTGAACAGATCACCCAAGATTACCTTTGATATCATGGGTTACAAGTGGAAGCATGAAGATACTGTAACTAAGAGAACGGTAGGATATCTCAAAGGAATTATGAACCACAATCAAAACAATTTGGATGAATAGTTTAAACCTGAAATCATATCAAGTTCAAGCTTGGTCCATCTATAGCTCTTTATCGAAAGCTACACATCCTCCTATAACTACTCCACTTCTTCCTGGAAGCTCTAGGATAATTTCAAAGTCTAGCAGTGGCTGTATTGGTAAGAAAACACCATGAAAAGATATGGGTTAGATTACAACAACAGTATATTGTGCAGCAACAGCCATGATCCTTTTTTACTATATTCCTTTGGTATCTTCTCGCTTATCTCTTACTCCTACTTTGACTACTTCACCTTAGAAGGTGTAGAGAACGCCAAGTTAAGACAATAACACCTCTAGTCCTAGATAGAATTATATCAAACAGTTGTGAACCAGAATTTGAAGTCTAGATGTCGATTGGCTACATACTTATTGCTCTTTCAAGTGACTGAGAGATGCTGAAGGAGTGCTACGATGTAGTACCGGCGCCACATCTCTTTCCATTATAACTCGTTGGACCAAGTTCCTCATTCTCTTGAGCCCTTCAAATAAAGAACTTCGTTTAACATTAGATATACATCAGCTGCCTCATTTAGGACCCATACTACAACGTACCACTGGTCTCAAGAGGTACATCCATAGTGAGCCATATGCTGAATGTTACCTGTATGCGATAACGGAAATGATTTAATAGTTCCCCGAAGAGCCTGGGATAGCTAGCAAGACTTCCTCATCTCAATTAGCGGGGCAAGAATGATTTTTTTGGCCGAGTTTTCTCTACAGTCATGCACTACTCCAGGTGTCATGGGGACTCCAGAAAGTACTACAAACTGAGCCCAATCCAGGCCATTGAGTCACGTGACTTTTTCAAAAAGGTAGCAATATCTATAAAATCGTCATGGCTCTATTCTATAACACTCTTCCAGTTGTAATCTTCTTATAATGTCGTCGTTTATTCCATCTGAGTTCTCTCAATCCAATTTACTCTCCTCTAAACCATCTACTTGGACATTACTTACTCTTTAGCTAGTTGGGAAGAGGTACTCCTACAAAGACACAACTTGGCACCCTGCGGAGCAATTAATTGAAGGTGAAGACGCATATAACCCCTGTCACACCTTTTCTAAACCTGCAGTGACTTTTCTCCCTCCTAGTACTATCACCGCGAACACAAATACCTGAGTGAAAATAGAATCCCGATTATCTCGAAATGTTCTGTCGAAAGAACTGCTGGATTTTGGTCTAGCTGATTGATAACTGCAATTTTGTTCCTACCAGCTTCTCCCTGCCGATTTACTTCTACCGATGGTGTCAGTATATTCCAAATGAGTCAGCGCTTGAGGTGTGAGTCATGGTCGCGGATACAAAACGTAGACATTCAAAAAGGGGAGAAATGTAGCCATAAGACTAGCAAGTGACACTCAAAGAAGCTGTCAGAGATCTACTGTTACTTGTAGCTGTCCATATTCATTACTTGTAGACGTCAGTCTTTATTACTACTTGTAGGGTTACACTGGACCAGTTATGAGTCCTCTCTCCAGCAATGCTTTCAGAACAGAGATAATTGAAGCAATAAAAACACCAACCGCAACAAAGAGGGATACAGCTCCGTCTTGGTCTTCTAATGACTCTCAGCTTTCTAACTTACACGGTAACTTATTCATATAATATCCATTGTCTAAATTTCCCATATTTCGTCTTCCATCCCCCATCGTCCATCCATCTCCCCTCTCCTTCCGCCTACTGCGACCGACACTGACTACTACTCAGGTTATTAGCAGTATCAATATAGTCCGTGATAAACCTGATATTGCCCTTGACCTGGAGCTGTTGGGGGCCCTCGAAATGCCACCAGGTGAGAATCTGGCTGTTTTCGTCGTACTCCCATTTTCCCGAGGAGGTAGACACTCCTGTAGCCCATTGCAAAAAGTGGTAATGAGGCAGGTAAATCGTTGTAGGTAACAATTTACCCTCGCATTTATCATTTTCTCCACATTGAGCTCCCTTGATTTTGAGCGTGAAAACGGACTTTTGCAAATCAAAGCCGTAGGACTCGAGTTTACCCGAAATCACCTGTGGACAAGGTCGGATAAACGCCTCTCCTGCTCGAGCGCCAAGAACGTACTCTGGAGGAGGTTTGAAGGCATCTCCATGGGAAGAAAGAGGGACAGAGGCGGTTCTGTTTCGTCGTCGGATGGCTCCTTTGAGATTGGAGATTCGGGTCTTGATACTGTTTCCAATGGAAGTTTTGCCTAGATAACTGGAATCAAGATAATAAGAGGCATAAGACGTGTATGTAGGAGGCGGAGTTTCTTCCGACGATTGAGATCCGTCTGCACTTCCATTAGTAAGCGTCTGGGTGGCTCCTCCGTTCTTTTGAAGTTGTTTGGCAGCATCATCCTTGGAATAAAGCGACAAATCTTCTCCGTTCCAGTTATCTCCCCATTTGTGATTGTTGGAAGCAGTGTATACCCAAAGAGTGTAATGGAGTTTGGATCCTTCCAGAGCGTACTGATTGGCATCCAAAGCTCGAATCTGTTGAGAATAGTCGCCTGTTCTGTACGCATACTTATCGTCCATATCGTAAGGAATTCCAATTTCTGAAATGAGACAGGGGAATTTTCCGATTTTGGCGAGTCCTTCTTTGCGGAGGAACCTCAGCTGATCACGTAAACAGTTTCGGATGGCGGATTCGCCGACTCGGAGACCAAGAACAATGGACGGATACTTGCCTCGAAGAATACCCACCACATCGACATTATACAGTCGGTTCCATTTCTTGTTCATGAGGGTCAGTCCATCATAATAATGAGGCGAGTAAACGATCCGTTTATCGTTGAATTCGGGGTGATTCACCAGATCTGGAGGAACCTGCATCACTGGAGCTTGCATTAGAACCAGCCAATCCTTGTTCACCTCTCGAATAGTCGCCAAAAACGCCAACCAGTAGCCCAAAAAGTACTTGTTGACCCAGACTTCCTCGTCAATCTTGGTACCAATGCCGTGGAACGAATGGCCGTCGTTAAAGTACGTGGGTTTCAACAATTTGCCGGTTTTCACGTCCCACACGCCATGTTGAGCCCAAATGCACATTGCGGGCTGCCATTCGGGGCCTCGAGTCCATCCATACACTTTATCCCACTTGGAAAAGTCCTTGAGCCATGCCAGAGTGCCTTTAGGGTCGATAGTGACGGTTCCACTCTTTGTAGCTCCAAAGGGACCGAATTCGTAGTTGTCCACCTCCACTGTTTCGCCCATACCTGTTCTCATACACTCAAAGGCAGTCGGAGTGGGTCCTAGACGCAGTTTTTGGGATTCTGGAATCGCATCAATGTTTTCGTAGCCGATAAGTCCATGATTCGGCTCATTAACGGACTCCCAGCCAATCACAACGTTTTCCACAAGATTCTGGTCCTCGGCTATTCTCTCCGCAAGATGTTTTTTTGCCGCCAAAAACGCTCCTTGAAGATAATCCTGAATGTTGACTCCGTTAATGATACATTTAGGAGCAAAATGGTTGCCTGCAAAGAACAAGGTGAACATGACTTGACACGCCAACTTTTGGTAATTGGTACTCCAAATCATCTTGGGGAACTTGGACGGGTTTTCCCACAAGTTTTGCACAAGAGCAGACTGAGTAGTCATACAATGTCGAGGATCGAGTCCAGCAGCATACAGAGTCCAGAGGGGGGCTCCAGAACCGCCAGTGAAACGCGACCACACGTCCTGATGAGGATCCATGAATGCAAACATGCCGTGTTCTCCAATCTTACGTAGCACGGCCATCGTATACTCGATGAACTCTTCATCGTATACTCCCGGTCCTTCATGTTCCAGAGCCTCCCATGTGTAAATGTATCTGATGGTGTTGAATCCCCAGGCCTTGATTCGTGCAAAATGCTCGTCTGCTTCTTCTAGGGGGAAGGGAGAGCCGACAAAAGAAACGGAAGTATCGTAGAAATCGTCCCCGGCTTTTTGTTGAGAAGGAGTGAACGGTTTAGCGGGAAGTTTGGCGTCAGCAGCGACATTGATACCTCGGAGAATGACGGCTTTGCCGGTGGGGTCCGTAAAGTTGCCCGTAGAGTCGATCAGTAGTTGGAGGGACATGACGACTGGTTTAACGACGAGCTTGGTGGTGGTTTAGGGATCTAACCTGATGTGAGAAGTCAGAGACTTGTTAGAAGAGTCTGAATGAAGATCTGACTTGATCTGAGTAGTAAGAAGACTCAAGAGAAAAGTCCTAGAAGATCAAAGACTGAAGAATTGTCCTTGAAGATTCCTTGAAGAGACTTGTAGTGCTAACTTGAGACCTGAAGACCTAAGAGAATAGTCTTACTGTAGAATGCCTGACTTAAGACTGACGTGTCTAAGCTGATAGATCAGAGAGTTGATCAAAGACTTGAAGTAGAAAGACTTGTAGATCTAGTGTCCTAAGTATGGAGACCTGGATCAGAAGTTGACCAAAAGACTTGACTTGAGTGATCTATGTCTTAAGGTGAAGACTGTAGGACCTGATTCAAGAGACTTGTGTGATCTGACTTCTGCTGAGAAGACCTAGACTTGAATGAAGAGGTGATCCGATGCCCTTAGTTGATCCAAAGGGTCCTGAAAGACTGAAGTGCCTTTAGATAACTTGATAGAGTGATCCTAAGATGTCCTTAGAGTGCTGACTCGTAATCAAGATGACTCAACAGACTTGATAGGTGATCTTAAAGTGAACAAGACCTTACCTTGAGATGAAGACCCTAGTATGCTCTAAACTGGAGACAAGAAAAGGGTAGGTAGATCGATAGTCGTAATCCTTTCCACCACGTGTATTGTGTAATCTCTGCTAACGTGACAGGGGTCAAGTGTCAGAAGATCAGGGGTTGAAGAGGAGATGTAGAGTAGCTTCCAAAGATGCGGCCAAAGATGCTTTCAAAGAGTAGTGTCTTCAACAGTGTCTCTGAGCAATGTACACCAAAAATGGAGTCTTCAAAAACTGCAAGTAACGTCTTAAGAGTGTCCTAAACGTCCCGACTGATAACGTACTGCGTAATGTCAGATCAGTCTAATGCTAGCGTAGATACCGACCCGTAGTTTTTAGTATGAGTGTCGTAAGGTGCGATAAACAGTGTGTTTTTGGTGCTTCGTACTCCGTACCCTTGTTGTCTCAGACGCGTTGCTGTGCTGTGCAGACGATGTTGCTCAAAACTGTTTTTTTTTCTTGGGGGCCAAAAAACGGGGTTGCTGACGGGGGAATAATGCCGCTGACTTCTATTGGCGGGGTACACGCTACAAGAGGCAGGGATCGGCGCTCCGCAACAATGTGAAAGACAAAAGTCTGCTGTCTTCCAGAGCTTCCCCACCCTTCCCCACCAAAAAGAAAGACCCCTCCCAATCCAAAACAGACTTTCAGACTAGGAAAAATAGGGGATGACACAGAAATAGAGGATGGTGACAGGTCTATATATATTGAGAGAAGTTACACAAACAGGTGCATAAAGACGGAAATGTTACATCACCACATAAAGAGTGTAATGGTCACGTGACACAGAAAAACAACGCCACCAAACCTCATTAATTCGTATCGCTCAGTCTCACACTTTCACATGACGTCACGCTGAGCAAAGTTTAAAATGACTGCACGTAAGCGATTAAGAGCTGAAGGTTAAAAAAAAGCGGGCACGTGGGGTTCGAACGGGGGAAGTTTAAGTGGTCTCGAGATTCCAACGCACGAAGCTTAATAAAGTAAGTGGTCTCGAGATTCGAAGGGGAAGGTTAATCCAAAGCGATAAAATAAATAACCCCACACGGGGTTCGAACTGGAGAACATGAATTCCATTGCAGTTATTGACGCCCAAAATAAACGCTGGCGAGAATCGAACTCTTAAACCTTATCTCGCATCACGACTTGGAATCGAAATCGAGATTGTGATATTGAAGAACCAAACTTGCAAATCGATATTCTCCAATTCGGCAACCAATTGTCGCCAATTCAATCACATGAAATACATCATCGTCCCCATTGCCTCCGTTGGATGCGGCAAAAGCACAATTGGCAAAACTCTGGCGAAAATCTGCGGTTTTGGTCAAGTCCAAAATGACGATATCACCGGAACGAACCGACGTCCGAAATTTCTCAAAGCGATCCTTGAGCAGTTCGAATCCCACCAAGTTGTTTTTGCCGACAGAAATAACTCCTCTTTCAAGGAACGAAAGGAGTTGGTAGATGGTCTGAAAAAAGAACTTGGTGAAGTAGGACTGATTGGGCTTCAGTTTGTGCACAATGAACAGACAATTCCTACGCTGAAAAAAATCACTCAAGAACGTGTTTTTGCTCGAAAAGATCACCAAACAGTTTCTACAGAAAATCTGGCACCTCAAAAGATATACATGATTATGGGCGGATTTATCAAACGTTTGGAACCGTTTACAGAGGAGGAAAAAACGGAGTACAAGTTGATTATTGATTTGAATGTGGAGAAGGATAACAGTGCGGATAACGTGATCAAAATTCTGGAGAAATTGAACGACTGTGAGGCGACTAAAAGTGTGCTGTCTGATGTCAAGTATACTGATCAAGAGGTTAAAGACACTGTTCGAGAACTGGTTGAAAAAGAGACAAAGTCCAAGGAAGTTTTGGAAAAGGAGAAAGAAGAGAGGGAGAAGAATCGAAAGAGAAAGCCGACTGGGAAGGGTAAGGGGCCTCAGAAAAAGCAGCCAAAGTTGGATTTCAAGAAGAAGGAGGGGAAGGAATAGATTTGTATATAGATATTTATTAATGAGGTGGAGGAGATGAAGGGGGTGGTAAAACTGTCGTTTTTGGAGTATTATTGATGATTTTGGAGCAGTTTGAAAGATGTGTTCCTGTTCTAGATTATGGTATAACATGGAGAACTAAGAAGTCACTCAATTGAAGTTGTTTGTAGAGATACAGGGGAAAGAAGTACATATTTGAACTCTCCAGAGCCAGGGCTACAAAATGGTATACTTTTGAAGGCTGTATCTCTACTTTTTGGTGTCATTATAGAGACCTCTCTTCTATCCTTCCCTTAGCCTTACTCTTTATAGAAGGTAGGAGGTATGGAGAACAGTAATAGAAAGTAAGAAGTCATCTGAAAGGACAATTTGTGTCCAATAAGAGAGTCAGAGTGTCTAAGACGAATATGTAGCACTTCTCATTCCAATATCTCAGTAATATCCATGCTTATACTCTCCCTACTGACTCCATCACCAGTATATATCCGTCTAAGTAAAGTTCAAGTAACTCCCAAGTAAAACTGCCTGACTCTGTAACTTTGGAGTCGTTATATCTCAAGACTTTGTATGGCACCAAGGTGAAATAAATTAGCAGGTTCAATATCTAAGGCTCTCTATACCCCTCTATCAACTTCTTTATCCTCTATCTGGTCTCAATCCTTTGTTAACCACCCCCACCAGACCTCTCCCATTATTTTGCTCACCTCAACTAAGACCCTAATCTCTCCACCACGTATTCACCCCCACTCCACCTCCAAAATGACCCCGTTTCATCCACCCCACCACCCCGCTCACGTTCCCTGTTCTTCTCCTTTTATTTTTTCCGTTTTTGCAATTTTTTCCATTTTTTTTTTTTATTTCCCCGCCATACCCCTGCCATATTCTCCTCCAAAACAGTGTGCATATGGTGGAGTGAGGAGTCATTAAGGAGTGGTCGAGAACAAAGACAAAGAAAAGAGAGAGTCACGTGATGTCACGTGATGTCACGTGACCAAACTGAGTCATTCTTTGCTTTATTTCTTCTCTTTTCACCAAGTTAAAGTGCTGTACAAGTATACAAGTAGCTCTTCTTTCCACAAGTAGTTATAGCTCAGTCTCTCCACCTCCTCCAAAAAGCAACGTGTCTTGTTTGCCCACTAAGACACCGTTGGACGATCATTTCGAACCTCATTTGTGGCCGATCAGCTTGCTTTTAGTGTCTCGTATTCATCAGCAGGTCAGCTGTTTCACTTGTACATACATTTATTGAGACATACATGATATTGGGAGCCGAAATGTCTTCGATGAGCAGGTTATACGACGCAGGAGAGATTGTGTACGTTCAGAAAGTGGTAAAAAAATGTCCAAGTGATGAAGTCTTGCTGTTATGATAGTTTAACTGTCTTAGACAAAAGTGAGATCGAGACATAAGTGTGTGGTCTATAACTATATTGAGAGCTTTGTGATCGCTCTAGTAGCTTCATGTCATTCCTTAAAGCCATATAAATTGTGTGGTGAACTTTTGATAGCTCTGTAGTCATCTCTAAGGGCTCTCACTAGTAGACATCTTCATAGTTCTATTAGTAGAGCTACCTTGGAGCCTTTCAGTCTGATGGCCATAAGAAGACATCTTGATAGGTTTATGTCCTTCTTCATAGCCCATATACTCTTTCAAGTCATGATATTTCGTTATCTGAAGATATACAATCGCTGGGAGAGAGGAACGGAAGACTTGTAGAGAGCTGAGAGCTCTATAATCATACTGAGAGGTATATAACTATTCTGAGAGCATTCTTATCATCTTTTTGATCCATGACACCATTTATTGGTCTTCTGAGTGTTCATGAGGATAGCTATAGGGCTATATGACATGACTTCATACTCTACACCTCGTACTGGTACTTGTATATCTACAGTAGCCATTCTCAAACAGTAGCTACCGGTACTGGTACTTGTATAATGAGTCAATGATACGTCATTGTCCTGTCATATACTTGTAGTCACCTTTATAGCTCACACCTACGTCTGGTCCACTCAAGACCATATGGTATACCGGTAATTTGATACACCCCCGTAGATGGATGAGAAATTGCAAACTTCATTGAGAGACTTGAACATGTCCTCATATTCGGTCAAGAACTTCAAGAGACAGATTTCCGAGACTACCCGAACGCTGGAGTTCTTCTGGAGAGTAATGTTGAAGTATGCTGAGAGATTCGTTTACTAAGAAGCTCACTAGATGATGACGATTAAAGACCATGTTGAAAGCCATGATAGAGATATACGAAGACGAGACATAGTGTTCAGACCTTTAGGATGCTATGGGACTCTGAGAGAACTGAGAGTAAGCTGAGGTTCACTGGTAGACCGTAAAGATGATGCTGAGGATCACGGATTGACTTAATGAAGACTGCTGAGAGACCTGTTGAGACATTTTCAAGACTTTGATGAAACTATGAGAGGCCGTTGAGATGTCATAAGACTCTGAGAGGTTCGTCCTAATACTACCTGATACCAGTATTAGTGAGTTGAGAGACTCTGTAGAGTAATTTCGAAAGTTGAGAGCACGCTGAAATACATCACTCCTTCAATGGCATTGTAAAAGACAATGATAAGAGCTGATGTTAGAAGACTATCAGTCTTATCTTGTAGTACTGGTTCCGTTGGAGACTGCTGATATGCTAAGAGACCAGAAGATACGTGAAAAGAGACTATGCGGGGAGAAGAGAACAATCATCCATACGACGAGACCTCAAGAACATGCTGCGAGTTTCCTGAACAGAGCAACTTGTAATACATACTGGTATGCTCTTAGACTCTGAAAGCCATGTTGAGAGACACTTGTTACAGGACAGCCATGATGAGAGACACTCAAGAACAGCCATGACGAGAAGTAGTGTAAGAAGACTGGTACTAACTGGTAGCAGGCTTGGAGACTGAACCAAAAGACTTCTGAGGGATCAATGTAGAGAGCTGGGGGGGAGACTATGCTAAGAGATGAGATGAAAGACTATGCCTAGAGATTACTGATTGACTTAATGAGAGACTACTGGTATGGCGAGAGATCATGTGGATAGACCATCGGTATGTTTCGAGACCCTTCATATCCATATCCCAGCTCATCTCTGAAAGACTCAGTGAGAGATACTTTGACTGCTCAATGCCATAGTTGAGAGACTGTAGTATCTTGAGAGGTGATAGTATACTGAAAAAATAGACCAAGGATTACTGGTATACCGAGAGACTATCAGTGGTCAAAGACCATGCTGGCAAGTTGTGTTGAGAAACTGAGAGGTTGTTGACGTACTACTTGGACTTATATGCCGAAGACTTGAGACGACCTTGATTGAACATGCTTAAGAGACATGTATGTAGATGTTGTTGAAACATAGAGAGAGTATCGGTACCGCTATGTTGAGAGACCAATAGCATGCTCTAAGACCAATAGTATGCTGCACAATAAGCCGTAACATCACTGGTTTGGTGAGATACTTACTCGTAAGTGACTATTTTGAGAGATATCAGTGTTGAGAGGTCAATAGTATATCTAGATACCAATAGTATGATGGTAGAGCTTTGTGAAAGACAATGCTGATAGAACCATAGTACACCCATGGCCTCTATCTCTCGCTCATATGGTTGAAAAACAATGCTGAGAGATAGTATTACTTGTTGTACGGAGCAGGACTCCTGTTATGCTCAAGACTTTTATTGAATAATGCTCTCATTATGTACAGTATGCTGTAGAGGTTGGAGGGCAATGAAAGAGTCATTGGAAGACGAGATAAGAGATGAGATGAAGACTCCAACTGATTTAAACAGACAAACTGCAAGACCTGCAGAGACACAACTCATTTATTTCGTCAATTCTCCTCGTTGAACGCCTTTATTCTTGCTTACTCAGTCAATCACACCAACTGAAGACTGTACACCACCACTCACTGAGTCAAAAGAACAGAAAGACTCACTGAAAGACTTCGTCTTTCACTTCATCTTGCCTCGTCTTTCGCCTCCCACGCCACCTGTTCAACGGATTCACTCGCTGAGATGGTTGAATGACTTCGTCATTCACCCCCTCACGCTCTAAAACCCCTCTCCAACCTCAACCCCTCATTCTCCTCCTTCAGTTCCATCCACTGCACTCCTTCACTCTCCTTCTTGACATTATCCACTGTGGAACTAATAACCAACAGCGAAATAGCATCATAACCTCCTGCTCCAGGCACTACTCCTCCAATGACTCCAGAATAAGTGTTGCACTTGTTCAATAGAGTAGACTGCTCATCAGGTTCAATAGCAGCTCCAGTTTCCCGGGTCATCTTCTTCAGATGCTTCCTGATAGTGACAATACACCGTGCCAGTTCTCCGAGAGGATTCTGAAGCATACTCATCTTTAGAGCATTGAGGGGAGCTGCTTCGGCCAATAACTGCTCATAACCCTCGTTATTAGTCAGCGACAACTTTCTCAAATCGTTAAACAGCTTGACCATGAGCATATTAGCCGAATTGAGATCTTTCCACAGCATTTCTGCTTCTCTAGGCTTGTTTTTCCGCCACGCCATCACTTTAGCAACCATTCCAGGCGTCTCAGAACCTCCCTGGACGTCTCCCATGAGCAGGGTGATTCCAGGAGGTAGAAAGGAGGGTTCTAGAGTCACTTGCCATTTTTGGTCGACAGTTGAACGAAGCAAAGCGGCATATTCCGTCTGTCCCTCAGCAGCAATAACAACGTCAACAGTTTCGACTGGAAACCGTCTATAGACCAAAGATCCACATACTGCCGAAGCCACGTCGAACCCTGACCCTATTTTCTTTTGGGCAGAACAATGGGCCACCTGGGACAGGTTATGAACAAGATGGGTATGATGCAGGGGATCGATACCAAAGGCCTTGAGTAGAGCCGCCACCAGAACGGTGGTTAGGGCTGCTGACGACCCCAACCCCGTTTTCGGCACATCTTGAATCGCTCTCTTATGGTACGCAAATTGACCCTTTTGAATACTGTCAATTTGCGAGTGGTAGGCGTTATCACTTTTGATGCTAATGTTGATGTTCAGGTGTTTACCTTGAGGAACGTAGTGTAACACTGTATTCACTGCAGCTTGGGCAAACGGGTTTTTACCTTGGGCAGATAAAACCGAGTTTTCGTACTGGTAAATCCATTCTCCGTTTTCAAACTGGGGAGAAGTTACACAAACAGAGGTGACACTGGAGGAGCTTTCTGTGGCAGAAACAGACGCGTAAATTCTCGCAGAAAGCCCCACAACGTATGCTGAGTAAGCAGGGTCGATGACGAGGTACCCGCCACAAAGCAGGGCTTTTCCCGGCGCGGAATACGTCGTCATTTCGGGTTTGAACAGACGGTCGAAGATCATCGTGGTGAGGTAATAAGGTGTAGGGGTAAGTACGGAGCCTACATACGAGTAAGTTTAAAATGAACATCCAAAATTGAACATCACTAGAAATCAGTCTTTTTCAGAACACATTTTGAGAACACCAAAACACCGCTTTTTCACGACAAATTCGTTGTTAAATTGTTCAAATGTCCGAAAAATGCCCCGTTGACCACGAGAGCCGCAAAATCTGGGCCCGAAAGCTCGAGGAGAGTGAGCAAAATGCGTCCAAAGAGTGTCCCGTTGATCATACCCAGATGAGCAAAGAGACTGCCAAAACAGGGTCTGAAAGTGCTACAAATGAGCCCAAAACTGGTCAACCCGATGCCTGCCCCGTTCCCCACGAATCTAGACAGGTTTGGACCCAGAAAGCGTCCAAGGTCGCCTCCCATGGTTCCCCATCTGTCGACATTGAACCATATGGAAACGCTCCTATTGACGAACCAAACACCGGTCTAGACCAACAGCGAGAAATCTCCACCATCCCCCGTGCCGGCTCGGACCAGAACTGGGTCTATCCTTCTCAACAGCAGTTTTTCAACGCCATGAAACGAAAACAGTGGGACCCTCAGGCTGAAGATATGCAGAGTATTGTTCCTATTCACAATGCTGTCAATGAGAGAGCATGGTACGAGATTCAACGATGGGAGGGCAAACTGGCTGACCAATGCGGGGGTCCTAAATTGGTGTCGTTTCAGGGAGATTCGAAAAAGTTGACTCCAAAGGCCCGGTTCAACAACTGGTTCCTAGGGTACCAGAAGCCGTTTGATCGACATGATTGGACGGTGGACCGGTGTGGAACCAAGATTGATTATGTAATCGACTTTTACGAGGGTAAACAGATGCCTGGAATGGTTGGAATGCCGTCGTTTTACCTGGACGTGAGACCTAAAGTGAACTCGGTGGAGGGAGTCAGAATGAGACTAGCCAATTTGTTTGGTTTCAAGTAGGGAGGGGGACGAGGTTGGTGATTAGTCAGCCGGTAGGAGGGAGGAGGCTGACGATGAGTCAGCTGGTAATACATGTACATATGAATTTGACGGATAACCGATGTTTTTGGGGTTGTAGTTGTATTTCTTGTTAACTTTTAAGTCGACTCAACTCATCCATACGGGTCCGAAATACACTCAAAATGAAGCCTGGACCAAGGGGAATCGAATGGTCAACTCCTCTAGTCTCTATCGTTATTATTGGTTCCGTTCTAAGAGTATCTCTCACAGTATGTACGGTATGGGAGTCATGTCAAAAACGTCCCTTGACGTCGAGAAAGACAGAAGAGAAGGTAGGTAGAAGCAATAGGGGTTGATAGTGAGTTGATTGGATGTATGTGTATATGTTGAGGAGCTGGACTGGGGTTGGTGGTCTTATGCTATAGTGGTATGTCTTGTATGGAGTAAGAGAACAGGGTCTGAACACATCTATGAACAGATTAAGAAAAGAAAAGAAAAGGAAAGTAGGGTAAGGGGGGGTAGGGGGATTGACGATTAGATGATTACACATGGTCATAGTGAGATTTGAGTGTGTTGGTGAATGTCTAGTGACGGTATATGTACCCGTAGTGGTATATCTTATGGTAACGGTAGGAGAGGATGCTCTAGGGAAGTGTAGATACATCTTAGAAGGAGGTAATCAAGAGAAGATGGAAGAGGAAGTAGACATGGAGTTGATTAAGGGTATAAGTACATAGATTTGAGCGAGGTTGGTGTTCGATTGTTGTGGTTGTATCTATAGCGGTATCTGTAGGGTCCGTCTTGCTGTAGTAAGAGAAGATGGTCTAAGACGTCATGAACGAGTCAAGAAAAGAAAAGGAAAGGAAAGTAGGGTAAAGGGAAGTCTCTGAAATTTTTGATGAAATGTGCATATGGAATAACGAAATGTAAGGTTGGATGTGTTGATACTTGTACATGGTATTGTATGTCTGAGAGGGGGTAGATACGCTAGAAGTGTGGAGACATCAAAGAGTGCTCTACAAGCGTTAAAATGTTGATATAACTGATTGAAAGAGCGTCTAATTGAATGTGTAAAACTTCTACCATATATTCTCCTTCCTGAAAGGTGTTTTATTGTGGTACATTGTCCTCACTATATCTACAAAGAACTGTCACAGCTGCAACACCAAGAGACAAAATATACGCTGGAAAACAAGTCAAAAGAGTTGATTTTCTACTCTAATCTCTTTCTGCAAAGTCCTCTTGTTAGAAGGCTCATAAGTTCGTCTTCTAACGCACTTCCTGGATACGGCTTATCAAGAGTTGTCAAGAAGCCAAGTGAAAACCTGAATTAGAATGTATTTAGAAGATTTTGAAGTGTTAGGAACTTCAAAAAGGTGCTACAAAGCTGATTGAGAAGTTCCCGTGTCTTCATTTGTAGTGCTTTCTCTTTAGTCATGTATATGATTTGACATGACTAAAGAATGATTGTACATGATGATATTGGTATATCCAGTGATAATTGATCCAAGAAAGTGTCTGGGAGTTATCTGACACTACCAAAATTCCTCCTTTTTGGTTAACAGCACTTTGCTCTCATTACTAAGCCCTACTATTGCACAGGATGCTCTTACCCTACACTAAGAGCATGACTACCGGTAGCTACAGTCACCACTACTGAATATAGTCTCTCAAAGAGTTTCCAAAGTTCATTTCTATGACACTTTCTGAAAAAATGTGGCTCTAATTGCTTTTCACCCTTCGAATCTGTTGATGTGGACCTGGTCTAGTACACCAACGGGTGCGTCCTCTCATTGGCTGAACGTGAGAAGACAGGACCTCTTTACAACAATGAAAGCCGACAATCGACTCAGAATTTATTGAGAAGACCCAATTGAGCATTCCTAATCAATTGACCACCTTCAAGCTGAATAATTACTGTAATTGAATCAGTATGATATTCCTTCTTGCCCATGGTCTAACATGATGTCAATACAATAACAGAAGACATACACCACTTGAATAAAGTAAAAAAACATATGTATCAGTTCATAATCGACAATTACATCTCTAGAGCCTTACTTTGGGGTCTACTTTGCCACTCAATGAACAATAAATCTTGGATGAGGTGTAGCATGACAGCCATGAGAACATAAGGTCTCTATCAAGACCCCACAGTGACATTAATTCACTTCAATTTTCTGGGGATACCTCAATTGAACATTTGTAAGCAATCCATCACTTTCTTTCCGTATTATTATTATATTTCATTCACTATGATGGGACTTCTCAGTCGTCACTGTTCTAACATGATCTCACTAGTATAAGCAGTGATACAAGATATACACTACCGCTCGAACTGAAGTAAAGCAAACACCTGGATCACTCCGATTTCGATTATTGCACTCTCCAGAGGCTTACTTTACTTTGAGGTCTACTTTGGCATTCCACGAAGGATGAATCACATTGTATTCTGACATACCGGTAGCCATATGAACACAACGTCTCTATCAACACTCCAGAATGACACTAATTTACTTCAGATTTCGGGAGATGACACAATTGAACATTTGTAGGCAAATGAACACTGTTGCTCAAAAATCTGGTGTGATTTATTCGTTCAGATCTCCCTTCATAGTCATAGTCCTAACATATCTCAACATGTTCCAACATGACCTTCATAGTCTAAGCTATATGAACAGAAGAAGACATAGGTCACTACCGGTACACCACCAATTGAACAAATGCGGTAATACGTATAGTAGTACCATGAGGAATACCACTTTCAGGTACACTACCATTTTCAACAGTTTTATGACCCTCTTTACTGTTCTACTTTGACACGAAGTAGAAGGATAGAATGTATCTTGATTTATACTACCTCTCTTACTATGGTCTGCTTTTCCACTCAGTAGATAATGTGTCTTGAACAATAGTATGTCTTTGACTACACTCCACACCACTCAATTGAGACTCCATAACGCCTCAAATACTGAGACAGGACAATTGCCACTGCCCAATTAAACGACACGCAACGGTACCGGTACTTGTACTAGTACTGTACTGGATCACTGACATAAAGATCATATCAATGCCGCTGTTCTACAATTGACCTAAACCAGATCGCCTCACTACTAGGGTACGGGCACACTCATTGCCCTTCCCCCTCCTCCCTCAATCTCACGATTCCATAAATCTATGTACAGGTTTGTCCTTAAGGTCGGCCCATGAAGGATCCACTGCTTCCAAGCTTCTGCATGTACTGTGTTAGTATGTTAAAGGATACGACCATCTTGTCACCCCAATTCCATAGTGTTCTTAAAACACTCCTAACCCTCAATTCCACCAATTCCCTAATCCTCAACTCCACCTCCCTCCTCTACTCACCTCTCCGACCTTGGTGTTGACGTCAAAGTACTTTGCGACACATCGGTCGAGACACAGACCCTCGTTGGCATTGAGATCGCCGGAAGAGTAGTCGGCCTTGATGCACTTTTCGTGGCAAGACTCGACCAGCCGGTTGAACATGTCGGTGACCATGTCGAGCTCGGCCTCTGCAGCCATGAGCTTCTGGGGGTTGCTGGGTCCGTTGGGGTTCTGGCCTCCGAGTCCTAGGAATGACATTGTAGTTGTGGTGTTGGGGGAGAGATTCGAAAGAAGGTGACTGAAGTTTCGCAACTAAAATTTGCAAGGGTTAGGTGAGCCAAAACGAGGCGTCAGCCGAGATTTGGCAGAGAAAATAGCATTTAAAAGATGGATCAGGGATATTCAAGGATGGAAAAATTTAATGGCGCAATTATATCCCCCTTTGACATACTCATAACCTGTAAAATTCTCATTTCTACCAGCTTTCTGATTGTGGAAGGCACGTTTTTCGAAATTTTTAGAATTTGGCCCGATGGTTTAGTGGTATAATTCTCGCTTAGGGTGTCCTAGGCAATTTGCGAGAGGTCCCGGGTTCAATTCCCGGTTGGGCCCAAATTCCATCTCCCGGTGGCCAAGCTGGTTTAAGGCGCGAGACTGTAATGGTATCATATTGTAATCTTGAGATCGGGCGTTCGACTCGCCCCCGGGAGATGCAGTTGCGTAGCGACTGCAAATTTTTTTCCAATCTCTCCACGCAGCGAAGCTGAGTGGTGGATTCGTCTTTTTCATCTTGGCCGTTTCTACCTGGTACTACAGTACCTGGTACTCGGTTTCTCCATTTTTTCCCAAAATTTCGAGACACCTAAAAATATGCACCAGCCACGTGTAGAGTGCATACTTTTCGCTTAGCTAGGGGGTATTTTGAGAGTGAAGGAGTGGATTTGGAGAGATATAAAGTAGATATAAATGATCCTTGAAGCTAGGGGAATCTAATGGTACTTTCAGAATCCATTTTAGAGACCAATTGCGGATTCTAGGTGGACTCTTGTCAGATCATCCGTGAAGAGTTAGAGTTGGCAGGGTAGACAAGGTGGAGATTATGGAGGTGGATTGGAGGCGTAATAATAGGAAAATGAGAGATTTTATTTTATAGAATTGTTCTCCTCGGTCGGTTTAGTCACGTGACAAAATTTCACGCAAATCTGTCAACTTTATACCCCCTTACTAATCACCCTTCTCACCGAAAGTCTCCGAAGAGAGGAGTCAGAGGTGCATGAGTGGGGAGGCAATTGGTGAGTAAAAGACCATTCAAAATAGGAAAAAAAGGAGGTATAAATGCTGACTAAGTCTTCATTTATTTGGTCACGTGACCTCCACGTCATCACCTGCTTTCCCTCGTTTCCTATTGTATTCTCTGGCATACCCCAGATTAGCCACGTCATGACAAAGAGCCCTAACCTCATGCACCTGCAACTAAAGCGCAACTAGGTTAGTGGGCGCGTGTAATTAAGACGCGAGGGAGGTGAGAGGAAAAGTAAGATACCAGCACACTCTTTTGGAGGAAAAAAGGCGACAAAAAAAAGAACTTCTTCGAACGACTTTTTTAATTCTTCACAGTCAGCATGAAACTCCTAACCCTTGCCTCACTAGCTAGCCTAGTTTTACCCGTTCTCGGCGACTACGGTCTATCTGAAATGTACGAATTGTCCTTGCCCAATTCTCTGGCTTCAGATGACCGATTCAAAACACATTTCTACGCCTCTGGGTCGGCTGTTCTCACCAGTAAAGGACCCGGAGGACGGTCTCAGATCTCTCTAACGGAATTAGGACGTCCTAATCAAAGAGGAGCCGTTTCAGGTAACCAACCTATTCCTTCTAAAGACTTCATTACAGAGGTTTCGTTGTCTGTTTACGGTCCCGTTTTGCCTGGAGGAGGATTCGGAATCTTTTACACTCCCGAACCGTACACTGGAGGTCCTGTTTACGGCATGAAAGATAAATGGAACGGTCTTGCTTTGATTCTGGACAGTGTGATTGGAACCGATGGAGAGGGCCATTTGCATGTCCATGATAATACTGGAGGCGAGTATTCGCGTATGGACGCTTCTCAGGTGGAAAAGGACTCCATGGCTTTGTGTAAGTTGAAGTACAGAAACACTGGAGCTCCTGTCAAGATCACCACTTATTATATTCAGGGTAAGTTGAAGGTTGAGATTAACGGACACAAGTGTTTCGATGAACGGCCCGTTGCTCTTCCTGATTCTCCTTACTTTTCGATTTCTGCTTCGTCCTCAGAGGCTCCAGATACGTTTGAGGTGTATTCGTTGAAGACGTACAGAGTCGATCCTAATGGGGTGGGTGGGGTTCCGGAACAACCTAAGGAGCAGCAACAGGGTCAGGGTCAGCAGCAGCAGCAGCAGCAGGGTCAACAGCAGGCTCAGGCTCCTTCCCAGGGTCAGGGTCAGGGTCAGAACCCTTCTAATCCCCCCTCTGACGTCGCCACCTCCGAACACATAACCGCTCTGGCTAACAAACTTATCGCCGTTGAGGAAAAACTCGAATCGTTCACCGATCTCAAAAAACTGTCCACCCTTTCCAACGACCTTCTCCTCCTCTCTAATCGAATCTCTAACATGGACCAAAAAATCAGAGATATGGACCGAGAAGGCAAAGAACATGTGCGAGAACGAGCCCAAGATACGAAAAACTACCTTGCCAACCAACTACAAGAAATCAAGGGCCAGTTGCACTCGATTACGCAGACTTTTGACTCCCAGGTCAAGAGCGAGCTCCGATCCCAGTTTACAGACTTCTCCACCAACAAGCAAAACCAGATCCCTAACCTTTGGATCCCGCTTGTGGTGATTGTGGGCCTCCAGTCGGCACTTTTCGCCGTCTACATTAAATCCCGAGGCAAGTACGAAAAGTTGTTGTAGACGTGGGAAGAGGAGAGATAGAAGAATGATGTATAGTAATTGTTTGATTGAGAGGAGGGAGTGTAGAGAAGAGAAGGTATAGGGAGGTGTAGTGAAGGTGAAGTCTTTGGTCGTTTGTATTGTCAACGTCTGCTTCTAGACGTGTACTTCTATACTCCCTAATGTAGTGAAGAAGTTTTACTAAAAGTTGAGCTGTATATAGGATGCTAGAAGACCTCCCACACAAGCTCATGACTGGCAATTGAGTCTTTGAAGTGAGAACTTTACGTTGGTGTTACTTTAGGGTCTTTTGTTGTTCTGGGTCTATTGGCTGCTCTCATTGGTATTATATGTCCCTTCTCTTCAGAGACGACTTTTATGGACGCACGAGAACGGGTGTTTCAGATGAAGTATGACTTTCCATAGCTCATATAACTCGTATGATGGTAGTTTGTTCTTTTTTAACGCGATTACAAGTATATACTAGCATTATGATCAGTATATGTGAACAGTCAGCGCATACAGTGAGGGGAGTTGTGTATAAGGGGCCAAACGAGACAGAACGTAGAGGTGTCGTTGTGTGCGAACAAGAGTGGTGAGACTTGATTGAATGAAGTCAATATACGTCTGAGTGTGACAGAGGTGTTATTTAAATGTCCCAGTAAATCAGCTGTTAGAATCATGGACCTATACTAGTGTGGCTCCCTTATCCACTATTTGAGGGTGTTCCTGAGGTGGTAGAAATATGGGGAGTTGACTGTTAGATTTCTTTCAGGCTGGAGGTCACGGTGGTTGGTTTTTTTAGTCGTTTTTGTATTGTTTTCCGTTTGTTCTTCATACGTTCTATGGTTGATGAATACTTCTTTCCATATGAATACAATGTGGCAATTATTCTAACTGAAAGTAGAAATAATGAAACTAAATAGCATATACAAGTTCTTGGTTTGTTATTGAGTGATTGGGGTGGTTCGAGCGTCTCTTAAAGGTGATACCTAACTTCCAGTACAAGTACCGGTAGTTGTAGATACGATTAACAGTTGAGCTCCGTAATCATGTTCGTTTTTGGAGATGGAGAAGTGCAATTGATAGGGGAGATATATTAATGGGGTTGTCAACGTCACTTCAATGGTAATCCAGAGTTTTGAAACTTTACACCACCAAATACAAGTTGTAGAGAGCATCACTAAGTATGCCTTGTACACGAACTGTTGGAAGAGGAGATTTTAGAACGCTCTAAAAGATGAGAGGACTTGAGATAAGAACTGCTGGTCGCTGTCGCGAATATTCATATCCTTCAGAGCTCAACTTTTGAGAGATGGATCTTCCAACTATGATACCATACATGCTCATTATGTCAGTACATACTATATCTGCTTTGTCTAGAGGAGGTGAGTCTCATAAGAATAGGCTTGACTCTTACAATAGCAATCGCTAATCTACTTGTAGCTACTTGTAGTCAGTTACTGTAGGAGTATCTTCACTGTGAAGTGCAATATCTGGTGACAAATCACACTTGGAAATTCAATTGACTCAACCAAAAGCATTACTGAAGTTCCTGACCTCTTCAAGTGCCAAACTCGTCCTCTGGCTGTCATTCCATAGGAAGGCAGAGGAGCACGATCAACGCATTCAAAGCAGCTGTCTTAAATCTACAAATAGGTATACATTAACGTGTAAGTGAGACAGGAATTATTTGAGAGGGTTCTAGTTTCAATATAACCACCGTTTGATACTTATAGCAATATGAGTCCTTACACATCTTGCGTTAACTATCAGTAGCCCTATGCGAGGTTGTCTCTGATGTAGAGCAGTGTCCAATTAACTCCTTCTAACAAGAGTTGAATAGGGAACTTCTCCATTGTCAACAATGAGCTAGACCTGTCCTACTGAGTAGTTATATCACACCCCACTCATCCGGCTATTGCTTGGATCGTTTGTTGTATCTTCTGTATATACACTATAGGAGTGTCTCTATTGGAGGAACTGGGTAATATCCATATAAGCATCGCACTCCAAACATGATATCCTGTACATAAACTAAGAGTAGGTAGACATACATGTGTCTATGATGTCTGTGATCTTCTTGAGCGTGAAAGATATACTGCAGGAAAAGCATTCGTTCATGATTACTGTGCCAGCACCATACTAAGCATTAATAGGTTATACTGAGAAAACTATTCTACAGAACTCCTACATGAACTACCCTCTTCATATACTCACTCCTCTAATACACTCCTCATAACTGGTGGTACACCCAGCTCTTCTACTTCTCATACGAGTACTTTCTCACGCTCACCAGTCAGTGCGCTTCTTATACTACACTCCTACTATACTATACTTACTCACAACCTTCATGGCTTACTACAAGTACACTCTCTCACTCACTCCTATCACACTTGTTAGATAATACTACACGAACACTCCTCTCAACACACTCCTCTTTATTACATGGTATGCTACACTTCTACACTACCTACTGTACTCTCTCAGTCCCACTCTACTCATAATACTACCAGTACATCACTCACTACTCCTACAATCATAGTCTTCTACTTCTACACCCACTCTCTCCCACACAACTCCTGTGGTACGGAGTGCCCGTACTAGTCTACGGTGTACGACACTCCCAGTACCTCGTTCACCCCCTATTCTCGGGTTTGTTATAGGTTATACTATCACGTTACCTCACTCCTCCATCTCGCCTGCCTACTACTGCTGTACCGGTAGTCTACTACACTCCCACTACCTCATTTACCCTCGCCACGGTCAGGTTCACTATAGGTTCTACTCCTACACTTTCTCGCTCCCACCAACCCTCGCTTCGCTCGGGGTTGGTGGTCGCTATAGGTTCTACTCTTACACTACCGGGTATACTTCTACTCCTACACTTTTTCGCTCCCACCAACCCTCGCTTTGCTCGGGGTTGGTGGTCGCTATAGGTTCCACTCGCCACTCGCCCTCGCTACGCTCAGGCTCGTGGCTCGCTCGTAGTATTGTACACGTTAGTTTACATAAAAGTCTGTCCTCTCCATCCTCCCCCATTAACCTGCGGCTGCTGAAACTGCTGAGGAATAGCCATCCCCGCCGGTTGTTGCAAATGTCGCAATTGCTGAGGAACCATTGGTGCTCCTGGCATTCCCGCCGTCATTCCAGCCGTCATCCCCGCTGCTGCCATTTGTCTCTGTTGATTAATCTGATGATCCAACGGCAACTGTTGCATCAGATGATCAGGTATTCCCTGACCAGGAACCATGGGCATTCCACGGGTCTTGAACCGACTACTTTTGGGCGACTTGGTATCCTGTAGAGGCAGTTGTTGGCCCACCTGAGCCGCAGACGCCTGCACTCTCTGTTCTTGAGCGTACATTTGCTCCAGGTACTCTTGTTTGGTGACTCCCATGGGCAGTTTTCGAATCTGGGGAGGAGGTTGTGATTGGGTGAGTTCTTCAGACACGTCTTGGAACGTTGGTTCGGCTTCATCTGGAGCTACAGACGACGCGCCAGAGTTGCTGCTGTCTAATGAAGTAGGAGCTGTAGAAGACGACAAAATGCCTCCTCTTCCTCGTCTCTTCTTTGTATTCACAATCACCGCCTCCTGCTCCACACTTTCCTGTTTTCGCTTCATCATTTGAGTCTGAGAAGTCGCGTACACTTCGTTGGCGTCTAGAACACCCAGATTCGGCTTTGAAGGCAGTTCTCCAGCACTTTTAATCTGCCAAAAGTTGGTCCACATGTCTTTTCGAAACTTGCGCTGGCCACCAAGGTACCGGTTGTACTCCAAAGCAGAATACGACGCTTCAATCTCGGGAGCTTTGTAATCGTGGAAGAAATCAATCGACGCGATATTGTACTTGGACGCTAGAGAGATGTTGCCCTGCTGGTAATCCAACGATCCTCGAATCGACGTTCCAGGCATATAAGTGGACAGTAGGAGATTCTTCAGGTTGGCAGTTTCCACTTGAGCAGCAGCAGCAGCAGCATTATTAATCGGCTGATTGCTCGAGTCTGTAGCCAAGATAGCTGGAGCCGCAGGAACCACTGGACCCGCTCCTCCCATCAACTGCTGAGACTGCTGAAGTTGAGCGTACACGTGAGGATGCACGTGAGCTGGAGTCTGTAGCGAGTTGGCTGCCGAAGTGGCTGCCGAGGGAGGAGGTTGACCTGCCATTGGATGAAGAGTATTGGCGGTATTAGGAGCTCCTGGCATTCCCGAAGAGAGGCCTGGAACACTGGAAGACGATAAAGAAGGCCGGGTAAGAGGCTGAGTAGCCACAGGTTGAGAGCTATTACTCACGGGTTTTTCTTTTCGTTTCTGGGTCTTGGGCAAATTCGGAGGGTTAGGGGTTCCATACACCTCCTGATTGTAAACGTGAGTAATCTGCCCACGTCGGTCCATAATCACAGGGTCAGATTCAGTAAAGCCCTGTTCAATAGCAGCAGCTTCCCAGTAGTCGTCCGTGACTCGTTTTCCATCGACTATCGCTCGTGCTCCAAATTGACGATAAATCGATCGAGCAGTAATGATTCCAATGACTCGACTTCTGAACGAGTAAGGTAACAGACCCAAAGCAATCAACGCCTCTTTATCCTTCTGACTGGCTATCATCTTGTATAAACTCTTGTTTTTGTTGAACAAAAGATACGAGTCTCTGAAATTGAGCTTCTTGGCACACTCGGTCGCCATCATAAACAACTTGGACCCTCGACCAGGCAACTTGAACGTGGTCATACAAAACTCCCTTCCTCCCTGAGGACGGCCATCCAGGTCGATTTTTTTTTCGCCCTCGGCATCAAACTCCGCAGACACAAACTCGTCGCCTTCAGGAGTCAGCTCCTGATGCACCATCATGGGCGGCAACTGTAGCGTTTTATCGAGAGCCATGGTGTGGTGATGATGAGTACGCGTGTGGTGGGTTGTATATAGTTAGGGTTAGGGCAGCAGGAGTTAACAACCTATTTGGTCACGACGGGGAGAACGACTGATGCGGTTAGGGGTTACGTGATTGATGGGTGTATTTATGTCTGTTGTTGCTCTTCACTTAGTCCATAGAGTATGTCTTTCGGGATGTGGTATGTTAGGGTAAGGTGGTGATGTTTAAGTGGGTAAAGTGGGTAGGTGGGTAGGTGGAGGAATGCCGTGTTATAGAAGTGGAGAGTGGTTATAAATGGTACCATTTGATAGCCCCAGTGAAGGGGAGGAGAACGGTTCAGTTTAATCTGAAATTGGACAGGTTTTGGTGGCTACAGAGGTGGTATAGTATGCTCTTTAAGCTCGCATGGCTATGGCCATTTACTTGGGAATTACTTAATGTCGAAATCCCGCTGGGGGTTCAAAAACGAGGTTCCAGGGGTGGTAGAGGGGTAGAAAGTGAACCAGTCTGTATGGAATTGGATGGGGAGTGTGTTGGTGGAAAAAAAGTGTGAGATTTTTCAGATATTCAGGGCTACAGATTGGGTCTTGTGAGGTTCATGGATGATACTTTACTTAGGGTTTAGTTGACATTCTGGCAATCGGGCAAAAAAAAAAAAAAAAAAAANAAAAAAAAAAAAAAAAAAAAAAAAAAAAAAAAAAAAAAAAAAAAAAAAAAAAAAAAAAAAAAAAAAAAAAAAAAAAAAAAAAAAAAAAAAAAAAAAAAAAAAAAAAAAAAAAAAAAAAAAAAAAAAAAAAAAAAAAAAAAAAAAAAAAAAAAAAAAAAAAAAAAAAAAAAAAAAAAAAAAAAAAAAAAAAAAAAAAAAAAAAAAAAAAAAAAAAAAAAAAAAAAAAAAAAAAAAAAAAAAAAAAAAAAAAAAAAAAAAAAAAAAAAAAAAAAAAAAAAAAAAAAAAAAAAAAAAAAAAAAAAAAAAAAAAAAAAAAAAAAAAAAAAAAAAAAAAAAAAAAAAAAAAAAAAAAAAAAAAAAAAAAAAAAGGGAAAAAAAAAAAAAAAAAAAAAAAAAAAAAAAAAAAAAAAAAAAAAAAGGAAAACACGTGAAAATGAAGTAATTTTGGTGTTTCTGCTTGTTAGAAGCTCTATACACTGCTCAATTGATGTTTTCGCGTTTCTTTTGGTGTTATCAGATGATCACTTCCAGTGCTGTAGTCCTGTAAGGTACAATCTCTTCTGTCATTGTTCATACAGTTTAGCCTAAGCCATGCAACCAAGAAATGACGTCACTGATGATACTATTTCGAGTATGATGATGGAGATGATGTTGTTCTGTTGTTCTTCGGCAGAAATATAAGAACGAGTTTTTACCTTGATAGCTCTGATGATACTTCGTTATGGTGGCTTTTCGAGCGTGAGCTCTACAGTGCCTTGCCCGACAAGCAGCTATTGAGCTATTAAACCGATAGCGAGGACAGTTAGATGTGGTTAAATATCAAAAGTCACGTGATTGAGAATAAATGAAGAATTCCACAATCGATCATCTACTGCGGGCTAGGAATATAGATGTTATGGGTGTCATTCATGGCGAACCACGTCAGGTACTTCTCCTAGAAGAGCCATTGAAAATTGTATATTTCACTCTGAGACTCGGATCTCTTTGGTATGAGTCGATCTATAAACAGGTTACTTTTGTTACATTCTTCTTCTCAAGCTCCATATGCTCTTTCAACATGGACTCTTACTCCACTGGGTACCTACTGGAGTCCATTATCTCGACGAGTACGCATCATAAAGAGTAATCAAAGACATGGCTATATTCAGAAAGGTTCAGGGAGTAAATTTCCCAGCTTATAACCCCATTTGAACTCCCCTAGATGAATTGACTGGCTCTTCTCTCTGTCCCCATTATAATCTCAGTTGACATTAGTTCGGAGAGTCAACTACAAGAGCATAATTAGAGCTGGAATAACCACGAGATGTACTCCAAAGAGTGGCCGTTGTGAGTACCGGTATAGTGAAGATGCAATTGTTCTGTTGGTTTGTATTCATCAATTAAGACAGAATCAAGAATGAATGAGTACTGTACCTATAAGAGTTGTCAAGAGCCATGGTGTCGCTTCTTTTACTACAAGTGCCAACTACAAGTAACTGGATAAGTGAAGCACCAATACCACTTTTGAACTTCGGAAACTGGCTTCAATTGAGCTTCTAACGAGATTGATCTGACTAATAGATATAATCTACTTTCAGTACAGTCATCACGTGACTATATTCAAGGCACGTCTTGGTTACATCTACTCACACCCTATATCCATTGTAGAAATAGAGCAGTCCTCACCCTACAAAATTGGCCAAATTCAATCTATGAGCTATCCATACGCCTGTCCATTTTATCTGACGTAGACAGCTTCGGCTACTTCTTTACTTTGTTCTACATCTTCTCTCTTGATGCATATCTCTATCATTATTACAACTGATACGAGTACCGGTACTCTACTTACACCAATACAAAGACATCATAGAGAGCCATATACAAGGTCAAGTTCATCTTCCTATAGCCTGAAGACCACAGTATTAGTAAAAAGCTATTGCTTGTATACTTCCAATGGGTCATATAGTCATCTAAGACTTTCTATCCTTCTTATCTTTGGTATAGAGCGCTTTTATATCTCCACCTCATTTCACCCATCTCGAAATATACATTCTTTCCTTTTTAATTACTTCCTAGATCAATGTTCCACACCCAGTCATCAATGTTTGAAATGACTCTCTCTTCAATCTCGTTACCATGTCCACTGGCCACCTTGAGCACCATTTCATTCAATTCCGAACGACCCAGAATATTCACATGTTCAGCCGTTTGAGCTCCTCCTCGAATATCGAATCAATCAGGTTGATGTAGCTTTTCCACCTCTTCAACCTGAATGATATTCCAGTATCTACAGTAGATCTTGTATGGTTAAGTTCTCCTTGTTCTGTCTCACTCCTGAACCTATTTCAAAGTTCAGTTTGTTATCTCATCTCATCGCCATCACCCTACCTGGTATGTACCAGTACTCCCTCTGATGATCCTCGAATCTCTAGGACAAGTTCCCCAGAACATTTATACGCAGATATGTTTCTGTTATGAGGTGGATAATACGTCTTCTGAGCAGGTTGTGAGTGGTTTAGAACATGGGCTCCAAAAACTGATAGACAACTTTCCATGGATAGGAGGAAGAATAGTCAGGGATGGAGGTACTGGGCTTTTCAGAATTTCAAATGACGTTAAATCACCTCAATTGTTCGTCAAAGATGCTACCCTAACCCTACCTTCTTTTCAGGCCCTCAAAACCGCCTCTTTTCCATTCAACTTTTTGGATGAAAAAGATGTAGCTCCGAGGAGTACGATTCCTGGTATCTTTGCCGAATCAGAACACCTCCCTGTGTTTCTTTTACAAGCTACTTTTATCCAAGGAGGTCTTTTACTCACCTTTCTGGGCCACCATCAAGCTATGGACGGAACAGGATTGGATCAAGTTATTTCGCTGTTCTCCAAGGCCTGTAACAAGGAGGAGTTCACCAGGGGGGAATTAGAGGTGGGTAATATGCCCAGACAAAATCTCGTGCCGAAATTCACCCAGGAAGAGCTTCTAAAGTATGGTGATTTGCACTCCAAACTGGAACACCAAATACGTCCTCAAACTACACCTGAAACTGCTTCTACAGCTAAGGAGACTCCACCAAAGTGTTGCTGGAAGTACTTTCATTTCTCCAGAGACACGCTTTCGCTTCTGAAGGCTCGTTCTGTGCAAAATATGGACCCATCTGTTTCTTACGTTTCTACAGATGATACTCTAACGGCTTTTTTGTGGCAGAGAATATCAAAAATACGTCTCCAACGTCTTGGCTTGGACACCCCCTCAACCCTAGCCCGAGCTGTTAACCCTAGAAGTGCTCTAGATATCCCTAAAACGTTTCCTGGAATGATCACCAATATGACATACTCCTCTGGTACTCTGTCTGAGCTGACTAATCACTCTCTGGGCCATCTAGCCTCTTTATTACGTTCTAAACTTGACCCTAATCAACTCAAACAAGATACAAGAGCTCTATCGACTTTGATTCTCGACAATCTCGACTCTCCAATTACTAATCCTTGTGCCACCATGAACACAACTTCAGATATAGCTCTGAGCTCGTGGGCTCAACAGAAATGTTACTGGACCGATCTGGGACTCGGGTTAGGGCTTCCAGAGTGTATTAGAAGACCCCAATTCACTCCAGTCGAAAGTCTCATCTACCTTCTTCCCAAAGATAGAACAGGAGGTATAACGGTAGCTGTGTGTTTGAGTGAGGAGGATATGTCCAGGTTTAGGGTAGATGGTGAGGTGAGAGAGTATTCCACATTTATTGGGTGAAAAAAGACGTCTTTTTGAGCAAAATCTGGTTTTCGGTAGGCTTCAGTAAATCCAACTAAAATACTTAGTCTTTACTCACCCAAATTTAACATGCGGATACAACCTAAAGCTCCATACACTTCAATAGAGCAATTCAAATGTCTCAGAGGGAATGGTATTTTGGGGGAACCAGAACTCCTACAGCCATATAAATAGTACCATTTTAATCCCCCCGCTCAGCTGATCAAAACCCCGTTTTCAGATTTTCCATAGCTCTATTATTACGTGATCTATCCTTGCCCGTTGAAATCTCCCCTACATGTAAGAAGTACCCAACGTCTCCACTTAGCAACATTATACTAGCGTTTTTGGTAGATGGATTTGCTTAGTAAGCAGATATATCGACTCTCCATCCGTCAATTAGTAATCTACCAACTTTTCCTGCATTTCCACCATTAATAATACTCTCCAAAGTCCATCCCAATTCTCCCCTTCCCCAGTTTCTGAACGCACCCTAACCTTGGTGCCTGAGAGAAGAGGACGACTTATAGTGGGTGTTAGAAGAGGTGTGGAGACGTGTAATTTTGTCACGTGACTGATACAACCATTCGGATCCGATTTACCAAAAAAAAATCTCAAAAAGATGCCGTTTTTGCTTTCAAATCTGCACCCTCCTCTCCCCTCCACGTGACCAACGCAATCAAACATAAGACTGCATACTTTTTTCTCAACTCTTTCGTCTCCACTTTCTACATCTTTCTGTCACTCAAATCGACCAAAAAAACATACTACAGCATCATCAGAAGCGGCCAAAGCATCTAACAGCATTCTGGAACCATTTTAATCACTTTTTCCCCCAAAAAAACAACTTTTTCCCGCCAAAAACCAGTTCTTCTCTGTTTCGCCCCTCAGGATGACATCAACACCTCGAGAAAACTCTGCTAGTCCGCAATCTTCGCCGAAACCGGTCCTGGTATCGCGCAAAAGCATCGTGTCGTTCACAGAACCCGTCCATCCTAACGATAGACACCGCAACTCGGTGGTATCTCTGCATCATGTAGATCACTCCAAGGTGCTTGAAACGAACCGAAGAGTGAGTCCTACGAGCTCCAATGGTGCTTCAGGGTGCACTACTCCGACGATTGCCAAGGGTCGACTTGAAACGCAGTCTTTGGACGAAATTCTGGGCTCTCTAGGTGACTCTTCTCACTCTATATCGTCTCCTCCCTTTGGTCTTCATTCTGTCACCAGTAATCCGAATCTGGCTGCTGCAATCGGTCCCACATCGAACCCTACGGTGTCTACACCTGGTACAGCTTCTCCTACGATTTCAGATTCGATTTTTCCACCGAAAACCGACTCTTCCAAGATCCATATTCTCATAGCAGCATCTGGATCTGTAGCCACCATAAAAATGCCCCTGATTGTCCAAAAGCTGAAAACAGTGTATGGCGACAAAGTGGAGATTCAGGCGATTCTAACGACTGCGGCCCAGCACTTTTTGAGCCCGGATCAGCAGAAGGAAATGACCGAAATGGGCTGCCGAATCTGGAAAGATAAAGATGAATGGACATGTTGGAAAAAGTCGTCAGAAAAGATTCTGAACGCGGAATTGAAGAAATGGGCGGACGTACTGTTGATTGCACCACTATCTGCAAACACTCTGTGCAAAATTGCCAATGGAATCTGCGATAATCTGTTGACTTCCATCATTAGAGCATGGAACCCTGCTGCCCCCATTATTGTTGCTCCAGCAATGAATACAATGATGTACAATCATCCCTTGACTCAGAAACACTTGAATGTCATTGCGGCGGAAATGCCTTGGATTCAGGTCTTACTTCCGGTGGAGAAGAAGCTGGTGTGTGGAGATACGGGGGTTGGGGCAATGTTGGAGTGGAGTCAGGTGGTGGATTGTTTGGTGGGGAGGTTGAGTAGTGAGTAGATAGCGAGGAAGAAGCATCAAGTGGTGGCGAGTGAAACGAGCTACCACTTGATGCTGATGACGAGCTATCTACCACGGGTTCTATGAGAAGTAGGTACTACAAGGTGAACGAGCTGTTGTTTACGAGCCAGTCAGTTGCTACTGCTGACGAGCGACTCCTCATGAGCCAGGACTGAGTGATAAAGTGGAAGGAGTACCAGTCAACGACCTACACAGTTGCTGCTGATGGCGGGCTATCTACACGGGTTCTATGAGTGATGGACTATTGGTTACTATTTACTCACGAAGTACTACTCATGAGCCAAGGATGGAACGATAATGTTATGATAAAGACCTAAGAGCTACCACTTGCTATCTGCTGATGGGCTATCTACCATGGGTTTATATGAGAAGGGTGTCGTGTTGAAGGATGAGATGGTGTTATCGTACCTACTCATGAACCAGGACTTAGGATATGATGTTGTTATGACGATCTACTGATGGGTTACTTGGACTGGCTACAACTCATGGACCAGGACTGTCTTGGTCACTACTCACGAGCTGCGACTTGCAAAAAACCTCTTATGGGCTACTTCTTACTGGCTACTCTTCACAAGCCAAGGACTTCTTGCTACACCTCTATCCACTACTTCTCATGGACTACCTCTCACAATCAACTACTTATGACCTCCTACTTCCCACGGCTCAATGACTCTGGCAATCATCGTCTACTTTGGTGACCTACTCGCGAGCTATGACTTACAGCTTCTACTACAAGGGAATGTCTTACTTTGGTCGACCGATGGTGTCTTATGAAAACTACTAGCTACTCACGAGCCTAGAATGAGTGTCATGTGCTTACTACTCACTGGTCCACGACTGTCACGAGAAGCTTCCCATACTTACGGCCTACGAGCTATCTACCCACGACCTGTCTACTTCCTGGAAAGACTCATGGTGGACCTGAGTCAACAGTTCCAACTCATACTACAATGCCTCTAACTGGCCTGCAGTAACCGTAATATTGATCACTCTCCGGACGTCACCTTCTTCACTAAACTGCATATCAACACTCCTTCTCCCGTTCATCTCCCGCTATGTACAATCTCAATTTATTTAATCTGCATGTATACAATGGCGTTAGTAAGACAATGGAATGACCAAAGGTACATCTACACCCATTGAATGTTCATATTCCATCTCTGACGGTCAATAGTTACTCCGGTAGAATGGTACTTACAATACTTGTTTCAGTATGTCCCTGTACAAGTACTGGCACCTAGCCAATCCATGCTCTATCTATGATGCTACTACGACTACTACTATCAATAGAGACCACTCTCGACACTTTCCTTCCCTAAAAACGGCACATCTCATTGAAAGAGACGATGAGTGTGTAACTGACTTGTACCTGTACTGTAGCCGAGGCCCAGCCAAATTGAGGCCTTCAAGGGTGACCCTATCCAGTGTCTTTCAAACCTAACGAAGACATGGACAAAGAATCTCCCTGAGTTACGGGTGGTACCTGATTCAGATCCGATTGGGTGTAAAGCTCCGACACTGAACTTACGATATGTTGTTCATCGAGACTTGCCTTATAGACTTGCTCTATAGACAAGATACTTTCCGTGCTGGCTGTCTCAAGAGTAATAAGGCCACTCGATTGAACATATAAAGACGCAATTGCAAAGGAACTTTAGGCAACTGTTCTTTTAGTTCTGGATTCATGAATGATACGTTTTAATATACGAAATTCGTTTTATTGGACTATACGACTGAGTCCTCGTCGTTACTTCTATCATTCCAGAAAAGATACTTCTTTGTACAAGTAGTTGCAACTTGTTCTTATACAAAGGTGGCGAAAGAAAATATCGCTTTTACTGCTATATACCTGTTAATAATGGCAATTGTTGTATATTGATGTCATTTTAATACTCATAGCACAACCCTTAAGTTGCCTCCAGTAGCGTTCTCTTTAAAGTAAGGT
Organism: Yarrowia porcina; assembly: GCA_900519025.1. Lineage (NCBI taxonomy): Eukaryota > Fungi > Ascomycota > Dipodascomycetes > Dipodascales > Yarrowia > Yarrowia porcina. The sequence continues at coordinate 718,009 of ULGT01000008.1, read as the reverse complement.
CCACCTACCCTCTCAGACTCTCCCTCCTCCACACCACTTTACAACCCCTCCCCCAAAGCGGCGGACGCAATCATGTTCTGTCTCCAATTCGGCGGGGGAGGGGGAGTCTAGTGGTGTCGATTCTAGGGCGGGGGGTTCAGTGCTACCACGGTAGTATTTGCGCAAACCACGGTTTTGGGCACATAACCAGAAAAACAAAGTCACAAGAGGACTGTGACAGGTTAAGAGTCTCTTTTGGTTGAAAAAAGAAAGCTGGTATACTTGGCTCTTCACTAAACGCATGAATACAGACAGAGTATGGTTGATATTTCTGAATACATTGTTGGCTATATGCATTGATGTGTAAGATTACAGGAAAGCTGTCTGTCTCCAATACATAGCATGATGTCTACATGAGCCTAGCTGTAACTCTTCTTACTGTTGAAGGTATCACAGCTATAACTACGATTGTAAGGCTGCTACTGTCTAGAAGATATTGTCTACAATTACATGGGTACCAGGTAGCGCTACGCACTACCTCACACTCGCAGCACTACGTGCTACTCGTCATTAAAAGCAATATATTCAACCAACAGTCCAATTTTTGTTGTTCGCTGTGACCCACGTCACGTGCTGCGCAGTCATCTTGCCCATAACTGCAGAGGGTGCCCCGTTGCCACCGTGACCTGGCTCAAGAGCGGTGGGGTGATGGGGGTGCACAGAAACGAGAAACACCAGTGGAGTCGGCCGCTTCACCGGACCCCGGACCCCTGTCTTGTCCGGGAATCCCAGCCTGCTCGTGTGGCGAGAGTGGTGGTGATGTTTTTTTGGGGATGATTTTGGGGGTGGAGGGCCTATGCGAAACAGGGACGTGATCGGAGCGGCCTCCGAAACTCCGATGGGGAAAAGAAAGAGGAGGAAAGGGCGGCCTGGGGGTGTTTATATATGTGCGCAAATGTGCCCCAAACTCCCCCAAAGACCCACAGTGTGCGTTTTCCCTCTCAATTACAGCTTTGGCTCATGCATTATAATATTTGTCTGGAGAATGGGGCCAAGTAAGCAGGCGAACAAACAGGCAATAGACAAACAAACGGGCAGACAAACAAAGAAACAAGGGAAAATAGTGCTGGTATCAAACGCAGGAGAGCAACAGTACGTACGATACGATGTTAGTAAGGTGATACTAAGGTGATAGCATGAGTACCTGGTATCGTACTCGCAGGTCTGTTTGAAGATGTCTCACTATGACATCATTAAGATGGGACTAGTAGCCGTTGAAGTTAGTGTGAAATGAGCCAGACAAGGACCACACTGCAATACAACGAGTAGTACTGGCACCGGTACAAGAAAAGTACCACATTCACTCATTACCAAATTACCACATAATCCTCCATTTTCCACGTCTTCCTTGTTAAACAGCGCATACCATCATACTGTGGGAAATCAAACGCTGTATCGTACTTGTAACGGCTCCTTGTCCTCTGCATAATCTCGTATCCAAGCTTCATTTAATAATATTTCCCCAGCACCCAGCCACCTGACCAGCCTTATCTGAGCTTGAGTCTGAATGGGTGTGGAAAAAGGACTTTGTGAAATCGAAAAAGGGAGGAAAAATAATCTCAAAAAGCTCCATTAATATCAAGACACCATTAATATCGCCAAAATAACCACACGTGTAAGGGGTAATACGATGGGAGCGACAACACTCATTTCCACTTTGCCTACATTACACACATTACACCCATTTCATTACCGTACCAACACCACCCACTCTCTAATCAAACTTACACTGTACCAATGAGGCAAGCGTGTATCCTGAACCATGGCATCATGTGCTCTTTGCCACATAATAACCGTTATACACGTGCCACGAGAATCGAATTGGTCCAAAGAACGACCCAGGGTATGGGTACCAGGTAGGGTAGGGTACGGGTATCGTACTTGTCCACTTGTACATACTTTGCGGGGATACGAGAGCCTTATCGGGAGGGTGTTACGACAGTAGAGGTAGGGTACTCTTAGATACTGTATCTCAGAGGTATCGTACCGGTATATTTCATACCTACAAAGCTCATTACCTGTACATTCATTTTTCCATACCTTCCTACACGTGTACAATAGCCATCTCCTGTCTCAGTCTCACCTCACAAGCCTCACAATGTATTATTTTCCACTACTGGTATCACCGTGAGTCTCCGAGTCACTAGAATACGATAGGTCATCTCCGACATAGAGAGAGTGTAGAACACAACGAAGACACAGGGAAAACATAACGAAAACATAGAACGAAAAACCAACAAAAAGTATTACACATCGAAAAAGTACACATCGAAAAACAGTCAATCGAAAAACGAAAAGCACACATCAAAAAGACATCGAAAAGTAATCATACAAGAACCGGTACTGGTAATCACCCCCACCAGTAAAAGCAATCATGCCATTATTCTAGCATAAAGCCGGTATATAATAACAGTCATGATTACCAATCCGGGAAATGAACCGTTGCAAGAACCGGTCTATGATCTGCCCAAGTATAGCAAGTTGAGATTGAGATTGAGAATGAAGACTCCTTTTTTTGTTTCTCAGGTTGTGTAAGCTGGGTAAGGGCAAGCCTCTCTGTTTTGCTGGGTCAATTGTTGAGAAATGCACAATATTAATACACTAAAAAGATCCCCTTAATTACAGCTTCATTTCGGTCCTCTTGGTATAGCCGTACAATACCTGATACCCGAAATTGCCCTCACAAGGAGTCAACTAAATTTAAGAAGATACACTTACCCTTGTACCTGTAATAATCAGGGGAAATGAGACAGAACTCATGAGACAAATGGTACGTTTCAAATCGGCCCGTTTCAAAATAGTTTCAGAATCTCGGACGGATACTCGATTCAGTAGCCGTGGCAAATCTCGTATAGCTGGTCTAGCTTGTTCTGGAATCTCTTCCGGCAACCTAAGTTGTACTTTAGTTGGGAGTTTACTTGGGAGAGAGTTCTACTAGGGGATAATTTCGGGTGTTTCAGAGGTGCTAGAGATGTGAAAATACGACGTTTCGATAGATAGAAGCAAGATTAGTAATTTTGACTACTTTTTATTATCTAATCTTCTTTAAAGACCGTCTTTAAATGACCCTCTCACCTTCCCATCCCTTACGTTTAGTTGACATTATAGTTAGGTTGGGACTTGGCCAAAATCCAGGACCATTGTATGGGAGAACTGGTCAAAAAGAGTATAGCCTCAAGACATAAGAGCCACGCTAACTCGCTCAATAATCATCCAAATTACAATCTAAAACATCCATAATACTCCTACAGCCTCAATTAACACCCTTAACTACGTTATTCCCCTCTACCACCTCTCCTTCCTACTTCTCTACTGCGTTGTGCTGCTGTAGGGCTCTTTTTGGCCTTCCCAGATTTGAGGTGGATTTGAGAAATTTCAAATTTGGGAGTTTTGAGAAATTTCTGAGAAAGCCTGAATCAAGGGTAAAGTGGAATTAAGAAAAGTTGGCTGGAAGATAAAACAGTGTTAGCGGCATCGGAAACATAAATGAAGGGTATATTCGTAATAGGGAGTGTAAGGAGAATACTCTGGTACTACTCAATTTGCTCTAAGTCCGGTTCCTCGAAAATTTCTGCTTAGTCAGCAAGTGTTTTCTGGCCCAAAAGCTAACAAAATCGTGGGTGAGTGTAAGGGAATTTTGAGGTTTTGAAACAGGTGTTTTTTTGCCCAAAGAAGTGGTGGGTGTGAATTTGTGAGTCTTTGCGAGGCGATTGGTGTCATTCTTTTGAATGTCGGATGTCTATAAGTGGTTTTAGGTGAGGTCAGAGTTCTTTTATGGGGCTGACCAAAATAAGTAGACCCTGTGGAGTGGATAATAGGTCGATTTGGGGATCAAAAAAGCCATATGTGTTACTTTTGAGCAGCTAGGCCATATGAGTGCTTTCTTTAGAAGTTTGATGATCATTTTGGTGAGCTTTTAATGTCGTTCTAATCGCTATACGACAGAGTATTAAGGGTATTACACTCTCAAAGAACAGGAAGCGATACTGGAAGCAGGAGAAGTTGGGATCAGGCATCATAGCGCGGCCTTACCATTCTGGGTAAGTTTAGATTGTGGAAAAGAAACCGTGCCTTGTTACATCTAACATGTTATGTATATCGGAATCTATACTCGAGGCCCTAACGAATATGCGCGATAGCTGTAGTTCTGTAGACTTCAATACGAGTAAACCAACACTCCTGGTATTCTGATTTCACTTTTCTAGCTACTGCTAGACCCTTATAGTGCTCCATTACCTTTTTAAATGTATCAGTGTTGGGAAGGACTCCTTAGGAAACATACCGGTAGGTAGATACGAAGCTAATAGACTTTGAACTGACATTGATCTTCTCTCACATGATTGAATTCTACAAGATAATATCACTAATAATCATGTTTGAAACTCGTATCTTCATCTTTTTCTTCGTTCCTCAGACCAATTATTCCTTACAGACGGTGTTAACTGATGGTCTGATAGTCTGATACCGCACTATAATTGCTTGTCAATACCTCTGACTCACTTACTGTACTTGTATCTCTATGACTTTACTCTAATAGCCATTCATGTAGTCACCTTTTGAATCAAGAGCGTACCTCTTGCAGTCACTTGCTCCACTCATGATCCATTCATATAATTCCTTTCATTCACTACAGTAGAGTGAGGTACTGTCACCGTGGCCACGACTAACCCCCCTAAGTCAGAATAAAACCCCGATTATCTCGAAATTATCTGTAGAAAAGACCGCTGGATTTTGCTCTAGCTGCTAGATCACAACACTCTGGCTCATATCAGCTTTTCCCTGTTAATTTATCTTTATAGACGGTGCCAGCATATTCCAAATTACTCAGAGCTAGGGTGTAAGTCGTGGCCACGGGAACAGTACCACTACATGGAGGATAAGTTGTAACTAAGAAGTATCATCTACATGATAATTGCATAGATATCACCCAAGATCACACCCTACAACCAAGATCACACCGGTAGTATACGCTGATAGTTCCCGTGGACTTCGCTCATGATGCTGGCTAACTCATGTAGTCAGTCTCTGATTGCTTACTGCATTAATATATTCACTCTTATATTGATATCAGGAGCGAAGCGAATGATGTCCGCTCATGATGGCAAACCCATATAGTCACTCTCCAGACTCCATTCAATCACTGCAGGTACCTTACCACTACCGTAACTGCACATTGCATTAATATATTCACTCTTATAACAGCACCACTCACTGATGAGGCGAATGACACTCTTCAGACTTTATTCAACTACAAATACCATCTCACTACTTCCATATTGCATCAATATATTCACTCTTATTACTTCTGTCATCACCCACTTCACTCTTAGTTGATTCATGACACTCTTCAGACTCAACCACTACAAGTACCGGTACTGGTATCAGTCCGCAAATTGCTTACTGCATTAATATATTCGCTCTTATAACTTCTGGCATCACTCGCTTTGCTCTTGGACATCCATCTCACGGTAATCACTCTCTCAACCACTACAAGTACCGACCGTTGTACCTATTGCATCAATATATTCACTCTTATATTCACATCACACGCTTCGCTCATTATGCTCCGTTTTTGTCACTCTTCAGACTCAATTTAACGACTACAGATACCAGTATTAATATATTCACTCTTATATTCACACCATTCGCTTCGCTCATGATGTTCACTCTTATAACTTCTTGCATCATTCGCTTCGCTCATGATGCTAACTCATATAGCCCTCGCTCACCACTCGCTTTGCTCGGGTTCGCTCAGGCTATATTTCGTCCTCCAAAAAGTGATACTCAAACTGGAAATTACTCTTTCTTCTCTGCAACCACACTCCCTCAAAGTCAAAGTACCGATAAGTTCCCTGTTCAAACTCATTGTTGATCACCTTTGGCTCTTCATGGCGCTGGAACCACGTCAAGAACCGTTTATGGAACCGCCACGACCGCGACTTGAGCTCCTTGGCAGCCAGGTACTGGTGGTACGTGCCCTGTCGGTAGTAGAAAATGTAAAAGAGCGTGTCAATGTCCATTTTCGCAAAAATGCCTCCATCTTCAAACACGGCTAGAGGGTCCTGAGGATAGAACGGAAGAGTGGGGAAGGGCGACTCGGGATGGTACATTTGCGGTTTTTCCGCGTCGCCAGAGTCCGGACACGAAAAGTAGGACGTTTCCAGAAGCTTGGCAATCGAGCCTATTGGTGGAGGGGTACCTACCCGTTTCTTGGCCACATCAAGGGAAGATACCAGGTCCTGAAGACCCGGAGGAAGAGTGTAGATGATGGAGTCATCTGAGAGGGTGGTCGATGTCGACAGAGGAGGCGGAGAGGGGGCTGTCGATGTAGTATTACCTGCACTGGTAGTAGTAGATCCTCCTCCAGCTGCTGGACCTGTAGGAATAGCAGGAGCAGCCACAGGAGTAGAAGAAGCCGTAGAAGCAGCAGCAGGACCTGTAGGAATGGCTGAAGATGAAGTACCGGCACCTCCCTCCGCCCAAGGAGCTGGAGTAGAAGAGACGGCTACTGGAACAGGGACGGCTGCTCTCTCGACCTCTTTAGGAGCAGGTAAAGGCGCCAACCCTTGAGGTAACGCACTCGGCGAGCTTCCCACACTGCTTCCAGCCGCCGCCGCAGCCGCAGAAGCGTACTTGAGCGACTCGTTTCGTGTAGGTAAAGGAGCCGGTTTCATGTTACTTCCAATTGGAGGAGGAGTGTTATTGGCGGCCTGCGGGCGGTTCCTGCTGTTCTGAGCATCTGCCGCCGCTTGTGCCGCAGCCTCCTTTTGTGCCGCAGCCTGTTTTGCGGCCTCTTCCTTCTCCTTGGCGGCTTCTCGTTCTCGTTCCTTGGCACTTTCCACGGCCAAATCTTCAAGAGTCGACGTCGGTTCGTCTCGCAGGTACTGTTCATCAATGGTGAACTCGTCCTCTTCCTGGTCGAGATTCAGCTCGTCGTAGATTTCCACATCTTCGGCGAAATCCACGTCCTGGTTGGACTCTACATAGTACTGAATGTCTTCCTGAAGATCCATCACCTGTTGAGGAGCCAGGGATCCGTTCTCCAGCAACCGAGCAATCGTTTCAAGACGGCCAATATGCCATTTGTGACGATCACTGGCGTCTGCAATCTCACTGAGACGTTCACTCTTGACACTATTGTCCTTTCGGCCCTTTCGAACAGTGCCATGTAACTGCTCCTCCTCGGCCTCCAGCACCTCCAATTGTTCACTGAGCTCGTCGATGGTGTTTTGCACAAACGCACACGCCTCCTGCCGCTGTTGTTCGCGAGGATCGAGCTGTTTGCCTGCTCCTGGACTCAGTCCTTCCTTGCTGAACGCCTTGGTTTTCATCTCCCGTTCACACGCCTTGAACCGCTCCATTTCCGTCTCAATGAGCTTGCGTTGGTCCGTCAACGCCTTCTTGTCCTTGATATCATTGGAGCCCATCCAGGTTTTGATCTGGTCCCGTAATCTCTGCAGCTTTTTGATTTCCCGCTTGAGATCCTGCTCCAGTTTTTCCTTTTGCGACTGGTTGGTGGACTGCTGGACCTTGTCGTAGATGGAGTCGAAGGTGGCCACGCCCTCGGCCACCCGCTTGAACACCCGGTCCATTTCCTGCTGCAGTTTTCGCGCAGCCATTTTCTTGGAGTAGAGGTTTGGTACGTAGCGATGAGATATTGGGCCGTGGTATGAAGGAAAAGAAAACCCTAACCTGGAGTTTATTGGGGGGGGGAAAAGGAGACCGAATAAGAAGAGGTAGAGGGCTAAAAAGTAGATATATAGATTCATCGAGGCCCGTTTTCTCAGTGTACGTCTTTAGATTTCGTTTTTACCCACTTTCCATCCCCCCTAACCTCAGCCTCAACCAACCTCCACCTAAAGAAAGTTCAAGAGGAGTAATGTAGTATGACAACGGTGCAAACGGAGCTATAAGTAGTAGGTGGTGGGGAGGAGGGTGTTATGAGTGACCAATCTCAGTATGTACAGTACTCCTTGCTTACTAATCATTCGTTTTCATCAATCTTCTCTCAGACCCAAACCCTGCTTTGTCACTCAGCTTAACACGGAGATACAGTACATGAGGGAGATGTAGAGCACCGCTAACAAGACGTTGGGTAGATCGATTTGGGAAATTGTTGGTCAGAATTAGTAATATGGTGCTTACTAATCATATGGCACCTCTTTGTGTCTTTTGTCTCCTTTTTTCCACCCCAAAACCGCCTCAATGTGCTTTACCCACACCCACTTTCCACTCCACATTTCATATAGCAAGCTGCATGAGGACGAAGAGGTAAGACCCTATAACTCGAGAATTGGAAGGGTTAGAAAGATGAATTTTGGTCACGAGACTCTAGTACCTCTTATGAGTGATTTGCCCTTTCACAATCTCTGAAACCTCCCCAACTCCCATTTTTCACTTCCCCTTCTCCCCCTCCAATGACGTCAACCCACATTCATAATAAGCCCATGTTACAGGTCATAATATCGAGTCAGGTACGGAGTGGGGTGGGAGAGTGGTGTGGAAATAGCTCATAATCTGTGATCGCCTCAATCATGTGATAAAGCTGGTCTCGGGTTTTTTTACTCATAACCTGTCCATCTTCATCCACATCAACACACCTTTGACATGTATCCACATTTGACGTTCCGTGGGGAGGGTTAGGGATTGATGGGGTGAAGTTGTTACTCTAAGGAAGTGTGTAAAAGACAGGTCGATTAGTCAGTTGTTGTTTAGGGCTAGTTCACGATATTTTGTAGCGTACAAGAAATATTATATCTCCTCTTCATCACGTGACTTCTTCCTTCCACTTGTCTTGTTCTGCTGCATCACACTGCAGTATGACTCAGTCCAAGAGCGTCCACATAACATTTGAATTTGGAGAAGTCGATCTTGCAACTTTCATCTTCGTCAAGACTCTTGAAAAGAAGAATGTCGTGTGAGTAGAGAAGTGGTGGAGTCATGTGACGGAGTCACGTGACGGGGGAGGAGTGGTCACGTGATAGAGTGAATGGGCGACCGTCGTTGGTATTGGTCAATCACTCACCTTCAGTCTGATCTGACAAGGTCAATGTGACATTGGATCGAGACGTTGAAAAGTGTCTGGAAGAGTGTTGTGGGGGGTTAGGGGAGATTGGGGCTACTTTGAGGCTGTTTTTTGTGTTTCTCGAAAAATGGCTTATTGTGGGTCTTGTATGACTCAAGTCTTGTGGTTGGTTGAGTGGGTGTGATTTGAAGGTCCTGCTTTGGAGGTCCAGTTTTGACTCTTTGGATTGAATGTCTTTGACTATGTTCAATTTGACTGTCTTCTTGGGAGTGTCTTCTTAGGAGTGTCTAAGGTGGCTTCAATTTGGGGGGTCTGAATAGACGGTCTCAGTTTGACAGTCTCAGTTTGACTGTCAGCTATGACCTTTTCTTTTAGACTGTCTGGAGACTGACTTTCAGCTTATGAACTGTTCTGTATTGACTGTTCTGTCTGGACTGTTCTGTCTGTCTGTACTGTCTTTGTGGTCCTGTCTCTACGGCCTTGTCTATAGAGCAGATTGGATGGTCTTACAGTCCAGTCTTAGAGTGGACCCAATTCATGTCCTACAGTTAGGCCTTACCCTAAGACCTTCTCTATGACCTTACTCTATGACTTTAAACAGTCAATGGTCTTAAAGACAGTATAAAAGACCCCTTACTATGGATACTTCTGGACTTCAAACCAAACCAAAGATCTCTCAGCCGATCCAGTCAAGTTTCAATGGTTCAATTTCAACTTTTGGTCTGAAAATGTCCGTTGATCTCTTCATTATGACTATCATCTCAGTATGACCTACAGTGAGACCCTAAGACCCCCTTCTATTCCCGTTTCTTCCTTTTTCCTCTCCAAAGATGTGCTTGTAAAACGTTCAATCGCTAACCCAGTAACACAATGGGCTACGGCCCTCACCAACCCCACGCTGTCGGTTTTGCCGTTTGATTTCGTGCGGCCTGCTGAAGGTAGTGTGGTCGAGGCTCAATTGACCGAGTCTCTGAGCTCCAAGACCGTTCAGGAGCTGCAACAGATTGCGACCAACAGCGGCGTTGCTGGCGCTACCCCCTTTTCCGCAGCTCTGGCTCTCTATGCTATTCTTGTCTACCGTCTTTCCGGCGATGAAGACGTGTGTCTTGGATCCGATGACTCTGAAGGCAACGTCTTTGTCTTCCGATCCAACCTCAACGGCACTTCCACCTCTCTGGGCGACCTGATCAAGTCTGTGGTTGAGTTTGAGACGTGGCAGAAGGACTCTGGAGTCAAGTTTGCCGACATTCTCGCCGAGATCCAGAGCTCTCAGAAGTTGGAATCTGAACCGGTCCTGTTCCGAACTTCATTCCAGCATCTTCAAAGCGATACAGAGTCGCAGTCTGTTCTTGGACCTGCTGCTGGCCGTCTTACCGACGTGTCTGTCTACCTGGGTAGTGACTCTCTGTCCATCCACTACAACTCGTTGCTGTACAAGGAGGACCGTATGAAACTGTTTGCCAGCCAGATTGTCGAGCTGATTGCCCAGGCTGCTGTTCTGGGTCCTTCCACTGAGGTTGGCAAACTTTCTCTGCTGTCTCCTCAGCAACGAGACGGCTCTCTGCTGCCTCTTCCTACTTCTGATCTCGACTGGAGCGGGTTCCGAGGCCCCATCCATGAAATCTTTGCCGAGAACGCCAAGAACCATCCTGATCGACCTTGTTGCGTGGAAACCGCTTCTGCTCTTTGTCCCGAGTCCAAGGAACGGTCTTTCACTTACAAACAGATTGACGAGGCCTCCAACGTTCTGGCCCATCATCTGGTAGCTTCCGGAATCAAACCCGGTCACGTGGTCATGATCTACGCCTACCGAGGAGTCGATCTGGTTGTTTCCGTCATGGGAACTCTCAAGGCAGGAGCCACCTTTTCCGTCATTGATCCTGCCTATCCTCCTGCTCGACAGACCATTTATCTGCGAGTCGCCCAGCCTCGAGCTCTGGTTGTGATTGGCAAGGCTGGCAAGATTGACCAGCTGGTGACCGATTACTGCGATAAAGAGCTGCAGCTGCTGACTCTGGTGCCTGAATTGGCCCTTACCGATGATGGATCTCTGGTTGGAGGAGCCGTTGATGGAGCTGATGTTTTGGCTCCTTCTCAGGCCAAAAAGAGCGAACAGACTGGAGTTCTTGTGGGTCCTGATTCTAACCCTACTCTGTCCTTTACTTCTGGTTCTGAAGGTATTCCCAAGGGAGTTCTGGGTCGACATTACTCTTTGACCTACTACTTCCCCTGGATGGCCGAGACTTTTGGTCTTTCCGAAAACGACAAATTCACCATGTTGTCTGGTATTGCCCATGACCCCATTCAGCGAGACATTTTCACTCCTCTCTTCCTTGGAGCCCAGCTCATCATTCCTACCTCGGATGATATCGGTACTCCTGGACGTCTGGCTGAATGGATGGCCACTTATGAGACTACAGTCACCCATCTGACTCCTGCCATGGGTCAGCTTCTCAGTGCCCAGGCTACTGCCCAGATTCCTTCTCTTCATCATGCCTTTTTTGTTGGAGATATTCTCACCAAGCGAGACTGTACTCGTCTTCAGAAACTCGCCCAGAACGTGTACATTGTCAACATGTACGGTACCACCGAGACCCAGCGGTCCGTGTCGTACTTCCAGGTGGCTTCCTACGCTTCTGATTCGTCTTTCCTGGCTCAACAGAAGGATATCATGCCTGCTGGAAAGGGAATGAAGAACGTTCAGCTGCTGGTGGTCAACCGACACGACCGAACCCAGACCTGTGGAGTCGGAGAAGTGGGAGAAATCTACGTCCGAGCAGCTGGACTCGCTGAGGGATACCTGCTCAACGATAAACTCAACGCTGAGAAGTTTGTCACCAACTGGTTCGTCACTCCCGAACACTGGATCCAGGAAGACGAAAAGAAGAACCAGGGCGAGGCCTGGAGAGAGTTCTACAAGGGTCCTCGAGACAGACTGTACCGAACCGGAGATTTGGGACGGTACCTTCCCGATGGAAACGTCGAGTGTTCTGGTCGAGCTGATGACCAGGTCAAGATTCGAGGTTTCCGAATCGAACTTGGAGAAATCGATACTCATCTGTCTCGACATCCTCTTGTGCGTGAAAACGTGACTCTGGTTCGACGAGATAAGGATGAGGAGCCTGTTCTGACCTCGTACATTGTTGTTCAGAACACCGATGCTGTCAACGAGTTCCTGGACGCTCAGGAGGACGCTGAGGAGGCCGATCAGGTGGTTCAGGGTCTGTTCAAGTACAGAAAGCTCATCAAGAACATCAAGGAGTTCCTCAAGACAAAGCTTCCCTCCTATGCTATTCCTACTGTGGTTGTTCCCCTGGCCAAGATGCCTCTTAACCCCAACGGAAAGGTCGATAAGCCTGCTCTTCCCTTCCCCGATACTGCCCAGCTTGCTCTTGTTGCCCAGAAGGCCGCTGCTGCCTCTGGAGACTCCAATGCTGCTCCTATCGAGTTCACCGAGACTCAGGCTGCCATTCGAGATATTTGGCTGGACGTTCTCCCCCAGCAACCCGCCACTATTTCTCCCGATGACTCCTTCTTTGATCTTGGAGGCCATTCCATCTTGGCTACCCGAATGATCTTTGAGCTGCGAAAGAAACTCATGGTTGAGATTCCCCTTGGACTCATCTTCAAGTCTCCTTCTATTGCTGGTTTTGCTCTGGAGGTCGACAAGCTCAAGAAGGGAGGAGAAGTCGAGTTCCATGGCGATAACAACGATGAGGAGCAGGAACAGGCTGCTGTTGATTACTACAACGATGCCAAGACTCTGATTGCCGATGCTCAGCTCATTGCTTCTTCTTACCCCTCTCATACGGGTAAACTCGACGCCTCTGGCCCCATCAAGGTCTTTTTGACCGGAGGAACCGGATTCCTGGGCTCGTTCCTGCTCAGAGACCTGCTGGAGCGATCGCAGAACATTCACGTGTTTGCCCACGTGCGAGCCAAGACTGTTGAAGCTGGTCTGGACCGTCTCCGAAACTCCTCCGAGGCTTATGGTATCTGGAAGGACGAGTGGGCTTCTCGAATCTCTCCTATCATTGGCGATCTTGAAAAGTCCGACTTTGGTCTGTCCAAGGAACAGTACACTCAGCTGACTGATGAGGTTGACGTCATTGTTCATAATGGAGCTCTTGTCCACTGGGTCTACCCTTATTCCACTCTTCGAGGTCCCAACGTGATTGGCTCCATCAATGTCATGAACCTGGCTCTGGCTGGAAAGCCCAAGATTTTCAACTTTGTCTCGTCCACTTCTGCCGTCGATACTGAGCACTTTAACAAGCTGTCTGCCGATCTCGTTGAGGAAGGCAAGGCTGGAGTCCCCGAGTCTGACGACCTTATGGGCTCTTCCGTGGGTCTTGGAAACGGATACGGACAGTCCAAGTGGGTTGCCGAGCACGTGATCCGAGAAGCCGGCGCTCGAGGACTCACCGGAACCATCATTCGACCCGGTTACGTGGTCGGAGACTCCAAGACTGGCGCCACCAACACCGATGACTTTTTGGTGCGAATGATCAAGGGATGTATTCAGCTGGGCGAGATTCCCAACATCCACAACTCTGTCAACATGGTCCCTGTTGATCACGTGGCTCGAGTCGTCACTGCTGCTTCTTTCTGGCCCAAGCAGCCCTCTGGAGTGGTTGTGGCCCATGTCACTTCCCAGCCTCGAACCCGGTTCAACGAGTTCCTCCAGACCCTCCAAAAGTACGGCTACAAGGTCTCTGTGGAGGACTATGTCACCTGGCGTCTTGCTCTGGAGAAGTTTGTGGTCGAGGACTCCCAGGACTCTGCCCTGTACCCTCTGCTGCACTTTGTCCTTGATGACTTGCCTCAGTCCACCAAGGCTCCTGAACTGGACGACTCCAACGCTCGAGCAGCTCTTTCTAGCGATGCTGAGTGGACTGGAGTTGATCTTTCTGCCGGTAAGGGCGTGGATGAGGCCCAGATGGGTATCTACCTGGCTTACCTGGTGGCTGTTGGTTTCCTGGACGCTCCTCAGACCAAGGGTGAGCTTGCTCTTCCCAAGGTGGAGCTGTCCGAACAGACTCTTGATAAGCTGAAGAGTGTGGGTGGAAGAGGTGGAAATAAATAACCAACTGGCACGTAGTGTCAGTTGAACCGATGGAACAGGCTGAGGGTGGTGCTCAAAGCATTACCCGGCATTTTTGTATGATTTAATTATGAATGATGACTGAGTGTAGAGAGGATGAGTATTTAGTGAAGGAAGATGTAACAGTTGAAAAACGCACCATATTCTCAACTTCAAATGAGAGCCCTGCTCAACTGCTTCTATGCATCTATGGTACCTTGACTCAGCTACCAATTCAGGAGAGTGCACAATACATTGTTCGGGGATATATCCATTGTGAAGTACCGGTACGTACATACCCGTTTTGTTTTCATAACGCATCAATAATATATACAGAATGTGGATGGCTAGGAATAAAGTAGATTGTGAGAAAGAGATGTATGCTGGTACCCACGCCCATAAGCTTACTTCCTAGGCTATAGAAGTTCTGCTGGGTAATGTTCCTTGCAGTGGGTGTTCTGAAAGTGGTGGAGCTATAAATATGGTACCATTGTGAACCCAGCGGCCATTTATAGCAGAATCTGAAAGAATATGTACCTCTTGTCTCACAATATCTCGAGGAAAGTGGTGTATTGTGCTGATACATCATGATATGACTCCACTAACTCCCAGAGAGTACTGTATCTACAAAGCTGCTGTATGTATTTCACTACTTGTACATCCCCTGGATCCAATCAGTATGTATACTAGCTAAGACATGGTTCTCTAATATCCTTCCTTCAGTTATATCATGGAAGACCATAAGAAGTACAGTAACCTGTCATTACGGATAGCTGAGTACATACTGTGCGTGTGAATAAATGCCCAAAAGATAGAACTCATCAGATGTTGATTGTTCATCGGCTGAAAACAACATTTGAAGATGGTACTTGTATTCTTCTATAATCGAAGGGATCAAGTGTATGGACAAGTAAATCCAATATGTATGCCTTTATAAAGCACACTTCTACTCTCTGAAAATGTAATACTTGCAAATCTCTTTTTGAAAGGACAATTACCACTGGAAGCTCTACATGTAGCCATCATCTTACAAGCATCAAACTCCTCAATTTTGTATTGACATGAACAAAGAAAACTTCACCATTGGTTGAAAAGTGAGTCCAAAAGCTATTTTGAGAACTTTTTAAGCCATCTACGTTCTCAGTTGGCTCGATACTACCCACAGTAGATGACCCACCAATACAAGTAATATAATGTGTACTTAGATGCCTTAGAAATGGTATAATTCACACTCTGAGATGTCAACAACCAATTTTACTGCCTCTAGCGTCGTAAATTGGTACTTAAACCCCTTTTATTAGTCAAAAACTTGTTATTTTCCCTCTTATTGCAGGTCTCCTTATGTTCATCCTTGATGTGGCCTATATCTCACGTACTAATAGCTCTGAAAGTGAAACAAACCCACCATTCTATTACTACAGTGCCCTTTTTTCTCCCCCTTCTCTTCTAATACCGATTATACTCATTTTCGCGACTTCTCAAAAAGCTGAATTTTCCCTTATACTTACTCAGGAAATAGTTGACTTTTTGACAATAATACGGCTGCTGACTAATCACACTTCTTGCTGAAAGTGATCCTACAATAATAAAATGCTGTAGGTCTAGTCGTCTATGCTACGATATACACACTATAGGACGTAACTCCAAGTGATGATACCGTGATAATCGATCTGTTGATTAACTTGATATCATCCCCTTGGGATATATTAACACGTACATGCTGTCACAACCCTAACCGCGTGTATAAAACACTTTCATTGGCTGGATTGGATACTCCTAATTGGGACGTAGGGTTAGGTCTTCTTAGCCGTAACCTCCAATCTTACAACA